>LNKV01000032.1:0-324251 GCA_001465935.1 Clarireedia homoeocarpa | reverse complement strand
CCGAATTCTTAAAAACTATTTTATATTATTTATTTTATATAGTTTATATATAGATTAAATCCTATTAATAATTCTCTTAACTTTCTTAGTATATTTCTTATTATAAATAACTTGAATATTATTTATAAAGAAAAGTATTAATATTTTATAATTCTTAATAATAAATATATAAAGTTTATTTAAATATAGTTTTATTTTTAATCTAATTAAAGTTTTAATAAAATCTTTAAATTAAATTATTAGTAAGTCTTATAAATTATAGAAAGTATAATTAATAATTATAATTATATTTTCTATTTTATAATTATCTAATAAGTAATATATAACTAATTTATTACTTAAGTTATATAGTATATTTATAAAAGTATTTATTATATTAAACTACTTAGTTTTAAAATTAAACTTAGTTATTATAATTATAATAATATAAAAAGAATAGAAAGTAAATATTATAGTATAGATTAATTCGATTATACTTTTTACTTATAAATCTCTTTTTATTATAAGTCGCGATTTATACTTTATAATATATTTATCTTAATTAGTTTTATATATAAAGATCTATTTTAGAAAGATTAATTTAATCTTTATTAAACCTTTTAATATTTTCCTTTATATATTCTAAGTTTTAAGATTATTAATCTCTTTATTATAATTAGTTTTAAATACTAATTCTATTAAATATATATCTAAATCTTAATAATATTTAAGTAATTTAGTTATTTAGTTTTTATAAATTTTAAATAATTATAATAGTTTTATTATAAGTTTCTTTAGTTTAATTATAATTATAATTATTATTATATTATAAAGTATTATAAATTTATCTTACTTTTTATTTCTATTTATATCTAGTTAATTAAACTAGAATATATTATAGAAATTATTAAATTTCTTATTATTTCTCGAAGATAATTAAATAATAATCGTTTTAATAAATATATTAATAATTTTCTTATTATATTTTAAGCGAAGTCGTTTCTATTATTTAGTATTATATATTAAGATTTAATTTAGTTAATAAGAAAAAAAGTTAATATTTTAATTATTTAGTTTTCTATTTACTTTTCTAATTAGAACTTTAATCGTGAATCTTAGTCTTTTAAATAGATAATTCTTTTTATCTAATAAATTAGTTGATTAAAAGACTTTTATTTATATTAAAGTAGTTTCAATCTCTTTCTATTTATACTATTAAATACTATTATATAAAATATATATAAGATTATATAGAGTGTTTTTAATTTATAAGAATATAAACTTAATAATATCTTTTTCTAAATTTTCTTCGTACTTCTTATAAAGTATATTGATAATATTAATATAATTATAATTTATCTTACTTTTAAATTTATTAACTTTTTTAATTATTAACAAAGTAAATAATATAGACTTATTAAATATTTTATATTCTATCTATTTTCCTTTTTAACTTTATTTATTATTAGTAAAAGTATTAATCTCTATATTCTAAATTTAGTTAGTTATAATTTTAATTTTAATATTAGTTTAATCTTTAAGTTAATCTTATAAATATTATATATTTAAACTATTATTACTTCTATTTAGATATAAACTATTATTCGAAAGTTATAAACTATTAAAAAGACTTTATTTATTATTATTAAATTTCTTTATCTTTAAGATCTTTTTATAATATTCTTAATTATTAATATTTTATAAAGTAATCTTTCTAATAACTATATTAAGATTATTTATATTATTACTTTTTAATATTAATCTATTCGGATTTTTAATAATCCTAAAATTAAAAGTTCGAATAATTTTATTTAAATACTTTTTTGAAAATACTTTCTAGTTCTTATTAACTTTAAAGTAAATAATATTTTTATTAAACTAGATATTATAAATAATAATAATCTTATTAAACTTTAGTATTTATATTTAATAAATTAGTAATCTAAGTATATAACCTACTAAGTACTTTAAATATACTCGAGGATTAACTTTATATTATTATTTATTAATATTAATTTCTTATTCTTTATCTAAAGAATAAACTTAATAATTATAATAATATATACTATTTCAATTTAAATATAGATTAGTAATAACTAATATTATTAATACTAGATTATACTATCGAAAATATTATTTAAATTATAAATCTAAGATTTTATTTAATATTCTAAAACTTCTTTATTATAATAGATTTATATTATATAAGTAAATTACTATTTATATAATTTCGGGTTATAACTTTAATAGAAGATTTATTTAGATTTATATTTTTATCGTCTTAATAATAATCTCTTAACTTATATACTTTATTATACTATTTAACTTATAAGTATAAACTAGTAATAATTTAATTTTAATTTTTTTTATAAATATCTATTATTCAAACTCTATATATCTATTAATACTAATTACTAATCTATTATTATTTTATTTAATAATATAAATAAATAAGTAATATTATTATTTTACTTATATTTTAAAATTAGTAATTATTTAAAATACTTTATAATAAGTCTTATTAATAAGTAGAATTCTAAAGATCTTATTATTATATAACTCTTTAATTAGTAATAATTATAAGTATCTATTAAATAATATTAGAAAGTCGAAAAGATCTTATATAACTTTATAAAATAGTTATAATAATTATCGATTCTCTAAATAATAGTTAATAATCTACTTAGTATATACTCTTATATAATACTTATAATCAACTTTTAAAATCCCTTTAATTTTTATACTTTTTATTTTATTTACTAAATATTTAAAAGCTTTCTATTTAAGATATTTAACTTTATTATATTATATTTATATAATATCCTCTCTATTAAATAGAAGATTATATAATTGTTTAAAAGACTTACTAATTTTATAATAAATAATTAAATATATTATTATAACTTTACTTATAAGAATATTATTTAAATTAGTTAAGTAGTAAGAAATAATCTTTTTAAATTTTAAAAAGACTAAGTTATACTTTTATATAAATAATATAATAATTATATTTTTCTTATATATATTATATCTTAATATATAATCAATATTATAAAACTATAAATTTATCTTTACTAATTAAGATTTAAAGACTATATTAATATAAAAACTAGAAATAAAAATAATATTTATTAAGATAAGATCTTTTATATTAAGTCTCTTAGAACTATTGAAAATATTCTTAATAATATAAATACTTTATCTGATAATTAATAATAATAATATATTAACTTCGATAATATTATTATTATTAGAATAAATAATCTTTCTATTATTAAATAAAAAGATATTATTAACTAAATATATTATATTATAGTTATTCAAAAGAGTAGAGTTTATTAAATAGTATTTATGAATAATAACTAAAATAAAGTATATATTAGAATTACTAATATTTATTAAAGAGAGGTTAATAATTATTATTATAACTTTTTTAGAGAAAAATAATAAAGAAGTAATTAAATTAATTATTAGTTATAATAATCTTTTCTTAATTATTACTTTCTTTAAATTATTTTATTAAAGTAATTTAAACCTTTTTTTAATTTATTTAATTTTAATATTATTAAATTTTTCTTTAATTAATTTATTCTTTAATACTCCTCTTAACTAATTATAATTTTCTAGTTTCTATATATATCTATTTTTTAAGTTAGAAAACTAACTTTTTAGATAATATAGATAATTCTTATTTTCTTTTTTAATTAGTTTATTTTTATCTTTTTAAAACTTAGATTTAAATTTATCTTTCTTATTTAAAATAGTCTTTAATCTTATAATATCTTTTATAAAGATCGTTATTATAAAAATATTTTTTCTTTTAAGTTTATAAGATTTATTAATTAATTAAGTAGCGAAAATAATATTTACTTAATCTAGAGTTAAAATAAATAGATTTAGTTATTAATTTATAATAATATATCTTAGTTCCTTATTTACTTAAATTAATTCAATCTTGATTTTTATTATCTTTAAAAAAGTAATTATAACGATTATCCTTTTTATCTTATTTAATTAATATATATAAGTTTTATTATAAACTATATTTTATTTCTTATATTAATTACTTAGAGATACTTAATTATATTATATCTAATTAAATATATTAATATATTCTCTTTAAATATTAATTAGAATTATTAATTTATAGAATATAAAATAAGTTTTAAAGAAATAGATAATATTATATAAAATAATATTATTAAAGTTAGTATTATATAAACTATAATTAATAAGAAAATTAATATTTATAATTATAATAATCTATATATAAATATCTTTAAAAGCTTTATAATAAATATTGTATTTAGTTTTCTTATTTTAGAATTATTTTTATAAAGTTATAAAATCTTTATAAATATCTTGAATTAATAAATACTTCGATTTTAAATAATCTTTTATATTTATATTCTTTTTATTAGTTCTATTTATCTTAATATTATAGTTAATAAATAATTAAGTATATAACTTATCTTTTAGTTAATATATAGAAAGTAATTCTAGTAAAAACTAAGTAAACTAATCTTTATTAATCGAATTATTAAGTTGGATATTAGTTAGTAATCTAGTTAGTTTTTTATAAATATTAAAATTAACTAGATATTATATTCTTTTAACTTAGTATTATTGTTTAAACTCTAGAAACTATATTATTTATTATTATCAAGTAAATAATCTAGTACTACTAATTATTCCGAGTTAAAATATAATAATTACTAAGATTAGAAGAATAAAGAAAAGTAATTAGTAGATATAAGAAAGTATTTAAAAAGTAGCTTTTCAAATAAACTAGTAAATAGTTTTTCTATATAGTAAAGTAAATATTAGACCGGGTTTATAATTATTATAATTTAAATAATAGCTAGGTATATAATAGTAAATAAAGATATAATTAATTAATTCTCTTTCTTTTCTTAAGATTCTTAATTTTATTTATAAAAATTAATAAGAATCTTAAGTTAAAGAGAGTAATTCTATTTAATTCTATAATTTATAAAAGAAATATAAATAAAAATTATAATATATTAATAAAAGTTCTAAGTAGTATATTAAGATCACCGATCTTTAATAATATTATAATATAAATTATAAACTTTAGCTTTATAACTTTAAAAATCAATTTATAAAAACTGATTATATATATACTCGATCAAATAATTAGTTCTACTTTATAATTATATATATTATATAGATCTTTCTATAATAGTAATTTAATTATTATATAAGTTAAATCGAATATTATAGTATATATATAATATAAAACTAAAGCGATATAAAACCTTTTCTTTATACTTTATAAAGTTATTAAATTGAAAGATATATTTATAAAAGATACTCTTAAGTAGAAAACTATAATAATTAAAAAGCTAAAAACACTTAAAAATATAAATATATTTAAAATAATAATAAGTAAAGTTCTTAGAGGAAAGTATATAATTATATTGAAATAAATATATTAAAAGAAGTTTAATAATAATAATTAAATTATAAAAAGAAAAGTATAATTTATTATAAAAGGATTTAAATAAACTTATAGTTTAGATTATAATAAAATTTATATAATTATATTGAAATATACTATATTATAAATATTTATTATAAAAATAATAATAAAGAATTTAAAAATAAACTATATTAATATCGATATTATATTCTTAATCTTATAAATTTAAAAAGATCTTTATTTAGAAATTCTTTAATTCTTTAAAAAAGTATTTTTTAAAGTTATAAAAATAATAAATATATTTCTTTTAATTAATAAAATATTTTATAAATTAAAATAAACTTTAAAAGAATAGTTTTTATTAGTTAAAAGTATTTTCGATTAACTTAGATTAATATTAACAATAGTTAATATAAATCTATTTTTTAATAAGAATTTATATATTATATTATAGATTGATAATATATTAATTATAAAAATATAAAAGTATATCGATAAGTTTAAAAAGAGAATAAAGAAGAAATAAAAGTATAAAGATTTAAAACTTATCGATATTTATATTAGTTTCTAATTCGAAAGAAATTATAAAGATCGGTTAATTAAAATCTATTAAATAGTATATATATAAAAGTTTATTAAATATTTCTAATTATAAAATATAAATCTAAGAATTCTCCTATTATTTATAAGAATAGTTTTTAAAAATAATAATAACTTTTTCTTAATTAAGTATTAATATATTTATTAATAAATTATTAAATCTCTTTTATTTTTATTAAACAACTTAAAACTAGATATTATATATATAATAGAGTAATTAATATAATTTATATAAAAGCTAGAAATCTCTTATTATAAATATATTAAGAACTTATTTCTTTTTTTAAAATATATAGCTAATTATAATATTCTTTATTTAAATAAATAATAATTATAATTAACTGATTATAATATTTATATAAATATAATATAGAGAATAAAGTAAAATTAAGTTTTATTTTAAAGTATTATATTAATAAAATATAGTAAAATAATAAATTAGATAATATAAAAGTAAAAGTTAATTATATAAAGTATAATAAAAACTAAGATTATAATAATAAATAAAATAATAAAAAAGATAATATAAATAGAAAAGCTAGTTATAGACTTATAAGAATATAATCTAAATAAATCTTATATTTTGATTCTTTATTATAATAATTAAAATACAAATAACTAAATAAAAGAGTCTAAGTTTTATATAAAATCGAAGTATATTAAAATATATTATTATTATATAAAAAATAATATAGTAAATAAAAAGAGATTAGAGATTATATTTATTTCTAGAAAAGATCAAATAGCTAATATTCTTATAAAGTAACTATCTATTAAGCAATTTAATAAATATTTGAAAAATATAGAAATAGTTTAAAATTATCGGAATACTCTTATATCACTCTATAACTAAGAAGTATAAGCTATCGAACTTCAAAGAAGATATAGATAGTATAGTTGAAGCTATTACGAGAGTTAATAAAATTCTGATATTTAACTAAATATATTTCTGGGAATAGCTTTATTTATCTCTTATTCAACTATAGAGGGCTGTTAGGAAATATTTATATAATAATTCTATACTAGCAGTATTTAATAGGTTTCTCGGATCGCTCGGATATTATACCACTTCTAGAACAATTATCACAATCAATTACTAGTGTTCTCCACTAAAATCAACGTTAAAATTATTTACAAAATCGCTTCTATTACGCTTAAATAAAGTCATAATCCTAATACGGGTAAACTTCCTCTGCACATTTTAGTGAACTGAGCCTCTCTCGTGCGTAGGCTGCGAAATGGGTGGGGTTTCCAACTCTTCAACCAACCACCCAAGCAGGGTTAAATATGCCCGAATAAAGTCCCGTATGACCAATGGGTAGTCAATATTCCCTGCAATCCATCCTACGGGTACGTAATGGTCATTATAATTGGCCTTTATGTGCCCCAATTCGGCGGGTACCCTGTCTATCGGGTGAGCAGCTAAGCAGCCTCTGGTGCGTAATACGAAACATAGAACTTGCGGTCCGTGCCACCAACTTTGCAGAACTGTTGTATAACCCTTGGGCAATATGTCGCAATTGAGCCTCTTTCATGCGTGAATACAAGATACGGTGGTTCGCGTCTCCAATATTTCTGTAGACAACTCTTTAATAATATCGCAAAAACTAAAAACTAAAAACTTTCAAGGCTACAATTGGGTTTTATTTATATAGGTAATTAGATGATCTCTTATTTCGTTGGCACATGATGCTCCTACACCACCAAAGCATCTTGTATTTTCCGACTTGTAATCCACAGTCGAAAGTTTTACAGCTATTACCAGTCTCGGACCAAATCTTCATAGTGGTAACTCCTAGTTTTTAAGTACTCCGAGAAGAACTCCCAGTCGACACACTCTCGTTTTACTTGTGGTCTTGCATTCATTTCATGCCATTCATTCCCCGACCAGTAGTAGGGAAGCGGGGCAATATCAGGCTGGCAAATCATGGACTGACGAAGAGATTCAAGGCAATGCACTTCTACATGTCAGCTTGATTGCAGACAACAAATGGGGTTGCAGTTTTGACGAACATGTATGCTCTCGATCGTGCATACGATCTTCATCCGTCCAATGTGGATAATAATGATCTTCAAAGAATGTTTGGCGCAATTTTCTCTGTTTGATTTAATTAGCACATGAATGGTAGAGTTGGCAGTAAATGGGGCCAAGTACCAAACAATGAAGGTTATGGTGGACTGTGATGATAACGGCGAAGTTGTTATCTGGCAGAAGGATGCTTTCGTTGATATTCAAGTGACGGCCCTCCTCGCGATAGAGACGAACCCCATGTGCTCGACCAGCTGCAGCAGTGCACTCGAATTAGCTTGGATTCATACGTTAACAGAATTATGAATGTTTACTCACGACGTATGAGGTTGTTCCATGCACGTTCAGAAGTAACCGATGGCTCTCCCATATATAGATCACTGTCCCAATAATCTGGCGAAGTTGTTTCGGTTTTGTATCTAATACCATCTTCAAACGGCGCTAGAATTCTGTTAGTCCATGTAACGAAAGGGACGAATTTTTCGCATACTGTATAATGATGGTCTTTTGTCTGCACCCAGATGCTTTTCTGGGGAGAAAGGATTGCGGTTCGTAGTGATTAAGGAAACTACTCCAACCATCGCAAGTCCTGTAACAATGCTGCAAATTATAAACCAAAATATGCGGGAGCGTAGCCTGCTTGGCCGATTAGATCTGAAAGTCTCGTCTCTGCAATGTGAACACGGCTTTGCATAGTAGCCTTCTTCGCTCGAGGGGTCAAGAAGCGGAGTATTGAGCGGCATGGAGACAGATAGTGACTAGTTAAACCCAAGTGTAAAGATCAAGAACCAAGGACGTAAGACCGATTCCTTTGATGAAACAAGATTAAGAAAAGGAGAAGAGAAGTGAGTTGGAGAATACATAAGTGCTTTGATATGGGCGGGCTGGCGGTTGACCTGGGCAATGTGATTATTTGAGAAGTAAAGCTTGGTAATAAAATCATGCTCGTGTTTGCGACTGTCCCGAGGTACGTTACCTAGAGTTACCACTGTTCTCTACTCCCTGGATACCCACTTCGATTCTACTGTCTTCAAGGAGCTGCAGTACGATATGGCAACGTACCAGAGGCACAGCACGATATGGTGGGCGTTATGTATTTATTCGTTATAAATTACGAGCTTATCCCACCAACCACCATTATCGTATAGAGCTGAAGATTATCATGCAGCAGCTTAGATGTAGGTTACGTATGAGGACTTCAAAGGCTAGTGAGACACCGAGATTTCATTTTAAACGCCCTGCGGATATAATGTCCCCGTCAGGTATAAGAATGGAGTTCATTCCCTCATATATTTTTCACCAATACATTTTGCACTCTTCACATCTCCATTGGCCTTTCAACACTGAACTAGCAATATTTGTCTCTTCCAACCAAGTAAACCCTCAATAAAATGCGTTTCGAAACTTTATTCCTCGCGATTTCACTTGTTGTCGCAGTATTTGCTATGCCTCTTCATCCAAGTAAGTGGCAATTGATGTTTACCGAGGTAAGATTCTAATACAAAAACTGGGTAGGAGATTTTGCAGAAGTTGAAAGTACCGATGACGACGAAGGCACTCTTATGAAATGTAAGTGGCAAAATAGTCCTGGCAAAGGAAAATGCTCATTTAGAAAATTTATAGGATTCGCTAAAGATTCGAACGGAAGTTGGATATTTGGATACTGAAGGTTCTTTGTATATGCTGATGCTATAAGGCCTAGGAGCAATAGGAGAGGCGATTGGCGACGGAGCTGAAAACGATGACTTTGTTTTGGAGAATATGAATCACATGATAAATTTCTAGTCAAAATCCTTCCGGTCGTCTTTGCAAGCTTTCCTCACCGTGTATCACACTTTCTTGTGAACAAAATAATGACCCTGGAAGCCAAGGGTTGGTTGTAAGGCGATGCAAGCATTTTTCTCCGCATAGCCTAGTATAGCCAAGACCTTTTCACCCTACGGTGTAGCCCTACAATCAAGTCCCTGAGGATGCCAAGATCTCTCTAGTTACAGGGCTGGCTTCTCTCGGTCCAAACGGCATGTAAGATGTAACATAAACTCATAATGTGCTCGTCAAATCCCGGAAGCACCATGGGAACAACTTACCCGGGCTGGGGTAATACAGGTTAATTCTTCACCGATCTAGATTGAATGCCAATAAGAATGGCATTCCGTTATCTATTGGAAGTTAAAACAAAACACATGGGCATACTTCAAATGTAACATCAATCGCTGCATGCACCCAAACAAATTCAACCAGATTGGGATCCGAACAGACATCAGTCCACACACCAAAATCTGGGGCACAGCACAGTAAACTCGGCCCGAAATTTACAGCTTCAGCCTCCATCAACATTCTGTCTGGGGTATCCCTATGAAAACAAAAGAGCAACGAACCACTAGTTGCTTCGTTATAACCTAGTGGATTTCCCCCTTGGCCTTTTCTCCGCAATTTTCTTGGCTCCAAATATCAAGCTTTATTGTAGTGGGGCTGAGTGTACACTAAATGGCCGGAGCATTGTACTCCCGTTCCAGCCTATTCCTGGGTATATATAGCTGTAGCTTAGCTACTTCAATCATCATCCTCCTTCTCTCTTGCTTTCTCTCTTCTTGGTACGCAGCCAAAGTAGTGTGTTTACTGTGTACTTAGACGACACATTCCTATCCCTTTACAATAGAGCAGATAATTGAAATCTCAGTGTCGGTACGCTTAGTACAGCTGTAGGTGACACAAAATAAACGGGTTAAATCCTCTTATATTATCTTGTGCAAAGAGAGAAGAGAAGACATCTCTCTTTCTTGACTGACTATATATAAGCTACAATTGCATAGTCCGAGAGCTCCGGCAGCCCTGGGAGCCCCGGAAGCCCTGGGAGCCCCGCAGGCTCCGGATACACGAATGGATCGTACAATTGACACTCCGCATGTCCGGCTATGTCCAGCTATGTACAGACACTCAGATAGTTAATCTATAAGTAATCTATAGATATCTATAGAGTATTTATTAATCTATAAATAATTTGTAAATATACAGATAATCTGTTAATTTGAAGATATTCCTAGAATAAATAGGTATTTTAAACTTTAAAACTTTAAGTTTAAAGCTTTAAACTTTAATTTTTTAAAGATATACTTTTTATACTAATTTATATTAATTTTTATATTAAGTATAAAAGTCATCTAAGTATTTATATACTTTTTATATATTTTTATATATACAGATTGTCTATAGATATGTACAAACTATCTATAAATCACAAAGTAGATTATAATTTTAAAATACTATCTGCGGATTGTAAAAAAGGAGGGGACCCCAATCGCAGAACGGAGCGGTTCTGAGTATCCGCAGTTCCGGTTTATTTCTGCGCAGCCTAGAAAGGTGTGGGCTTTGGCATAGACGATTAGCTGATCGTGGTGGCTTTGGTTAGTTACGATATCTCATTCAAAAGAGGGACTCAGACCAGAGATGTTGACCTTACTTAGATCTTTACTGTTGCGATGGGCATAACACTCATAGCTGGTTCGTATATTCTAGCTCTATTAAACAACATACTCTAATCTTCAATCTTCGATTAGAGGTTGGTATCGGACAATTGGGTTATGCAGCTCCAAGTGCAGCACAATCGGCAGGGAAGCCGGATTCAAATATAGTACGTTAATATGCCCTTCTTAATATGCTGCGACTCACAAATTCAGGCATTCTGGCCAGGCGAACTCTTACAGATTCCCGCATTGGGCGCATTGTGGGATTAATTGCAACTTTTAATGACAAACTGAGAAGCGTAGCGATGTTCTTTTTGATTAAAATTGTGATTTTTCATCAAGCTTGCAATGTCCCTGCGCCTCCCATACCACTCTCTGATGCACCTCCAACTGTTTCGATACAACCCCACAGGCTGACTTGAACTAGTACGGAAAGCGAAAGATAAGGAACACACGGTGATTTCACATTTAAGTAGTCGATGGTGCTGTGAACCCTCGGGCTACAGTCTCACCATCCAGAGCTTGCTTATTCCTACACCTGATTTCTCCCAAAAGAGAGCCGTGATGGAATTTTCTGTCCGGCTCCCCCCGCCGGTGCCGTTCCCATCTGACGTCAACACGGCTTCACTAGTACATGTTTCTCTTAATAAACTCGAGGCTGGAAATAACCAGGAATCAACCAAAGTTTTCGAAGCTTGTAAAAAAGCAGGATTCTTCCTTTTAAATCTGCAGAATGTTCCTCTCGGTGAGGCTCTTATGGATGATGCTGACGCTCTCATGGCGTTGAGCGAGGAATTATTTTCAACCGACTTAGAAGAAAAACTCAAATTTCGTATGCCAAAAGGTGGATTTTCTGGGTAAGCGACCGTTTAGCTCTTCAGGGATAGGTACAAATCATTGACAAATGCTCGCTATCTCACAGATATAAAGGTGTTGGTATGCTTAGGATTGATGAAAAGGGTACACCAGATCGTTGCGAGTTCTTTGGTGTTTTAAAGGACGAGCTCTTGGGCATCTCTCCTGTGTTCAATCAACCAGCTGTCATTGAAGCCCACAAGGAGCTTTATATATCTTTTACCAAAAGAGCGCATGAACTCGCTTTGATTATCCTAGCCAACCTGGAAAGAAGCCTGCATCTCCCACCTGGGACTCTAGACTCACTTCACCGCATCTCCGCACCGTCTCACAACCAAACACGGCTTATAAGATATCCCCCTCAGCCAGCTTCGGACCGACGAACAAGTTTCGTCGCACACAGTAAGTCTCCCGATCGTCTCCAAACTATAGATAGGATCGGCCAATCAACCCAAAAACTAACCCTCACTTCCTACCTAGCCGATTTCGGATCCGTCACCGTCCTATTCAACGTTCTCGGCGGTCTACAAATCCTTCCCGATGTTTCAACCAATGACTGGAGTTCCATCCCGGAACCCCCCGACTCCGCCTGGCAGTTCGTGCGGCCGGTTCCAGGCTGCGCCATTATCAATATGGGCGACGCCATGGTGAAATTCACCAACGGTCTCCTACGTAGTAATCTCCATCGAGTGACTTCCGCCCCGGGGGAGCAGGGAAATGTCGTGCGCAATTCGCTGGCGTATTTCTTGCGGCCGGAGCACACGGTTTTGCTGAAGAGACTGCAGGGTAGTGATGTGATACCGGCGCTGGGGGAAGGGGTCGTGGAGATGGATGTTTCGAGTTTGGCGTGGGTTGATATTAAGGGGTCGTCGAAGAAGATTGTTAACCAAAAATAAAGTAGAAGATTGATATTCTGTTGTAGGTGGCTCCATTTAAGCTTTAATTATACTAATAATCATTTGTTCTAAAGTTATTATTCTATATACTAGTTGTTCCAGTTGTTCCAGTTGTTCCAGTTGCACTGGTACCACTGGGCCGATATGTGACTCAGTAGGGTTCTCCTGCGATTGGCTGTTCCAATCCCTGAGCCTAAGGTCCCTAAAATAACATGTTCGTAACATATTTGTTATAATAATAAAAGATTGATATATTGAATTTGCAAAGAGCTATTCAATTCAAGTACCAGGCTGGGGAATAGGCAAGAAATCCAACACAGGCGCACTACTATCGAAGCTAGAAAAGATGCGCATCTTAACAATCGATGGGATCCATGGAAATATGAATTTGAAAAGCTTAGAGTACCACCTACTCATAGTCTCGAATCCAGCGTACACTCCTGACGCCTTGCAAACGAAATCAGCACGAGGTCGCTCCGCTCGCTCATAGTTCTCGAAGACTTTGACGATTTCAGCTGTGCTTGGCGACTTGTTGCGTTCGAGAAGTGTGTGCAGGCCGTTGACTAAAGAACACACGTCGTCAACGCAGAGATTTCCGCCTAGGCCGAGGTTCGATGCTGCTTTGTGAACAGCATCGCCTACCAGGACGGTCCTACCGCTCGAGTGCCACTTCGTGGCCAGGACGCCTTCTTCCATAGGGACCATAGTAGAGCCGACGAGGTTCGCCCATAGATCGTTAAAAGTGAACGTTGGAGTTAAGTGGAGATGTCCCCATTTTTTGATAGCCTCGTCCATATCGGCCTAGCACAACTATCGTTAGCACTACTAAAATCATTTCCAGTTATGGTCCATAGAATGCAGACTAACCTGTCCATATCGTGGGCTAGGATAAGGCACCTGCTTATCGTTGGCAATATAAATAGCCCAGAATACCTTTCCATCCATTCCAGCCGCAATGATGCCTCCAACACCATGCTCTGGGTAATAGGAATTAGCAATAACACCATCCTTTAAGAACTGCTTCTTTGGGTCATCAACGAAGTGGTTCCGCGACGTGCACGTCAGAATCCGATACTGACTCTTGAATCCCGCTGCCATGATTTCGGAACTCTTGGGATCAATCGTCTTGAGAAGCTGTGCCATCTGCTGGCGCACCTGAC
Source organism: Clarireedia homoeocarpa (assembly GCA_001465935.1). Lineage (NCBI taxonomy): Eukaryota > Fungi > Ascomycota > Leotiomycetes > Helotiales > Rutstroemiaceae > Clarireedia > Clarireedia homoeocarpa. Next base: position 309,825 of record LNKV01000032.1, on the reverse strand, counting down.
TATGCACGCCATCGGCACCCACTATAATGCTGCCCTCAATGACATTGCCCTTGTCGGTCCTAAGTGTGACACCATTCTCGTGTTCAGTAAATGATTCCAAGCCTTCATGTATATGGACTTTCGATTTTGAGGATTCATTGAGGCCGTTATATAGGTTCTGGAGGTAGATCCTGCGGTCTATGAAATACACAGGTCGTTTCTGACTTTGATCTCATCAGCTGACCTGCATTCGTTGCTTGCTTGCTGTGAAAGAAAGCTGAGATGAATGAGTACTTACACCTCCTGAAGACGAATTAATTCATCTGATGAGCAAAATAGATGGCCTTTGTGATCCCAGTGCTCACGATCCCCTATGGGAATTCCAACTTCATGAGTCGGCTTGTCAATGCCTAATTGTTCGTGTACCAGGATAGTGCAAGGAAGTAGTAGGATAGACTGGCCTAGCTGTGGCGCCACTTCCCGTTTCTCGAATAATTCGAAATCAATTCCAGCGCGCTCGAGTGCATTGGCTAGCGTGAGACCTGCTACTGAACCCCCTACAATGAGTACCTTGAATGGATGTTGCTCTTCTGCCATTTTGCTTTATGTAAGGACCCTATAACTTGCTTCGAATTCTGGAAAAGAAAGTAAGAAGGGGGCATGGCCATGTTGATAATTACGATTATAAACCTGATTAATACAGTGGAGGCTCTCGCTATGCCAGGGTCCTCTATATAGGATGTGGAGCCGGTGCCGACGTTTGCTAGCATTTGCATGACACGAAGTGCTTAACTGATAGAGCATAGACTGATTGAATCAAGAATTTTGTCGTTCCCCAATTTTTTTTTTTTGTTGCTTTGCCCGATCTGGCCCAGTAACGTGGAAACGGCGTAGCCGATATATATGGGTACTTGCACAGGGGCTCCGGTCATTCTCCGAATCCCTGCTATTAGTACGTCTCAGCATATTCATATTTCCAAATAGACTTACTGGTGAGCAAGCTACCCCTATGCGGAATAACTTATCAGCGTTATCAAATATGACCTCAACGCGGTTGCAGATTTATCGAATTTCACTCGTTGCTTAACCTAACATGAAGGATACTAATATAATGATCATTTGAGAGATAAAGTAATATTCATGAAGTAAATCTGATTACTAAGATAGCATACCAAGCTTCAGGAGCTGAAATCTGCGTTGTATCTTGAACATTAGGGATCCTTTAGGAACCGTCAAATTGCAATGGATATCCAGTCTCACTGGAATGGTATCTTCGTAGCATTATGAGCAAAGCGATGGAAAGTCTCGTTGCGTAGCAGTCGCGGCCATCCTTGATTTGACGCACTAACCAGTACCTCCACTGTTCCCTCGGGCGCATCCGCAGGATATGGCAAGATCACCTGGAAGCCGGCACAAACACCACCAGCAGGAAATCGTATAGACTTGATGCGATCACCAAATGCGGGACCCCATTCAATGCTGTAATAATCAAATTCGCTCCAATTGCTTAATAGCACATTGCTACCAGGCATGTCGAGGAAGGCCGTGCCTGCCAGCCTATTCACATCGTCCATGCGTTCTACGTAGTGCGCCATTTCGTCGTAGTATGTGCTTCCGCACTTATTGACACTCAATCGTATAAGACACGCGATGTCAGCTAGCGTTGTCTCCTTAGACAGAATTTGCGGAAGTGGTAGAACTGCGGTTGTGAAGCCGAGGATATTACCCAGTGTATGTGGATGGATGGGCACGTGAACGCGGCGTCGGGCGTCCAAACTGACCATTGCTATTGAGGGTTTACTGGGGTCGACGGCTGAATGATCGGGGTGTTCGGCACTCTGGATGGATTTCCAGAGTAGTGCAGATAGGGCATCGTTGGTGGAAATGAATTTTGGTAGTTGCTCTTGCGGAATCTTGTCCTTAAGACTGGATGATATTTTGGTTGGTGAGCACTCGTCTTTGAGTGCTCGGATGGCTTCCGGAGTGAAGCGATATACATGAGCATGGCTCTCTCCATTCGTTAGACCCTCGGGTAGTCCAGGAGGAGTAAAAGGTAAATGGATAAATTCGGTGTGCTCCTCTGCAAAATTGGCACACACGTGTTCTCCGGTACTTCGTAAAATTTTGGCGCGGTCCGCCACCTGTATCTCAATTGGTTTCTCAATAGTCAGGCCCTGTGCCCGGCGCAAGTCTTCAGCAAAGATCTCGGCCAGTTTCCACATAGATAGCCCATCAGCATAGGAGTGGAAGCACAAGTGATTAAGCAGTAATCCGCCCTTGATCAAGTTGGCTTGCATCATCTGAGTTGCTAGACGATCGATGCCAAATTTTGGCCATTCCCCAACGCGGCCACGCATGCACAACTTTTCGTCGTCCATAGCTGCATTTGGAAACCCCTGCTCCTTCAATTGATCGAATGATGGCGTCGCGTTATCATTGCGGTGATCCTTTATTATGAAATCCTCTATCTCGCCATCACTGTAAGGTTGTAGCTTCAGCTGCCCAGCGGGCTTCACATCAGGGTCTGCGGGAACGGCCTCAACGCCGACCATTGGCGTCCGCGCCTTGAAGCTCCTCCATGCTGTTCGCAGCATCGATGAGATATGCTCAGCATCGTAGTCTGCTGCCAATTCAAGACACAGCACATTCCGGATCCATCCCTTGGGCCCTATGAGTTCCGACGCGAGAAGAGGTGGTGCTTTGGATCCTACGTCCATGACTGGCAAGTGATTGTTGGTGATTGTTGGTGCGTAAGGAGTTGTTTTCGGGGAAAGATTCAAAAAGGGATTTCGCTAGGCGACGAAGAAATCAGAGAAAACGCTGTTATTCCAGTAATAGTACTAGATTATTTTCTTCTCTTATAATTCATATCATAACTTCTCAATCTATGATACTCTAGATTGAGCGAAATATCAAACATCCGTGCGACAACCTGTACAAAAACTTCCTATCAAACCCCTTTCAACTCACTGCAATAACGGCTGCCATGACAGGTAGTCTAGCGTGTCTGGAAGTCCACCTCCCTCGAAACGAAGATGGTCCCTAATCCACAACTAATTTCCTCATTGTCTTCATGAGGATATCACCGAGACAATCACGGACACCTAATCTCTTGAACATCTTGATTGGGGTGCTGGCCCACTACCACGCGTTGCTTACGAACAATCTTCTTTTGTTTGTTCGCGTAGCTGACGTGCCTGAACCGTGCTGAGTGTCGGTTCCGATAGACTTGGTGTTCAAGCACGTCACGTCAGGATGCACACTTGTACCCCTAACCAACTAAGTCATAGTATTCTTCTACTATTTTCGCATGATGTGGAGGGACTAGCGGGTATGTCTTACAACGGTTTTTCCCGAACACCAAACATGACAGATAACAGATGACGGATGGGGCGTGTGGGGTAGACGATGCCCAATTCGGGGTGACAGGCCGCAATCACCGAGCTTGCTCCGTGACTTCACATTCCATTACTAAGACTAGCTGCTGTAGGGGCAGAGCAGCAGTAAAGTGGGAGATATAAGTACAAGTAGGATTTTACTAGTACAGCATTATATCTCCGGGACCTGGTAGATCGACACTGTGTACGCAAAACTTTGGCGGATATAGGTTGATCACCCACCTTCCTCTCACCCACCTTCCTCGGTGTGGCCTTTGGAAAGGTGGGAAATCCCCTGAGTACTTGCTCAACAGCCTTGTTTACATGACACCAAGGCATAAGCCCAAGCCTTGACATGACGACAATGCTCCTGGTTGGAAAAAGGAACACTGTGCAAGTGCAAGTGCAAAAGCAAACACTCCTTTTAAAGTATCCACTCGGTGCAATGGCAGCGCCAGGAAATGATCAGCGGGACCCCCACTTACATATAACCATTGCAAGAATTTCTTTTAAAGGGGAGAGGCAAACTTTATGTTGAACTCGCTTTATGGAGGAGGATTGTTTGTTACGTTGACCATTAGTCATATCGATACACATCAATCATGTCAGCAGTTGATCCAGCCATCGCACTCATTTTCGGGCCGCCTCCTGCCGGTATTGATTTGAGTGATAGTTTAACGGCGGCATATGACATCGTGTCTTGTGTAGTGCTTGGAATTGCGGCTGCCGCAGTATGTTTACGATTCTATGTGCGGACTATGCGAGGAGCAAATAATTTGGCTATCGATGACTTCTTTGTTGTGGTGGGACTCGTAAGTCTAGCTCTTTCTCTGGTTGCAATGGCTTTCTTCCGCATCCTTCCCTATATCTTCTATCTTTCGAACAAGAAAATGAATGAACCGTTTCTAACATGAGGTGTTAAAAGTTTTGCACTGGCGCCCTCCTGGCCACGACACTTATTGGTTGGTGCTCCCAAGCTTGGATGGCGAGACTCTATCTTTGCCCGGGAAACCTTACTGACGTTTTTGGTTTGAAAAGCTGGGGGATATGGAGCGGGAAAACATGTATGGTCGACGACATTGCCGCGGCTCATGACATTACTAAAGGTATACGTCAACTTTGCGATACTATGCATTGGATGATGACCATCAAGTATTGCTCCTCATTCTAACGCAAATACCTAGGTTGTCTTCGCCGAGCCCTGGGTCTACGCCGCATCCGTAACATCAACCAAGATCAGCGTCCTGCTTCTCTATCGACGACTATTCTACACAACCAACAACGACATGATGGCCATCAACCGCATCTTTACCATAATGTACTGGATCGCCACATTCTTTACCTGCGTCTATCCCTTTATTATGTGGATCGTAATGGCAGTCGCGTGTCGTCCTCTGAACTTCTTCTGGATGCAATACGCCGGCGCCACAGAAGGAAAATGCATTAACTATTTGATGTTTTTTTTGGTTTTTGGAATTGTTAATATGGTTAATGATGTTATCATCTTGATCGTCCCGATTCCTCGTATCTTGAAATTGCATATGAATAAACGCAAGAAGTTTTCCGTTGCGGGCATCATGTTACTCGGTAGTTTGTAAGTACTGCGCACCATCCCTCCATCCCCGCTAACATACCCAGCGTCTGCGTCGCCAGCATAGTGCGCATCTACTACCTCACGCGTCTGACCACCGGTATTGATATAACATACATCCTTGGCCCCGCCTTCGCGTGGTCCAGCTTGGAGCCCTCAGTTGCGATTATCGGCGCCTGCCTCCCAACCTTCGCGCCGCTCTTCCGCGGTATCCGCAACAAGAGCTCCAATAGCAGCGGAAAGGGCTCACATCTTGTGAATCTGAGCCAGACTCCGAATTTTCTCAAGCAGCAGTCGCACTTTCGCATTGAGGATTCTGACGAGGTCGAGCTGACGAACAAGAGCTATTTTCAGAGCGTGGGAGAGAGCCGTGATGGGGAGAGGAGTGTGGGCAGTCAGGATATGGAGAGAGAAAAGAGGGGAATTATCGTTACATCACAGGTACAGGTTACTTCGAATAGGAGGTGATTTATATGAAGGGGCTAGCGAACGAATCAAACGAGGCAATTAATTGCCCATCTTATTACATATACATATTTTAGATCTCTTTCTGCAAAAAAGACTAAAAGAAAAAGAAAAGAAAAAGCAAAAAAAAATAAAAAGATAAATGGTAATTATACACTTAGTATTCGAAACGGTACAATTGTAGTTCTTCCGCTCAGCAGATCGACGCAAAATCGAGGGTTAAAGGCTTAAGAAAGACTTTGACGAGCACAGTCCAAACTCCAAACTCTTACCCTACAAGACCTCAGACGAATCCTCAATCTCTTTCCACTGAACAACAACTTCCATACAAACTTCTAACTTCAGACCCTTTCACCTCAATGATTTTTGATTTTCGTTGCAAATTGTTATTTCGGTGGGACAAGTGAGACATTTCACCATCCCACTTACGTCGTCACCTGTACAGGAGGCCCAGCAATGGACAGGAAAGATACGTGGAGACTCATGAACTGTGTAGTTGCCTGAACAGAATATTCTAACGCTTCTATGCGAGAAGCACCCTTGCATACTCGTGATAAACAACGTATATGAGACCATATCACTACAGGCAACGCGACATGATCTGGATTGATAGAGATATATCTGTTTTTGTATATGTATATGTATATGTATATGCCAATCTAATAGTCATACAAATGAGCACCCCACTATCCTACCGAGCTGAACAACTAGGTAAGCCGGCAAGCAAGCAAACAAGCAAGCACACAAGCAAAAACAAAGCAGTCTTGGCTCCCTCAGCATCATATTTGTCTCAGTACATATAACTCTAACCGTCAAACTACTGCCCACTCGGTCAGACCGCGATCGCCGCCCGCACCCTTATCTCAGTATTCCTTTTCTACGCACCAAGCCCTCAACGCATCACCACCCATTCCCCTCCCTAAACTCGTTATCCACCTCCCCCCACCCCTCATAAACACCCGTCAGCATTCTCGCCGCCAACCCCGGATCCTTCCGGCCAATTGTCGCCCGAATCGAATGCATACTCAATTGAGGCACACCGACATCAATCGCCCTAACACCCATTGCCGCACTTAACATTGGGCCCACGGTCCCCCCGCTCCTCGAATCATTTCTAATCATAAAGACCTGCAATTTCTCGCCATACTTCTCCGCCAGTCTTTGCATAATCGCCGTAGAGACCGCATCGGTAGTTGTATGTCCGTTTGAATCCGCTTCGATGGATAAACCAACGTTCAAACGCGGGGCGTGGGAGTCGAGATATTTCTCAAGGAAGTTGGGGTTTGCGGCGTGGGTGACGTCGAAGGAGACAAGGAAGGAGTTGGCATAGGTTTGGGAGAGGACGTTGGGGGAGAATGTGGCCTTGGGGGTGAAGGATTCGACGATACGTTCGATGGTGCCGGGGAGGAAGTTACCGCGAGCGCCTTGACGGAGCAGGGAACCAATCTCTTCGTCATCGAAGAGGGCGGCGAGAGAGATGGTCGTAGAATCCGAGAATGAGGGTGAAGAGGTGCTGGTAAGGAGAGCCTCGATGGTAGACCAAGAACAGACTTTGTCGTCGATACGGCCGGCGAAGATGAATTCTTTATTGAGACCGCCAAGGCAGGCGGGCTGGGTGTCGAAGAGTTCGAGCTCCCAGTTGAGGATTGAGGAGTGTGATTTGATACCGAGTTCGTTTGCGATAAGGCTTACAAGACGGGGTGGTTGAGTGGCAATGAAGGCGCTTTCGGACCCGAGGGTATGGATTGGTGCTTCTTCGTTTGAAGTGGTTGTGGCGCCAATGTCTGAGTTGTCGAGTCCGATGATGGGGACCAATTGGGTCTCCTTATTTTGGGCGCCGGTCATACCGACACCGAAATGAGGAGCCAGAGTTGGGATACGCGCAACTGTTTTGATCAGTATGTGGTAATTTGCAATGCATGGGAGGAGACATACTGGGCCAACCAAGCTTCACAAGCTTCTGAGAAATAGCTCCAGTCTCCTCATCCTTGACCAAGACTCTTCCACCGATTCCCAAATCTCTATCCCACCAAGTTTCATTCAACCCTCCTGCATATGGAGCAACACCTAATTGTATATATCCGGCCTTGTTTCTCTTCGTACTGATGGGTTTCAATCTTGCGGTCAATGAATCAGAATGCGCGGCTGCCATCGCAATACCATTTCCACTCTTGTATTTGCCTCCAACAGCGAATGCGACCAAGGAGGTTCCGTTTCTAGTAACATAGTATTTCCCGCCAGCTTCAAGCTCGTCGCTCCACGAGTCTCTCTCGGAAAGCTAAAACAGAACCTATTAGTATACCATCACCCGCAGTAGAAAAGTCCAATTCTGGGAGCACCAACCCTCTTATATCCCGCTTTCTCCAACTTATTCTCCCAATACGCAATTGCGTGCCAAATAGTGGGATTCTCTGTCATGAAATTGATAAACGGCTCGGCATAATCATCCACATCCTTGATCGCATAATCATCCTTTTTCAGTCCATTCCCAATCAACGATTTTCCTGGTGCCTGAACCGTCTCATTGTATCTCTCGAACAATGTCCTCCCCCCACTTGTGCTATCGGCATCCTTTTCCGACGACGGAGCTCGATAACCGGTTGTGGAAGCTGGCGTATGCTGCGCAGCACTGGCACGTCTGGCTGCAAACTCATGCGTAAATGTCGTGGCAGATGTAGGAACGGAGGAGGATGTTCCAGAGAGACTGTCGGCGGAGACAGTGCTGCGGCTATCGCCGTTTCGTTCGTCGACGCGATACAAGGGGATGCCGCTGCGATCGAGGAATTGGCGCGAATGTGATTGCGTAGGTACGCGATAAGGCTCCCGCAGAGGCTGGAATTCAGCTGCTTGTAAGGCGGCGATTCGTCGTTCGAGATCTGCGATGGAGTCTTGATGTTGTTGGGATTGCGAATTGTCCCCCGACATGTTGGACATTGAAATGCTTCCTCGGAGTGAGTTGGGGTTGTTCTTAACCATTTTGGTTTGATTACCTTGGATCTGGTGAAAGGAAAAAGTCGATGCAAAATGCGCGATGAAAGTTGGGGTGGAAGGAAAGGAGGAGGAGGAGGAGGTGGAGGAGAAGAAGGAGGAGCAGAGGGTGGTAAAGTACCTTTGTTTGTGTTCCGATCGCTATCTATGTCGTGATGCTGTCTCAGATAGCTGGACTTCCGTATAGTAAGTCACTCTTACCTCACCACGCTCACCTCACCGCCTGCTCAGCGATAAGGGATAAGAGTTATTACTTGCAACTTGGCAATCAACGTCTCACTCCTCCGATCTTCCGCCATTTCTGTCCTTACAGATCCCAAGACTTCAACTTGCAGCTTGCAGCTCGGCATCAACCATTTTTGGCAACATTCAACGTCAAGAGAGACTCGTCACGTAGAGAAACAATCACATCCTCACACCTCAAACCATTCACAAACCATCACACAGTAGTAGTAGTAAGAGAGTAGCAGGGAACCATGGTTGTTACTCAGAAATCATTTCTCATTGTGATTAAGGCTTATTCCTGACTGCATTTCTGGTGTTTTCCCATCATAAAAAGGCCATGACATCAATTCCTATAACCATCACATTCTCTGACCAAGTTGTATGGTAATCGTCTTTCCACCCGCGTATCCCAGATATCATAATCGATTACCATACCAACTCAATCGAATATCTACCAGCCGTCTCTTTGTCTGTACTCCTCGAAGTGTTGTGGTGGATTACGGTTTCTTTTATGAACACAAGAAATTAGAAATTTGTATTGGTGGTGGGTAGACTGTGATTAAAGAAGTACTTACGGGTCATACTGGTCGTCCTGACCATAGTGTTGATCATAAAGCTCGCGGGATTGCTCCTGGGCCTTTTCTCTAACACGGTGCTCGCGAATCCAGTCCTCTCCTTTCGTCTCAGCCAACTTGTCGACCTCGGCGGCGGCGAAGCCAGCAAGAACCTCCTTTGCGAATTGATGGGAGACAGGTTCGCCTATATCGTATGTTAGCTTCAACTTGCAACGAGTTGTGCTATGATAGGCAAGTGTGACATGCCATTTCTGCGTTGTCGCTCCTCAAACGCCTTCATAGCAGCGAATCCAGCAGCACCAGCGATAGCCTCATGACCCCAGCTGGCAGTGTCTTGGTCTTGGGCGTTATCGTAGTGTTCCTTAGCTTCACCTGGTAGTAGCAATTCACGTCAGCCATCATGTCCGCAAGGTCTTGCAAGGTCTTGTACATTCAATGAGGGTGGAACTGAAAGCGAAGAACAGCACACATACCGAATCCGAACATCTTGATTGATTTATTGGTAGAAAGGTGGGTAAAAGGTTTGAAAAGGGTGTTTTTGGAGCTGTAATTGATTGAAGTAGTGAAGATGGAATGGTATGGAGAGAAGGAAGATAGGGAAAGGAAGAGGAAGAGGAAGAGGAAGAGGAGGGGGGAAGGTGGGCTATATATACAGGGCAACTGCAACTACCTACCTTCCTTACCCCTCATTGCCTTTGCCTTTCCTTGCCATGCTATGCCGTGGCTGGTCTGGTCCAGATGGCGTGGTACTTGCTTTTTCCAGGAATATGATTCTTGCCAACCATTCACCAGTCACATCCTCTTGAGTCTTTTCCCACCACACAGAAGTTCATTCACCAAAAAAACCGTCTCATATTCCCCTCTTCTGGGGCGTTTCCTTGTTCCAATGAGAGCATCACAAGATCCAGGGTCAATACTCACCCCACATTCTAACACGCTAGTTCCAATGGCGAGTCTATCAACGAAGCTGGTTGGTCCGAGATGGCATCCAATAAATGATGCAGCTTGCGTGGCGTGGCTCGGAAGCTGTTTGAATGGAAACGTCTCAAGTTGCCGGACGATGGATCCAAGGATTGGTTGGCCGACGCGGTATTGAATACTGAATACTCGTATTGACTAATATACCGGGTCCTTGCCGCAGATAGACAGCTCAATCGGCATGAAGTCATATACAGCGAGCTCGATGAAACCTCCGACCCCTATGACATCAAAAGTCTGCATATCATATCATGCCTTGAGGCTCGGTACTGTACAGGTAATCAGGAGTACAATCCATGGATCCCACAGCCCCAATTTCGACAGCTTTCATTGGAGATGTCAAGCATAAAATACTTGGTACTTCTAGTATCATATCATTACCGTCCTGTACATGATTGATCTTCAGGGCCGATCAATCATTCCGTGAAACGAGAGTCTTTTGAAAATCGGCGTACGGGTACCTTTGTAGAAAAGGCCAAGGTCCATTCCACTATGCATCATCATACTTGGTAGCCCTGCCATCATACTTGGTAGCCCTGCTATGCTGGTGGGTAAAGAGGGGCTTGAACAAGTAAGAGCTTCCTTCGGCTAATCACCACGGGCAGCTTTGAAATGGGCATGTCTAGATAGATGTACAAGAAGATGGCCGGGTTGGTGAGTGCAGGAGAGAGCAAGAGTCCAATACTTGGTAAGATGTAAGATGTAAGATGTAAGATGTAACTTGTAACTTGCCCCTTTTCATCCAAGCAAGATTCAGCTGTACCTTCCGTACAAGCTTTATTGGCACTCGATGACCATCTCTTGGCGCCTACATGAAATTGCTTGTTTTCACTTCGTACCACCACCGAACTTCATTCATGTTCATTCATGTTCATTCATGCTGATAGAGGAGTTGCTGAGTCCATTTTTGCGTGTGGCTTTTCTTGTGATTAGATTAGAACCATCTCATGTGGTGGCTGGTGTCGTGATGCATAAAAGTTGTGGTGATGCATAAAAGTTGTGCACACAGTAATGCCAAGTCACTCGCCGATACAGTACTTTTCTTTTGCTTTCTCTCTCTTATTTCACCACCACGCCAGTTGGTCCAACATGCCGTCCATCTTCCTCCTAGTCCTGGCTCCTTCATCTTTACAATTCATAGTGTCTGCCCTTCCGGATCTCCGCCTCGTTCTTGTTTTTGACGTTCCTTTGGACTAGGAGCGAAAACTTATATGCCTTCTATGTTAATCTCACCACCGGGTTGGAGATCAGCTCTGATTATCCAGTAAGAGCGGGAGATCGTTGGCAACGGAGCATTCCTGGCCAAGGAAGAGTCATTCGCATAGCTGTCAACGGCCGTGATAAAGATATTCTGCACACTAAAAACGGATTGGAACAGTTGATTGGAAAATTAGAGCAGGCTTCACAATGAGGTAAGGTCCAGTCTATCGTCTCAGGGAACCTCCTCTGGATATTCTTGCGCTTGCAATCGCGCTCTAAGTACATGAAAGGCGTTATGCAAGTTACAAGAGTACTAACAATTAACTAAGCATAACCACTTCGATAGGCCGATCTTGCTTGATCTGATCCATACTCAGCCATCCACTCCACGGCTTGATAGTATCCCTGGATGCAATGGCCCGTCGGACCAAACCCAGCTCCAAACTGATGAGTAACCTCGTGCGGCAAGATATAACGATGACCTCTCCAGCATAGAAAATGATATGGAGGAAGATATTGTGTCTGATCCCAGTGATTCACAAACTCCCAAGCTCGGATGTGATATCGCTCATAAAGCTCATTGAGCAATGTGAGATAGCCGCGATCTCCTGCTCCCCTGCTCGCAAATGTGTAATGTTGGATAAGAGATCCAAGGGTGTGATCAGAGGCCCAGTCTTGGGGCGATGAACTTTGAGAACCATAGGTGTCGCGGATACGTTCAATAATATCTGTGAATGCCAGGCTATATACATCCTATTAACCTGTCTGCTAAATATATGATTCAGGAAAGGAGATCTTACGTGCTCACACCTCCGCCAATAGAAAATCCTGTAATGGTTACTTTCTTCGGTACTATGCCATCACCCCGCATTGTAGCGATTGCATCGCCAAGGGCAGAGAAGACGGTGTTCTTCATCCCATTCCACATATCCAAGTAGAAACGATGGACTCTATTCCCGTTAACGTATACGGGATATGGAAGATCCCACCAATTTGGACCCTTGCCATCGACCCACAGATTCATAAGAATCTCGCCATCCGCAGTCCCTTGAAAGGCAATGACAATTGTCTCGTGGTTGTGTACGAGAATAGCTTTGCGACCACGATTGATGCCAGTGTAAATATCTCTGGCAGTCAAAGTAGAGTTCCCATAGGAGTCGCGAAGATCGTTCTGTAGAGCAGTAACATCTGGAATTTGAGAGTCTTTCCATAATATTAAGGCGGCATGTTTGACATCGTGCCAATCGCCGGTTCCGTGAGTAAGCTCTACGAGAGGCATGATTTATCGATATAGACGCTGCGTCTAAAGTTTGAGAATTGGCTTGGCTGAGTGGCTGGCCAAAGGGCTGGATTGTGGTAATGGAGCTGGGTGCTTAAGGATTGGGAAGAGGAGACAGCCAGCTCTATTCCGGTAAAAGAGAATTTGTTCCGTTCAATTCACTCAATGCTGCTCAACCACTGGCTCTTATGGTCACCGGCTCGCTAGGAAGTCCGAAGAGCTGGTTGCTAAAACGGCTATCCTTACGAAGGCTGAGTGCTGAGTGAGTGGCTAGGTTTACAAACGAATTATGTTCGTCTTTCGCAAAGTGTGTTTATGTTTAATCGGGCGCCTCAATGTCTCAATATCGGAATAGTAGTTTGTTTGTTGCCAACAGTTAGTACGAGCGGGCTAGTAGTGAATTTGTTGTTTCTTTGACATTCGTTGAACGGGCGAACACTTCTTGTATAAAAAACCCCCTCAAGACCTTTGGACTCAGGTTATGACCCAAAGCCAGGTATGAGTCTCTGGTCATTTACAATAGCCCATCTTCCTCAACGTGAGGCTATTCTGAGATTGACTCCAGTGTATTACCTATCTGGCTTCAGTCACTTCATCTTTTACCATTCTACCTTCTGCAAACATAATCAGCCACCACTTGGGTCTGCCATAAACCTCCTAGTAGAAGCTATTTGCTCGCATCTCTATTCTGTATACTACAAGATCTTTTCAGCTTCAACCGCGCGATATTTGTTTGCTCCTCGACCTAATTTCCGGAGTGTCGTCCATACCATTTTCTCCTACGTCGAGCCAGGGTATCAACGCAATTTTCTTTGCACTTCACACCTTTACGCACGCACCTTTAACCTTTACAGTTGATGGTCTACAATACAAACTCTCACTTACTTTACGATTCTAGGGAAGATACATGGTAGTGAGTTATCACCATCTTTTATGTTGTGAGTGCCTTATTGCTGTTGTCTTTCGTTATTGTCGTTGTCATTCTTCATTGTTTCGACCTAGGTCAAGTGACCGATTTATAGTGAAGTTGGTAGCGGAGCTTCAAGTGAACAGTTTCAAGAGTCAAAAGTACAGAAGTACAGTGACTATCCGAAGTATTCATTCACCGAATGAATCATTGAACTCTATACAGATCATCATACAGTAGTCGTTCGTATGAATGGCCCATTTGTAAGAATTCCGCAAAAGTGACGCCACTTCTAGAGAAGTGACAATTACGGCTTATATTTCACACATTCATTCACCGAATCAATCATTGAACTCTATACAGATCATTATACAGTATTCGTTCGTATGAATGGCCCATTCGTCCGAGCAGTGAAAGTTCTGCTGCATGTTCACTTCACATGTGGTCGTATTGTATTCCCCTCTTGTGTGGTTTTGGGTCTGAGATCAGCTATCTTGTACACCAAGGTGAGGTGTCTGACATCAAAAGATTATAAGATACTCAGTGAATTACGACGAGGGACTGTTTCCCGATATAATGCTGCAAGCGCACTCCAGTCGCATTTTTGGTTTGTTAATCATTGTTGTCGCAATTCACAGATTCCGCTGTATTCAATATTTAATATTGGCGAATGATGCACTTAGTGAATAGGGGGCGTGCTTTGCACCCAACAGAAGAGCTGATTGTTCTTAAAAACCAACTCTTTTCAAAAGTTCAGATCATAACGCCACTCCCTTGGCCGGTACAGGTTCATTCTTCCAGGAGCTTTCCACGTACAGCAGTCTGGAGCCTTTCCGTTTTTCAATCATTATTACTCTTGAGAGATTTCCTTGGTAGATTCATTCAGTGGTTTATACGGAAAGCCGCAGCTTTCCACCCAAAGAAACCGGCTGAGTATCCACATTTTCCCCTCATCGGCAAGCAGTTATCCATTTTTCACTTCATTCATACATTGACCTACTCTATTTCATCTAACCCTTCCATTACATTATATTTAGACGTCTTCAAGCCCTATATATTTAGCAAGTCAATTACTCTTCCTTTCTTTGTTTGCTTTTTACCGCTTTATCATACTAACAAAATTCCTAATAGAAGATATTATATTACAATTATAATGGATCGTTTACTCACGGCGAAAAAAAAGTTTGCCTTGGCCCTCGCAGGCCTCTACGATGAAGAGGAAAACGACTTCGTGGCTTCCACCTCGAAGTCAAACCAATCTGGTGGTCTTCGATCCCCTAGCCTATTCCTTACAGACACTCCAATCTTTACAGACACTCCAATTATTACAGACATTATATCTGATACAGACTCTATTGATTCCAATTCCACACTCGTAGAGGTATATCCGGCGGAAGAGCTCAGGAAAATAGGCGATAAGATGCCAATTCGATATGAGTGGACAGGTACAAGTATATTCATGATTGATATATCTATTGATATCCAAAGAGAAGTATGTCCACAATCCTGTATCCTCTGATAAACTAACCAACTCCTAGAATACTCTCGATCAACTCATTCAATATCGCGCTGCTTTGATTTATAATCAGTCTCTCGCACTATATGACCCCTCTTTCTATATCGACCTCTCCCAAGTCGATAGCAAGCTCGGGTTTAGTGATACCTCCGCAAGCTTCGCATACCGTTGCTTGCTCCTCACCGAAGCAGGACTCCAAACAATCACCGAAGCAGGACTCCAAACAATCACCGAAGCAGGACTCCAAACAATCACTCAACAATCTCCTCTGTCCAGACTTGTCTATCTCTCTATAGCCAAGCGTCTCAACACTACATCTCCTATTGTTATTATCGATGAGCTAAACACTCTATATCGCAAAGCATATCAATGGCTCAGTAGTGCACTACTAGTATGTGGTGCATTCTGGGATGGATTGTTGACTGTAAAGAAGGGGTTAGCTTCGTTTCCGGGTGATAAGGAGTTGCTCGATATAAAGCAGTTATTGACTGATGCGTTTAGAGAGCGATCAAAAGAGGTTGCGGAAAGTGGAGTTAGGATAACTGCGAGTCGTAGTGGTAAGATCCTTCAAAGAAGATACCCATGGATGGACGACAACTTGTTTGTGCGCTCAAGACAGTTGATTGACAATATCAACTCCACCTTTCCCTCCACCAATGCTAAAGTCCGACCAGTCTTATTCCCTACGCTGATATCATCCACTAAAGACGTTGGACCACTCGGCATCTTCGCCACCCACACTATCCAGCCCGACGAACAGATCCTCCTCGACAAATCCCTACTCATCACATCTAATATCTCTTCCTCAACCTGTCTCTTCTGCGACACCTGCCACGCAACTCTCATACCTCCTTTCCTGCATCCGTCCGAGATTGTTCGTCCAAAATGCTCTTGCCTCATCGCATTCTGTTCGCGCTCCTGCCACGATATAGCTACGAAGGGCTACCATAAGCTGCAATGCGGAAAAGACTTCGAATGGCTTTACTCCCCTGCTACCTCCACCAATTCTCAAAAGAAACAAGATCCAGATAGCTGGCTCCCCAAGATGTTCCTCCGCCTTCTCTCCGTCATTCTCTCGACCCCGGGATTTGAACCCCATCCTATCGCTCAGAAACACCCTCTCACTCACCCACTCCTTGCGCGTATGACGGCTAATTATCCCGTGGATAACCAAAAGGCCGAGTCGGCATTTGACTGGTCTTTCTATGAGAATATCCAAGCTCCTCTCAAGATTCTTACGCAGCTGGGCGTTGACATCTGGGAAACGAGAGGCAGTTTCTGGGGCCCGGATGTGCTGCAGACAATCTACTGGCGCATGGAGAATAATGCTAATGCGAGTGTAATGGATCTGGCTGGCGATGGAATAAGGAGCGGAATCAAAGGAATAGAGAGCTGGGATGGAAAAGTCCATCTTACTGTCCTGAGCCCAAATTATCTATTCTTTAATCATTGCTGCAGGCCGAATACGATTTGGCATGGGACGGTGCCGAATATGGCTGTAGGGATGGAGTGGTTGTTTGTGGAAGGGGTGGGAAGAGGCATGGGTGGGGACGGACAGTTTGGAGATGGAAGTAGGAGGGAAGAGGAAGTGCTGAAGCCGGGAAGTGGGAGTGTGGTTTGTAGGGCTGGTAGAGTGATTCAGGAAGGCGAGGAGTTGATGATTAGTTATGTGGGGGATCCAATGGGAATTGGTGATACTGATACGGATGCTGATTGGGGAGCCAGCGAGGGGAAGCAGATAAGGATAGGAAAGGAAAGAGAGCAGAAGCGAGCTATGTTAACGAAGTGGTTTGAGAATGGTTGTGGGTGTGAGGTCTGTGAGGAGGAGAACGTTTGAGATCTCGGCAAACTGGTAGAGCATCATTTTTATCTTTTCATGATTTTTCTTTCTTTTTTTCTCTTGCACATACATCATTGGTATTCGGGCTGGCGTTTGTAATGGCAAATTCTACGGGCGTCAGTCAGCTTAGGAAATGGGAAAAGTATTAGCTGCACGACAGGACATGCTGGCACAGGACGGTGTTATTCGGTGTGCATTGATAGTTAGATATTCATTACAAATAGGTGCGTGCGCTGGTCATGAGGAATTTTGACTACATATTAGAACAATTATACTCCGTATTGCTATCTGAAATTAGAAGTTATAATGAAAATTTTGTATAAATTGATAATCTCTATCTGGGAGCAGTCAAATTTGTATATCAGCGTGGCCACAGTCTTTACTTTAGGTTATTCACCTTGTTCATGGTGGATTCGTGGTTATGAAAGATTACCTAGATTGTTCTCATGTACCAGATTTCATATCGTCTCACAACACAACACAGCAAACGAACTGGAGCAGGGAACGGAATATGTGTGTATATTTATACACCTGCTTTTCTTTTCCTATTTTATACACTTTTCTACTGTGCGCCGCCTTTCCTATTCTCCTTCTTCCACCCTACACCAATCCTTTTACTCCATTTTCCTGCTGCCTTCCAAAATCATAGTGCCCTGCCCATATTTTGACTTGCTGTAGGTATCAAATGGTATCTATCTATCCATCCAAAAAGAATCAAAATCACAAAAAAAACAATAATTCCAAACAAACAACAGAAGGATATCCCATCGTAAAGATTCGTTCATAGATCGAGGCCCGCCCTTACCCAACCAGAAAAGCCTCTATACATGAATGTTATTTCCCCCCCTTCCCGCAAAGCATAGAAGGTACCGACACGATGTCATACGTGCAGTACAATATAATGTAACAAATGGATGAATACACAAAAGAAATGAAAACCCCTCTTGGCCCCTTTACACCTCTTTCCCTTTCCCCTGTCCCAAGACAACTAGAAGGGTTCGGTTCCAGCAGAACGTAGATTCTCTCAATGGAAATGACCTCTCTTGTGTGCCTTCTGATGATCGTGCAAATGTCTCTTCTTCGCGCCCACAGCCGGGGTAGCAGTTACAACCACCGTATCCGTTACACTGGCTGTAACGGTAACCGATTCCTCGACCCAGAACACCTCATTAACAACCACCTCTTCATTGTAAGCCGAGATGGCCGTTGTGGTACTGTACGATGTCGAGACGAAGGATTGGCCTGAAGGGACACTGGCGCTCGTAACGAGCGTCGTTTTCGCAGCAGCGACTGCAAGGGTTGTAGATGCGGAAGAGGCAGTAGTACTGTCAGAAAACGTAGCACCGGAGTTGACAGCTGCGAAAACTCCACCTGGTTCGTATGTTTGGCTGTATGACATGGTGGAGCCAGCGGAGTGGGAGAGGGTGGGGACAATGGCAGAGGTGGATGTGATAGATGAGGACGAAGCGGAGGATGTAGCTGTAGAGTGTGCAGATGTAGCGCCGGCGGAAGTAGCTGCACCGCCCATACCTGTAGCGGGTGCCGGACCTGCTTGAACCACACAATTACCGGGAAGAGTAGCTATAGGACCAGTGACGTTATCGTGTGTGAGGGCTTCGGGCATCTCCATGGTCATGCTGCAGCTGCCGTATTCGGCCTCGGTTTGAATGTCGAAGAGAGGGCAGTCGGTAATTTGACCGGAGGCATTTGTACAAGTGTCGACTGCGCTTTGGAGGAAATCTTCGTCCCAACCCATGATGAAGTCACCGTGGTATCCGTAACCGGTTGGATCACCGTTCGAGATGACGAATTCGCCGTCGCGACCAATGTAGGCTGCAGTGTCCCAGATTGTTTCGTAGAAGAGGGAGACGATACGGGTATCGAAGCCTTTGGGGCAGTCACCAGTCATGACTTCGCTTGGGTATGCGACGTGGGATTTTCCATCTGGGGGGCTGACACCTGCGGACTGGTTCCAGCAGGAGGGGAACATAAGTTCAAATCGGACACCGTCGAGACAGTTTGCATCGAGATATGCCTTGTCTGGTAGGAAATGACGGTAAAGTGAGCCTTCTGGAGACTTTTGGTAGTTGAGGCAGTTGAAACCGAGGGCAGCTTGTCGAAGGAAGGCTTGTGTGTTGTATGGAGCTTTATTCCAGCTGGATTTGGCTATGTCGGGAACTGGGTAGTTGCTAAAATTGCGGAGATCGTTGCTACCGGCGATCATTGTGAAGTTTGTGGGGAAGGCGGTGACTTTCGTTTCGCCGGCGTTTGGGTACAGGAGGTAGTATCTAGCGTATGGTTAGTGATAGGTTAAAGATGGCATCGAAGAGAGTACTTACGCAAGCATACCACCCACCTGTTCGACCATTTCGAATTTCCCAGTCGATGCATCTTTGAAGTAAAGAGGTGGTGTCCAATATGCTGATTTGTCTTGAGACACACCACAAGATGTGCAGTTTCCTGCCCGCAGTTCTGCAGTACGAGCAGTCTCTCCAAAGCCTATTGTGAAGTTGTTGTTAGTTTCCTAGGTCAAAATCCACTGCCACCATTGCTCCCAATCACCAACAACCAGAAAAGTATCAAGGCAACATACCACTGGACCCGTGAATGGTATGCGAATGCTCGGAAATGCTACCAAAATTGACCAAGGGATCAATACGAGCCAAACCGACGCGTTCTCTGCAAGGCATGCGCCAAAAAGCATTAGCATCTCCCGCCAAAACAGCTACCACAGCCGCCTTTTTGATAAAAGTTGCGCCGCGCATTTTGAAAATAGAACCTTGCGATGTTGTGAATGATATTCCGTAGTTGATCTTCTATCCAAGAAGATAACTCCCAAAAGAGCCCGAAGAATGTATAAAAAAAGAAGCGAAGACTTCTAGTTGAAATTGATTGGAGTTGTGTTCTGTATTGTCGCAAAAGGTTGCTTGAGGTTGCTTCTACTTTTGCCCTGGGGTATGTTGATAGAATTCCAATCGAAGAGTCGACGACAATATCGAGATCAACCGACACGGTCCTACAGTATCGTGGAGATGTTCTTCCAACAAGCTTCCTTCCAGCCAACAAAGAATCCTAACGTCCCAAATTCCAGGCAATGGCCTTATTGGATGAAGCGCACCGAATGCAAGTGGTAAATCCTTCGATCAACGGATGGTTGGTGCGGGTCTGTCCGTGTACCTAGCCACGAACTCGTTCCCAAGGGTAGACTGCGAAGGCGACAATACGATACGATAGGACAGGATATGACAATATAAAACGAATGAATGCAAGTATTCCTTCCCTTGAACAGCAAAGTAGGTATGTGAGTTGTGTGTGAAGTTTTTCCCTTAAAAAAGAACGAAGAGGATGCTAAAAAGCCTAAGGGCTAACCTTAGGGTTTGCGAACCAGGAAAAAGGGAAAAATCACACGCGCGCGCACACCCGACAATGAATGAATGATTGGATGGATGAATGAATGAATGAGTGAATGAATGCGAATGAATGAATAGTATGGAAGGAAGGAATGAGTGCCGTAAGAAACAAAAAGTGGGAGTGGAGGGGGCGAAGGTCGAGTAGATGTACGAAAGAGAAAGACTTAAGTATAAGGCTGCTTTGTCGATGTGAAGGATTCCCATCTTACATAGTACGACTGCACTCCACTCATGATGCCCAGGATGTTTTTGCAGGAGGTGGATATGATTGTGGATTCACGGGTGTGGGTGGAGGAGGAGGAGGAGGAGGAGGGTGGAGGGAAGGGAAGGGAAGGGACGTCAAAAGGAAGAGAAGAGAGAGAGGAGAGGAGCATGGGTATGGATGAGTATGGATGGGTATGGATGGATATGGATGGATATGGGTGGATATGGATGGGTATGGATGGATATGGGTGTGGGTATCAGTCGGGAAATGCATGGGTATGGAGATGGATATGAGTCTGGGAATGTATGGGTATGGATACGGATATGCGTTGTGAGTGGTAGGCGAGTGAAGGAGCAACGCGCAAACAAACGGATGCGCCATACACCCGGTCCCTTCAACGGAGAACATGACGAGGAACTGGCAACATAGGAATGCATACTTACTTGCTCCGTCACCAAAGCACAGCAAAGCACAGCACCGCACCGCACCGCACCGCACCGCACAGCACAGCACCGCACCGCACCGCACAGCACAGCACCAAGGAACGGAGATGTGTCGCCGTGCGAGTATCAGCTTCACACCTACTTGGAAGTGTGTGCACAGGAGAGACCGAGAGGACCTAATCGGGTCTTTGCCTTATCCTGAACGCTGATACGTGCGGCCCGCCCGACTAAAACGTAGTTCTACAGTCCCGTATGAAAGGGTTGAGCAAATGTTTGATGATGAGATGGATCTGTTCGTACTTCGCCTCCATTCAGACCATTCAGATGCATGGATGTGGGAAGAGGGGCGAGGGGAGGGGAGAGGGGAGAGGGGCCGAAGTTGTGAATACTTACTTTGTACAAAAAGGGGCAGAGAGCGTGCGCATGCGGTGCGGTGCGGTTGCGGGCCAGGGATTCTTCTTTTTTTGGTAGCCACACAAAATGAATTGGACGGTCCTATTGGCTGCATCGGGCTAGCTTGAGACGTTGCCAATCGTTGATCGTCAGGGGTAAAAGACGCAGGGAAAATCATTTCAAAGTAACTGCGAGTAAGGGAAGTTACAGAACGACACAGCGACTTACTTTGTCCTCAGCGTGTATTTTGTCATCGTTCGTTCGTTCGTTCGTTCGTCCGACTGGCAGAACGGGCGTCGCATGAACCGCTCAGACGAATGTTCATCTCTAGCATCGGGGTTGACCCATGAAATCCGTCCGTATTCGATGAATAGCTGGAGGTGTATAGATGGAGACTCGTGTGCGTTGTACGTACCTGGACAATCTCGTATATCAACGTCACTGCTACTGCTGGCTATCCAAGAGAATGCCTTTTCGATTCTGCTCATCTTCATTTCTCTCTGCCTCTTCCTCCCATCGCCTATCTCCTCTTCTCATCTCAGCTCATCTCATCTCCTCGCAAGCTCATCTCAGCAGCCCCTCCTGCGAGCGATAAGAGATGCCTACCTAGCCGGGCCAAGGGCTCAGGTAAGGCGTGCCATGCCGTGCATGCCCTACCGCTGTACAAGTACCTCATCCAATCTCATATCCCATCTTAGCACCACCCGACAGCTTGCTCCCTGGTCGCTCCCCTGCTAATTTCTATCTGAAACGTCGGGTAAAGCCAATCATATCCCGATGTAGATCAAAGACATCACACAGACCTTGGCCACTTCTGGCTTAATGGGGATGCAAGTACTTCTGTCCTGCAGCTACCGACATGGTAGCATCTCGCTGTTCCTAGCCTTGTGTATGTTATGCTACTGTACGAAGTACTCGTTGGAAAGATGCGATAGTGCAGATGCAGAGGAATCTTACTGTTTTTTTTTTTTTGCCGCAGTAGATGAGAATAGATGATGATAGATGATGATAGACGATAATAGACGACAATAGACGATAATCGACGATAATAGACGATTACTTGCATATAATCGTACGTCTCCTTACTGCACAAATAGGCGCAGTGTTCACTCCCCGATAACAACACCCAACCCAACCCAGCCCAGTACGTACAGTATTGCAGCATAGTGTTGCCCTACATACATCGACCCACACGAGCGGTTGGACCAAGCCATGGGGGCTAAAGACAAACATCTATTCGAAAAGAATAACTTGGTGGTAGTAATTTCTCTATTTTCTATTAAAAAGTCGATTCGGGGTGGCGGAAGGGAAAGGGAAGGGAAAATCAAAGGATCTGATGGTCAAATGTTGTGCCTCGTAAGGATCCGAGTTCGTTGGCTTGCTGTATGTATTGTTAGTAATGATCGTATCGTATCGAATCGTCCAAGAAGATCCAAGAAGATGAATACACCCAACATGTTGTACCTCCTTGGCCAGCATAAACAGACCACAATCCCGTTCATCTGAAAACGCCTCAAACACACCATCGTCTGATCACTTTTCCCCAGACCTTTTGCTGTCTCCACAAACTTTCACCCTGTGTTTCCAGCATTTTATCCCGTCTCACCAATAGCTGCCTACGGTTTCAAAAAACTTTGGCCTTCATCACGAGGTCGCTAGGGAATTGATCGCAAAAGTTGTGTGTGCCGACAAGGTAAAAAAGAGTTGTGCGACCATAGGATTCAGGATCGCAAAAGTGGTTGATTGCTACGAAATTACATGACTCTGGGAAATTGCTAAGGATACATATGTATGACATTTATGCTGCTCATCTGTCATGGAAGACGGGATTTGTGAAGAATATTAAGGCCATGATTGACACAGCAGTATTCAGTATTCTTTATACGATGAATAAGCTAGTTGGACGTGTTTGTTCTGTGGTTGATGATAATACTGTCACATAAACACCATCGTTAGATGGGAAGCATACTCCAGATCCGTAAAACCTCACAAATAGGAACGTTTCAAAAAGACCATACATCCGTATTGCGATTCATGGTGGGTTCACACAAAGTCCATGCAGCGGACATGAGAACCAAGTGATCTCGAACAGCACAGGAAATGAGGCTCTTGTCGGTATCGTCAGTATCATACAAAGCACTCGTTCAGTGTTACCTGTCGAGCCTTCATCCTTCTTGAGGATGCCGATAAGAGAACTGCTACCCATCCTTCCATTACTCCAATGGAAACAAGATTCCAAGGACAAGGCAAGCAGAAATAAGTGGTTAGCTTAATTTTTTTGTTTCACCGACATTAGCTAATTTCACCAAGTCTTGAACTCCTACCTATTCGAGAACTCCTCGAGGAACGGATACGTCTTTGATGTATGTCAATCTGATTGCGTTTCTGGATTGAACGGCAAGTTAGCCCAACGCTCTTGCGAAGTAATAGCGGCTCAGCTACTCACTTATTTGGACATGGCCCTTTTCCTCCACGCAGCTTGAAAGCATGACGTGCTTCCCGCATCGTCGTTTCTTCATCATTTCAACTTCCCTAAACCCATATTAACACCCTAAGCAAGAAGATCGGCAACATTCATAGGCATCTCATCGATCTGGGTTGAGTAATACACTATCCATGGTCAGTACGGCACAGGGGAGCCGGTGGGTTAAAACTTACACTCAATATCTCTCAAGATCCTCACATCCTCGCTAGTAACGAAGTTGATCGCGACACCCTTCCTTCCGAATCTACCACTTCGGCCAATACGATGAATGTAATTTTCCCGGTTACTTGGTAAATCATAGTTGATGACCAAAGACACTTGTTGAACATCAATACCACGAGCCCAAACATCAGTAGAGATCAACACTCGAGAGTTTCCTTGACGGAAGTCTTGCATAATGCTATCTCTTTCCTTTTGAGGCATTTCTCCATGCATGGATGACACCGTGAAGTTGGCTTCACGCATCTTATCCGTCAACCAGTCCACCTTTCTGCGAGTGTTGCAGAATATAACGGCCTGGGTGATTGTGAGAGTATCGTAAAGATCGCAGAGGGTATCGAACTTCCACTCTTCCTTCTCCACAGCAATGAAATACTGCTTCAAGCCCTCCAGGGTCAATTCATCACGCTTGACTAGAATTCGAACCGGGTCGGTCATGAATTTGGTGGTCATATCGAGGACATCATAGGGAAGAGTGGCGGAAACTACTACAACTTGAGTAGCAGGAGGTAGGTACCGGTAAACATCATAGATCTGCTCTCTAAATCCACGATTCAACAACTCATCGGCTTCATCGAGAACCAACATCTTGATGTGACGAGTACGGAGATTTCGACGGCGGATCATATCAGCGACACGCCCTGGGGTTCCAGATACAATATGTTGTCCATAATCGAGCTTGCGGATATCTTCTCCCACGTTTGTGCCACCAATACAAGCATGACATTGCACATTCATGTAGTCTCCCAATGCCATCACAACTGACTGAATTTGAGTTGCCAGTTCTCGAGTAGGCGAAAGGACGAGCGCCTGTGTTTCGCGGACCGCAGTATCGATAACTTGAAGCATACTAATGGAGAAGGTTGCTGTTTTACCAGTACCGGACTGCGCCTGGGCAATGGTATCGCGACCTTTGCAAATTTGGACAATTGCACGAGATTGGACAGCGGAAGGAGATTCGTAGCCGTATGCGTAGATACCACGGAGGAGATTTTCTATGACACATGTTAGCATACAATTCAGGGTAGTAAGTGCGAGTAAACAAGCCTTTGAGGTGCATATCCTGGAAGGTTGGGGCGACAGTGACATCCGCCGAAGTGGTGAACTCCATACGGTCATCCATCTTTCTATCGATTCCGTCTGCCATGATTGCGGTCTGTCGTTTGGATGTTTTGTTGGTGAGAGATAAATCGGAACTTCAAATGGATGGTCGTTACTTTATCAACTCTGTAGAAATGCGAAATGCGAAATGCGACGAGGAACCTGAAGCTCCAAAATTTTAGCCTAGAAATTTAAAGTTAGCGTATTTCTGCTGGTGACGCGAACTGATTGGTAGGCGCAAAAGTTCGAGAGCCTTGAACAAAATCCGCCGTAAACCTCGAACAACAGACAGACAACTTGACATTCTCATAATTCCACTCACCATCAACTAATTTACTAATCATCGTCACCACGTTTTTATAATACAGGATTCATCTCTTCAATATGATACTTGAAGAGCAGAGATTCCTCCATGAGGATCTCGAAAGGCTCGAGCAAGGTATTGCTGATCGAGTGGCTGAAGAACCACGACAGGTAAAGCTCCTCAAACCCACCCAATTACTGTTGCTAACCTACTCCCTCAGGTCAGAGAACGATTAAACCGAGACCACCAAATAGCAAGCTTTCTCGATCGTATCCAAGACCAGTCAAAACGATTATTAGACATCTACAAAGATGCGGATGGAACGCGGAGCAAGGAGATCCAGTCTATTTCTACAGGCGAACCACTGGAAGAATTCTATAAGCAGCTAGCAGAGATCAAAAGCTTTCATCAACGATACCCTAATGAACCGGTGGAGAACCTAGAGAAGGCATATAAGAAGAAGGCGCCGGTGGAAGGAGAAGTGGTGCCATCAGAGATTGACAACATGTTCACTGGCGAAGAAGCATTTGGAAGATTCCTTGACCTCACTACTATTCATGAATTATACCTCAACTTACCCAACATCAAACGCATGACATACCTTCAATACTTGGACAACTTTGACTCTTTCACACCACCAACGTGTCCAGTCAAACGACCAGATAAGATGACAGATCAGTACTTCAATTACGTAGGGGAGTTAGCAAATTACTTGGAAAGTTTCCTACGAAGGACGAGGCCGTTGGAAAATCTTGACAAGCTGTTCGCAAGTATTGAGGAGGATTTCAACAAGGCTTGGGAAAACAACGACATACCAGGATGGGCCATCGAAGTCTCAGCGCCAACCAATGGAGAAAGCACATCTGGAATATGGTGTCCAGATTGTGAGAAGGAATTCAAAAATGAGAATGTATACAAGGGTCATCTACCAGGAAAAAAGCACATTCGAGCAGCAGAATTAAGAGCAGCGCGTCTGGCTGAATCCGAGGAATCAAGCGAAAACGGGGTCAAGCCAACCAAAAGCGCTTCCCGTCTCAAGGAACGTGCCATCGCGGAGCGTGAATACAGAGTCAAGCGTCTTGCCGCTGCGATGACCCAAGAACGAAGCGACACCAGAGTCAACGTTGAGCGAAAACAAGGTATGACCGAGCGTGAACGCCAAATGGAGTTAGATGCACTATTCGCAGAATCGTCATCCGCCGCACCTCAAGGCGGCGATTCTGACAGCGACTCTGACGGTGATGAGAAGATCTACAACCCACTCAAACTCCCTCTAGCCTGGGACGGCAAACCCATCCCCTTCTGGTTATACAAACTGCACGGTCTCGGTGTAGAATTCAAGTGCGAGATCTGCGGCAACTACGTCTACATGGGAAGACGAGCTTTTGATAAACATTTCAACGAAGCGCGCCACATTTATGGGTTGAAGTGCTTGGGTATTACGAATACGACACTGTTTAGAGAGATCACGGGAATAGAGGATGCGTTGAAGTTGTGGGACAAATTGCAGAGGGAGAAGAAGAAGGGGAAGAGTGATGAGACGGGGGTGGTACAGATGGAAGATGCGGAGGGAAATGTTATGCCTGAGAAAGTTTACTATGATTTGCAGAAGCAAGGTTTACTATAGTTTGGTTGGGTAGGGCTGGTTTATGAGATACTTGAGTGCAAGAATGATGAGAGGTATCTGGCGGTAAAAGTGTATAATAGTAACAGTGTAGTATCTTGTGAAGGCTATACTCATGTCATTTACAGACCCAGCGCATTTATCTCGTCCTTTATTAAATCTACTAGTCCTTTGAACGGTAGAACTGTCCTATCTAGCCACGGCAGTTAAATAAGTTTAGCATCTCAGTTCAACAGGTTCGTCCCTTACTTGCAGATTTCATCTTCGTAGTACCCGGCGTTGCGTCTTGCGTGAATATACGAAGAAGGTCGTACAACATGCGTGCCGTCGTAGAGGTGAAGCTAGAGTTAGCAGTCTCTATCCAGTCCGTTGAGAAGTGCCAGCCGATTTCCGCGTGCTGGTGAAGAACGATTGATTATAGATGTAAGTAAGTCTAGCAGTTCACAAGCTCTCAACATCCATTACTACTTCTTTCTCACGAGCTCATCTCTTCCCGATGGTGTATCATATATTAGGCGTTAAGTTTCTACTCAAACGCAGGAGTTTTCTGTCCATTTACCAACCTTTCTGGGAATCCCACATGAAGACGAGGCCGTAATCCGGAACAATCTTCTGAGAGCGAAACAATGGGGAACTGCTTTTGTGATTATGGAGAGACATCTCTGAGTAGCAGAACAGATATCTTTTTGTGATGCGATTGATGGAAGGAGAGAGAGCAAATTTCAGCGAAGATCGGATTGGGTGCCAAGCGGATTTGTTTCTTGACGGAAGTCAGAATATAGAATATTGAAGTAGGAGTGCAATATCCAAGTAGCACGCTGGAACGAAAACATGTAGCAAACGGGGCCAGGGTGGGCAACTAGAGTAAGAGAGCCGAACGGAAGATGATGGAGAATAACAAGAACGAGAGCGAGCTGATTGTATAAAGTCAGTCGTCTATCCGAATTCATCGGTACCCCCCAATGAAAGTGCACAAACCCAAAGCGCCACCATTCATGCCAAAGATATCATAGACATCGGCTATAAGCATAGTAGTTCCTCTTTCGCCCAGATCAATTTTCTTCCATGCACTCATTTTTACCCAGATCCACCAAATGTTATACAATAGCATTATGCAATTGCCGGAGACGAGAAGACTTCCGATCATGCATTAATAATATACACAGAATCATCAACTGAGTATCCATATACGCCCGTCTATCATCCACTCATCTAATCTTTCATTGCATCTTGCCCCTCTTGTTCGCTCTTCTCAGATCTCTTTCCCTTAACCTCCGCTCATTTGCTTCCCTTAGTTCCTCAGCTATTCTCTTCTGCGCGAGTTCTTCTCTCCTTTCCGCTTCGCGCTTTCCCGCCTTGAATTTACTTTTCTCGGCCTGTTCTCGTGCTTTCTGCATCATAGTGTTCTTCGCTTCTTGAAATCCTGACATTATTGAGGCAAGGGATCCATCTAAAGCGCCCTTGGGCTTCGTCGAAACAACTTGCTTCGAGAAACTCTCCTTGAGGCGTAGTTTACTTTGAACTTCAGGGTTTGGGGGAGGGACGCCTAGTGGCGTCATGTTGGCCCACTTTCTGAAGCTTGGGTTTCTGATTATGCTACCCTGCAAAGCGGCACTTACACTCGAAACCAAGAACGAAAGCTGGACGGCGGCGGGCATGAATGATGTAAACAAGAGAGAAATTGCGGGCATTCCCCATACGAATATCTTCTGTACTGGAGGCGTAAGGTTGCTTATACCGGATTCTCCACCTCTCTAAGGATGCCAATTAGATCTGCACTCAGAACTAGAAGACGAAGATGGATGACTTACTTTCAAAACCATGTGGAGAATGCCGGATGTAATGATAGGAAGAATAAAGAATGGATCCGGAACTGTGAGATTGTAGAACCAAAGGATACCACCGTCGAGCAAACCAGGAACCGGGAGTTGTGACATCGCACGAAGAAGCTTCCATGTTCCATAACCAATTGGAATCTGGATTGCAGGTATGAAACTCTTCCACATGCTGATACCTGCTCTACCATATATTCTTGATAACTCCTGGCGTTGTGTCATCATCTCAGCAGTATCGCCGTGTCTGTTAGCTTCGAACATCCGGGCTTGAATGGGTGCAGTAATGTGTTTGATGGCGCCCATCCGGGCGGCATTTTCGGCAGCGTCAAGGTTCGGTTTTGCGAGGACGACACGCCAAGCCAGAGCAGCGAGACCGATAGATGCCCACCATGGGGTTCCACAGAGAACGTGTATATGTTCCAGTGTCCATTCAATAACAGAGGTAGGTCCAAAGCCATAATCTAGCCCGAGTTCCTTCAAGTACCCGACGTGTTCGGGCATACTAAGAAAATCCGAGTGCATATCCGTGGCACTATCAAGAGGAGTAGATGTGAAAGTACTTTCGGGTATTGGTGCAGAGGTAGAAGCATTATCGTTTATAGGTAGGGCAGAGGTTGAGGGGACGGCGATGGCGGGGCTCGTAGATGCGAATCGGATTCCGGCGCCATTTCTGATTGAAAGCGGGATTGCAGATCTTGCAATGGACTTCGAAAACAATGCGCCGCTGTTGGGAAAGATTGGATTCGCTCTAATGGGTCGATTTGATACATGTGAAGAAAACTACTGGTGATTAGCAGTTGCCAATTAACCCTGGGAAGACTTTCGTAGAATACCTGTCTAGTAGCATATGATTCTATCCGCCTTCTACCTAGTCCCCCGGCCCGACTCGGCCATCTCAACCCTCTGCTGGGTAACATGTTGTGCGGTTGATATGGACTCGAAAGTACGAGTATGCTCTTTCGATATTGTCGCAAAAAATATTTTGGTGATGGTCACAAGCGGCTTGCATAAATATTATGCAAGCCTATGGCTTATTATGCCGAGTATGCTTTAACCTTAAGGGTTATCCCACACATTAAAAGGCTCACAGGGAGCGGCATGTCAAAATGAATTCAGGTGTTTACAGTAAACGAATGACTTATTTGCCTGTGTTTAGGGAGAACTGGTATTCATCGACAGGAAGACATGATTTCTTGTATCTAGGTCGATTGTGCATTGTGCATTGTGCAGTGAGATGATTGAATTGTTCCTCACATAACTCCTCTGGAGTTATCTTTACGCCTCGGCTACCCCTCTACTCCGAGACATCTCTGAGTAGCAGAACAGATATCTTTTTGTGATGCGATTGACGCTTCTATTTTACCCATAACAAGCCACGGTAGGCTTGCGCACATTCAAGACCCTTTTCAAATGTCTCTTCATACATGCTTGTCTTTCCTCGAATGCTTGAGTTGAATGTGGTTTTTCAACGCCAATATGTATTTGCGCTTGATGTAACGTCTCCTTCTTCATTCCAAACTTGTCAGATCGTCCAAACTCCCCTCTCGCCTTTTCCTCTCTATCGGGTCCGGTCGTACTTCAACCCCAGGGCCAACTGTTCTCCGTGTATCTGGAAAGATCTGTGAAAGCGGGGTGGTTAGTACAAACTTTGGAAAGATACATCAAGCTTGATATCCAGACCTATGAATGCATCTCGGAAAGAGACCACAACCTGCGCCAGTCGCGAAATAGTACCTTACCTTTGTGTTGCTCCATCCCAGTCTGAAAGCAGCTTCATGTGCAAACAATTCGCCAAATCCCAACATAAGTCCGTTAACAAACGGTAAGAATAGATTGATGGCAGCCCCTCTAAGTATTCCCCAAAACGTAGGTGGCTTATATAGAATCATCGGAGGAGAATTTGAGGAAGAGGGCGGAGAGGGTGAGACATCGTCGTCTTGACGGGAATATTGCTCCGAGTCTGAACGAATTGTCAATCCAGACTCGGTGAGAGGATTGATTTGGTCATCGGAAGCCATCTTGGATACTTTCGCCGAATAATCAGAAGCCTGTTTGTTGTCCACCAGGCCTGTATTTCCGTCGACCTGAATGCGAACAACGACCCAAAGATAAAGTAAAGATTATTGTGGTTGATCTTGGTGGAGAAAGTTGAGGTCCATCGGCCCAACGTTATTCCTGACCGAGCAGGGAGCTAGGATTCCAGCAGAAGCTTCCAGGCAGTTAGTCTCCGCCCCACCATAACTCCAAAGCCTGAACTGCACTGACGTTAACCAGCAGTTGCCTTCGGTTGGTTCACGTTTTATTTAATTCGAGGCAGCTTTTTCGAATAGCCTCAGATCACAACTTTAGATTCAAGTCTTCGAAGAATTAAGTCAAACAAAGCGAGCTTCAATTTCACTCTCTGCTGCTACCTATCACCTCAGCGCCGACGAAGCTTCAATATGGCAGACAATCACGACGAAAAGATCTCGGAATTTTGCGAATTGCTCGGCGCTTCACCAGAAAACGTGAGTTCTACTGTCGCAAACATATCTTTACGTTACATCATTGTCACATTGCTAATATCTTCTCATGTCTCAGGCTGAGCACTTTCTCGCTGCGGCACAATGGAACGTCGAACAAGCCGCAACACTATACTTGGATTCTCAGGAAGGGTCCGGGGAGACATCAGGAACCGCCCCAGCAGAAGCTTCAGATGAACCTCCAGCATATACAGGACCTCGAACTTTAGATGGACGGCCTGCTCCTGCGGATACGGCCAACCAATCTCGCTCGTCACAAAAGAAACCGGCAGCAGCCCCGCGAGGAGGCATCGCAACCCTTGGATCATTAAACCAATCCTCTTCAGCTTCACGTCCAGGTCGTCAACATGATTCAGATGATTCGGATGATGAAGACTACCAACCTGAAGGGGAACCAAGAGATCTGTTTGCAGGTGGTGAAAAGTCCGGCTTGGCAGTGCAGGATCCTACAAATGCCAACAGAAATGATCCAAGAAAGGTCGTGAGCGATATTTTGAAGAAGGCGAAAGCGTATGTTTTCCCCAGCGGTACATCTGTGTACGCATACTGTATGGTGATTACTAACTATTCATAGCAACACCGCAAGGCCTGGTGGTGAACCTTCACAAACAGGACCGGGACCATCTCGATTCCATGGTAGTGGCCAAACCCTAGGCGGCGATGACACACCATCCCGAGTTATACCCAACCCCAATCAAGCACCTCCCGACGTCGGCCCTACTCAAACCCGTATCTTACATCTCTGGGAGGAAGGTTTCAGTATTGAGGATGGCCCGCTTCGTCGTTTCGACGATCCATCAAACGCCGCCGATTTGCAGATGATTCGAGGTGGGCGAGCTCCACTCCATCTGATGGGCGTTCGACCAGATCAACCAGTTGACGTTCAATTGATGAAGCACGACAGTCCATACAAAGCTCCACCAAAAGTTTATAAGCCCTTTAGCGGGTCAGGTGTGAGACTTGGTAGCCCAACACCTGGAGGATCTAGTAATGCACCTGCGTCCGAACCTGCCGCAGCAGCACCAGCTCCTGCATCTACAAGCGTACCAGATATGGAAATCGATCCCAGCCAACCCACCCTCAATATCCGAATTCAATTAGCTAACGGCACACGTCTTCCTGCTCGATTTAATACTAGCCACACAGTTGGAGATGTTTATAGTTTTATTTCTCGTGCCTATCCAGGTAGCAATGAGCGTGCCTGGGTCTTGGCAACTACCTTCCCAAATAAGGATCATACAGACAAGAGCCAAGTTTTAGGTGATATGGCAGAATTTAAGAGGGGAGGAACTGCAGTACAGAAATGGGTATGAGCGGATGTGCTTCATGAGTTATCGATAGTATGGATTATCGCCCGTTGCAGATGGCAATATCGGCGTTCACGGAAACTGGGACACTTGCGCTCGCATGGTTGCAGAAATAAACGGAAGTAGAAAGAAATACAGATATATCAATGACGGTACTTTACCATGACCCACGAACTTAGTCCTGTTGGGTGCCATGCTCTAATGATATCATCACATATAGAGCAGTTATACCGCTAGCAGAGCGAAGAATGACATCACGGTCTTATTTGCTTCAAAGACGATTGCTACAAAACCAGTATTGGAGAAACAATAATCACATCGTTGCTAGAGATATTCAGCAAATTCAAAGGGGTATGTAAGTACTCGTCTTTTGTTACAGTGTAGCAAATACATCTTTATTTATCAAACTTATGCTTGACTTATGATTTCGGCATTTTCGGGGCTGTACACCGAGTGGCGCAATGTCCCCTTGATGTAACTGGAACAGGTACTGTAAGCAACGATACAACTTGGCATTTATTAACTTATTGGTTTGACATATACTCGATCAACCTTGAATTACCTCCTCCGAGACTTCAAGTATTCACCAGCTGCAATCAATGCATGTATATGCTGTATACTCGAACGCGTTCTTCTTTCCATGAGCCATATTCAGCAAATATCCAGGTCTAAGAATATCAAATGCTTACTGAGTACTCTCGAGTGCACCAGTTTCCACAATGCAAAGTTCTGTCAAGAAGCGACGTGTGTTGACATGTACATCCTGCTACAACCGAAAGCAGAAGGTGAGTGTAGAACAACTCCGAAGATAGGAGGCAACGCTAAATGACTGCCGAATCCAAATTCAGTGCAATCGACAGTATCCTTGCAATCACTGTACTCGACGTAGGAGGCCAGAGGAATGTGTGTATACCTCTCCAAAGGTGGCGTCATTTCCGAATGCCCTGCCATCGGTGAGTAGGGGTGCAGAGGATGGTTCGAGTTCCAGAACTCCTCGACACTCCATGGCGCAAGTTGGTATCCAGAACGCACATGCACCACCGTTAGAATTGCATGAGGCCGAGGATACCTCGCATGGATTGGGCTCGGCAACACTTGAGTCGTTTGGATATTCCGAAGACAGTAGCTCCAACACAATGGCCCTGCTCAAGATGGTAAGTGTGAAGAGGATGTTCTATATTGATCATGTGCCAAAGCGACTAATCTCAGTGTTCAGTTACATTCAAACGGCGGAGGCTATACAATTGCGGACAGCAAGAGTAAAATGCCAGGCATCATGAAGACTATTCAGCAAGATCTTGAACGAATGCCTTCCCGTCAAATTCTTGACATCCTTGTGCAGTATTTCATCACTCAGTTGAATTGGTAAGGTTGCTCTCAACCCTGTATATTTATACCTAACAAGCTCTCTTTGCCGGCCGTTGTTTCTACGGCAGACTGCAGTCCAACTGACACTGGAACAGGATGAAACAGCTTGTTTACGCACCCAGCTTCCTGACGAGTTACCAAGATTGGTGGCTCAAAGAAAGACCTTTGTCGACAGCCGACATTGAATTTGCAGTTCTCATCCTTCGGGTATGCTTGTATACTGCGCAATTCCTTCCATCTCCCTCATATACCATCAATACTGTCTGCGGCGTATCGCTTCCTCAAATACGTAGCGTATGCGCCGAGATCGGAGATAGACTCGCTAATAGCTGTATTGATCTCGATTGGAAAGGCTCCTTAGTCCGTGTCCAGCATCTTTTGTTTGCGGCAATAAACTCCTCGTGTGAAGGGAGGATGGTCCAATTCTGGGAAGGAATTGCATCTGCAAGTCAAGCAGCCCAAAAGGCTGGAATCCACTGTGATCGCTCTGATCTTGCAGAAAAAAGCAACTGTGAATTGGAAAAGGAAATGCGAAGGAGGGTGTTTTGCAGCCTGTATGTTCTGGACAGGTAAATATCCCTTTGCCCCTCACCATTCTACTACAAGTACATCACTAAAATTATCCCCTGGATAGTTACTTGTCTAAAAAGCTTGACCGCGTACCATTCTTACAGGAAAATCTTTTGGCTGAAACATTACCACGCATGCATCTGGTCCCTAACAGTGACTATGTTGATGATTGCGATGCGCCCGACATGTTCACAGAGCGTCTTATGCAAGTTAGGTTGGCCAGATTCTGGAACAACTTTGACTCCGGACGGAACTCCGAGTACGACCCTATGCAAGCCGAACAAAAGTACGAGAAATTCTGCGCT
This sequence comes from Clarireedia homoeocarpa, assembly GCA_001465935.1. NCBI lineage: Eukaryota > Fungi > Ascomycota > Leotiomycetes > Helotiales > Rutstroemiaceae > Clarireedia > Clarireedia homoeocarpa. The sequence continues at coordinate 274,814 of LNKV01000032.1, read as the reverse complement.
GAATATCTTCGCAGCCTACCACCAGCTTTCGCTCTTGTGCCTGAAACAAAATGGGACAATCATTTTCCGAAGGTTCCTATGCAGAGACAACTTTTGCACATTTGCATCTTCGATTCAATATGTTGGAATTTTCGGCCGCTGTTACTGCTGAAGCCACACCAGATCGCATGCCTCGCTCCGTATAAGCAGGTTTTGCTTCAGGCGCAAAAGAAAACTCTAGCAATGGCTGCATTGAAAGAACTGGAGGCAATCTCCGCTCTCCATTCCATGTTCAATAACTGTCAGACGCGCTTTGGGGTCATAATCTTCAATACTTTCGAGGCCTCGGTACTTCTGTTATCTATTTGTACATCCGCCGACTTCTTCAATGGTCAGGACGAAAGTTCAAGTCAGTTTCTTGACTTGGAAACCACTCCCCTGACCCAAAAAAGACTCATGCAGGCCGCAAGGAAGGGTCTTGATCGTCTAGAAACTCTTGCTGAGGTCAGCGAAATTGCTTCTTCCGGGGCAAGGGCTTTGGCGCAGCTATATGCCAATGCCTCGAGAGACGTTGAAGCGATCCCAAGTACGGGATTTGACTATGACTTAGAATTTTCAACATCATTCGACCTCCTTGAACCTAGCTTGATGACTGAGCAATTCCAAGACATACCAACGGAGGATCCATTCTTTACTACTTTCACATAAACAAAAGAAGTATGTTGTTGTTGGAAATCGTTTGGTAAACTTGAGCTCTATCTATGTCCCTAGCATTTTATCTTACTGTAATTATACCCAGTTTGTCATTACTAGCATTCTCATGAATTCCCAGTTTCAAGCACAGTACCATAGCTATCGCCATTTCCATCTCCAGCTCTGCTAGTCTCTGGTCCCAGCACGCTCAAATACTAGCAAAGAGATCGATACCTTGTCAAACTAGTAGACGCACTGTATATTGTACCCTTTGTTCTGATTACTTCAACCTCAAGCTCTGTATCGCGCACAATAAGGGAAGCAGAACGGTGAACGGGAATGGGTAGCTCTTCTTCAGCGGCTATGTCGGTTTCTGGCGCTTCAAAAAGGGACACAAGACAAAAGCCAATGCTCCTGCCACAATGACTAGAATGTATACAGTGTTTATGCTGTCGACGATAGCCTGAAGTACGGCATTCTTGAGGTCACCACTCATGGTATTGAAGAGCTTGCTCCCTGTACCAGAAATTGCGGCCTGCACGTCCTTCAATGGCGTGTCTGGAAGAAGAACTTCGATTTTTTTCATAGCTGTATTCAGGAAAATAGCATTCGCAACAGCAAGCATGATAGCGATACCCGCGACTTGGCCGAAGCCTATAAAAGCAGTAGCATCGGCTACGCGGTCGGCTGGAAATAATGCTTGTACGACCGAGATAGGCCCTTGCGTGAATAGACCAACCCCGAGAGCCATAAGAATGCTATAACCATAGATAGCAGCTGCCTTGGTGTCAACTTCAACCAGAGCGCACATGAACGAGCTACCAATGACCACCAGGGTGCTACCAGTGAGAGCCAACGGCATGAACCAGAAGCTCTTGCTCAGCAAGGTCCCAGTCATGATACTGCCGAATATCATAAGGACTATTGAGGGCAGTAGTCGGATGCCTGCATCGAGAGCCTGATCATCTTGGACAAACTGGAAATAGAGCTAATTTGTTAGTGAAGGATGAATGGGCTGGATTTACGGTTATTTACCGGAATAAAGTAGATGAAAACAAGACTGGAGCCCATCCCCGAGGCTGTCTGTACGAACAAGACGTTGGCTTCCCAGTTCACGACTATATCACATGGGAAAAGCCGGTCTTGTGGTGTGGTGAAGAGAGAGAAATGTTGCTGTAGCCCGAACAAGATCCACAAGACACCAGAACAGACAAAACAACCAATGATCTTGCCACTACTCCAAGCATAAAGAACCCCACCGAAGCTTATGCCCATGTTTCCCGACACGACAGCCCCACAAATGAGCACGGTTCCAGCCCAATCGATAGAGCAAATGCGATCGAACAGCTTCGTCTCGCCGAGATGGGTATTTGTCGAGGGGAGCAGCCAGATGTAAGCTGGAGCCGCCGCAGCACCGATGACAAGATTGATATAGAAAGACCAACGCCATGTTGCCGAGCTATCAGTAAAAGCACCACCAACAACAGGTCCAAGTATAGTACCCGTTCCCCAGCAGATACCCATTAGGCTGATATACACCGGGCGCTCCTTGCTAGTAGTTGTCATCGCTATGAGATTCAGAGAGCCCATGTAGATTCCAATTCCTCCAATGCCGCATATTGCCCTCCCGATTATTTCGGCGTTGATGTTTGGTGCAGCACCGCAAGTGGCTGAGCCTACTTCGAAGATCAAGACAGTACCCAAAAACAAGGACTTGCCATTGAACTTGCCAAAGAGTTTTCCCCTTTCAAAATAACATTAGTGGTCTAGAGAAGATTGCGTCTCGGAGGGTGCGATGAATGAACTTACCAAGTAAGATCAAGAGCTAGAGATGTCGCTTGATATCCGACCGACACCCATGGTAACTTCTCAATGTGACCCAAATCTGCAATAATAGCGGGCTGGATTGTAGCAACGATAGTGTTGTCGAGGGCGTACAAGAAGACGGAGGAATAGATAGATAGAACGCAGATGATCCACTTGATGCCTCTCAACGTTCTTGCTGCATCCTCCACTTCCAGATCTGTGGAAGGCGAGTGCACTGCTTCAGCATTCTCTTTCAAAGTTAAATTTGGTTCGGAAGCTGCTGGAAGAGTTGACTGGCCTGAGATATCTGTCGTGTTCGTCTCCTTTTCTGACTTCCCCACCAAAGCAGGAGCTGGGGCTGACATGGTGTGATGGTTCTGATTGCTTCTGTTCATGTTTACGTGTGTAGCAAAAGAAAGTTTGAGGATGCGTATGAAATGGGAGTTTGAGGACTGACATTGTTTACAGAAGTATCATATCCCATCTCATGGCGTTAGGGGTTAAGGGTGAGTTATGGGCCGGGCCGTAAAATGTCGGGTTACGCTAATCCCTCGCTTAGAAGTCTGATGCAAGCGGCTTGCCAGCCTATCTATGACATTTTGTTGTCATTCTATGTTATTGGGGATTAGTTTAATAAGCAAAAGGCGCTGGGAAGCTGTGGGAAGGCTCTCAAACCTAGTTTAACCCGAGGAGTTAGCTAGATGAGAGCGCGCCGATTGGAAACATCCCCACGGCGTTAAGAGGACATCGTCAATTTCACACGACCTGGCTTAGCAGTTTAAACATCGAAGAGTACCTATTGAAACTGTTCCTTGGGAAAATTTCTAAGGTTGGTGTACGATTCCCGCGTGATAGTGTTTTCAGATCAACTAATGCTTGGCGCAGACCAACATCGTATTGGACTATCCCAACATCTAGTCACAACTACCGCTAGCTTGATTTTACTTACATCATATGGTATTCTGAATGGTCGTAATCCAGAAGAATCCTTCGTACTAAGGATTTTGTGGAAATCGAGTTCGAGAATCCGGCTGGTAAGTTTCTCGCGACTAATATGGATGCTGATGATTCCTGACCGTCCATCGAGGAGCGTGAAAATCGATATCGCTGTCTAGTTGGTCGAGAGCTCTCCTTGTATGTCGAAAATGATAACCATGGGATAACTCGTAAGTTCGCCCGGCAGGATAGGTAAGCCATGTCGTGTAAGACCATGAGCTTCAGGATTGTGCCGAGGCAGCAACGTTGCTGAGCGACCACGAGGTGGAGAAGGCGTTTTTATACAGTCAAAGTTTAGTTCGAGCGGCTCTTGAGACTTCGGAGATCGTGACGTTTCCAGAAGTTGGGCCATATATAGAGCCGCTGCAACCTCTGGCGAGAAGTTTCATCAAGGTCAAGGTAGTCACTGGTGGACTCAGCTGGAATGACTTCAGTCTTTGTACTAGTCACCTCGACCAGGACAACCTCTCGACCAGGACAACCTCTCGACCAGGACAACCTCTCGATCAGGAGCAGATTTTGGACGCCATGCAAGACGCCAAATCCGACAGAACCGTGCACGAAGTCATCAGCCTTGCTATTCATGCCACGAAATATTACTTTGCACACCACAGAGAGATGTGACAGCTGTCGGCATGAATAGCTTTTCCGGGGTTGATCAACAAAACTGGTTGCCTTGAACCTTTTCGCGCGTATTGAAGGCCAGACAGCAACTGGCAGTCACATCTTGCGCATACTTGAGCTGGACTTTGTGCGCCACAGTAACCAACCCAATGTTCATCAGCAGTGCTTCGAGCAATCCGAGGATTCACTTTCAGCGGCCAGAATGGTTACAGGAGCATACTCAGCTATCCTAGTCGCGATGACCAGGGATGACGCCAAGACGGCTAAAGCACACTGCTCGAGTGCCCAGATGGCATCATGGCGCACGTGCCTCCGTGGTGCCGCGTGCTTTAGACGGTGCATGGCGACACCAAGCCAGAAACGACTCACAGATTGCGCAGCACTTGAACCTTTCGCTAATAAATCCTCAGCTGTACAGTTGTATGCGCTAAAAATTTCAGGCAATAGTCAAAAACAGCTGGGAGAAGGATAACAGACTGAATTTAGAGTCTGAACAAGCTTCTTGAGACCGGTTTGTTTGTCGCAGACGCTATCCGATCAGTAGTAGCAAGCATACTCTTCATTGACCCGTTAGACGTGAATGGGTTGAACACCGTGCTCGTAGAGGCGTTGTCATCCCGAATATTTGTGTATCTACTCCAATGCAAGTATCCCGGTAATACATTATGAAAAACCTCCTCTCATATTGAGAATTTTGATTAATTGATATGAAGAGATTATGTGTTGCACAGTTAAGGTCCAACATCGCCACAACACATTGTAACGGAGAATAGCTTCTTCATTGGTTGTCATTTCGGGTGAACACCCACCCCGCATCTAGGAACGATGTGTGCCAAGAGGGGGCGGACAATTTCATGCTGGAATAGGAAGCTTGCGTGCGTCGCCAAGTAACACCAAGAAAAGATAATGATAATAGCTAACTGCAACGCGTACTTTTGATGTGGAAGTAATTCGTTTGCTTGCAAAAATCGGAGATAGGGAGAAGATATTTGCTGCAGAAATGACGAAATTTTGACAGACCCAGCGTGCTTTGTATTTAATAGCTGAGGATCCCCCCTCATTTGCCATACCACTCTGTGTCGTTTCCTTCATCGCTGTGCGGACTAAAGATGCAATTGACTTCAATCTTGTCGGTGTCAGTCTTCCTGTTGAGAGTTTCAAGCACTCCAATCCGCTCGAGGTCTCCATATGCACTAAAAGAATCGCATCATGTCCCCAGGAAGTGGGCCAGAATTGGAGCAGCTCCTAGTGAGCATATGTTGAACCTTCGAATTGGATTGAGACAAGATCGATTTGATGAATTGGAGCAGGCGTTATGGGAAGGTAATGTCACCCGACCTTTGTCGAGTTCAAAACTGACCATGCACCAGTTTCTGATCCTACACATCAACGCTACGGCCAGCACTTATCTTCATCTCAAGTTGATGAGCTTGTGAAGCCATCTAATGATTCATTGGAGCTAGTGCACCAATGGCTTGCAGACAACGGCATTGAAAGCGCTCGGCTTGACTACAGCAGAGCGAAGGACTGGATCAAGGTTTCTCTGCCCGTAAAGGAAGTCGAATCATTGCTTGATACCAAGTATTCCATCTTCAAACACAAAGATAGCGACGATTTCATTGTTCGAACACCATCGTGGTCACTTCCGAAACATCTCCACTCTCACATCGAGGTAATCCAACCTACAAACTCTTTCTTCCGGCCAAAGGCTCTTCGCAGCAATCTCAAGATAGTTGAGGATAGCGATACCGTATTCAACAAGCAAGCTATATCTCTTACTGGCTACAACAATACTACTCCAAACATAAGTGACGTTTGCGTCGCCACAGCTGTCACTCCAACTTGTCTCCGTACCCTCTATGGCACCTACAGCTATACTCCTCAAGCACTCGGTGAGAATCTCATCGGATATGCCAACTACCTCAACGAGACTAGCAATCGTTCAGATGTCTCTTTGTTCCTCCAAAAGTACCGTCCTGAGGCTGTTGCTGTCGCTTATGACTTCAATATTGAAATCATCAATAATGGAGATAATCAACAAACACCAAACACACCTGAGCAATTAAGCGATGGAAAAGATTTGGAAGGGAATTTGGATGCTGAAACAATCTTGGGTATTACTTGGCCTACTAATTTGACAGCATATAATACTGGTGGAAGTCCACCTTTCATTCCGGATGGAAATACACCAACTAATACCAATGAACCATATTTGGTTTGGTTGGATTATATTCTTGAACAAAGTGACTTACCTGGAGTACGTCATTCTCTTATTGTTCTCTCACCCCGTTCTATGAAAGAAAACTAACAAAATTAGGTCATCTCAACATCCTATGGTGATGGCGAGCAAACGGTTCCTGAGTCATATGCAAAAGCAGCTTGCAAAGGCTTCGCTCAATTAGGCGCTCGAGGCACCTCTGTTCTCTTCTCGTCAGGTGATAGTGGTGTTGGACCCGAAGGAGATTGTGTCAGCAATGACGGGAAGAACAGGACAATATTCACTCCTGCTTTTCCTGCTAGTTGTCCATATGTATGCTCTCTCTCTACTCAAGTCTTTCACGACTCATATCTACCCATTCTTTATTCAGTATCTCTAACATCTCAACCCATCATAGGTGACTGCTGTTGGCGCAACCATGAACTTCTTCCCTGAAGTCAGTGCATACAACCCAAATAACGGTTTCGCCTCCGGTTCTGGCTTTAGCAACTACTTCTCCCGTCCCGCCTATCAGACTTCAGCTGTTAAGAAATATCTTTCTGGGATCGGTAGTCTGTACAAGGGCTTATACAATCCCAATGGTCGCGCATATCCAGATATTAGTGCGCAAGGATTCCATTATCTAACAGTATGGAGTGGAAGAGTTGTCGTTTTGGATGGAACTAGTGCTAGTAAGTACTCTCCTATGACTCAGTGTATGTCGAGACACGCATGATAGCTGATATATTGGCCCCTTTAGGTTCTCCTGCCGCTGCTGCCATCATTGGTCTGGTCAATGATGCACTCATTGCGGCTGGCAAACCTACACTAGGATTCCTCAACCCATGGCTTTATGGTGGTGGGTACAAGGCATTCACCGATGTTACGAACGGAACTGCAATTGGATGTGGGGTTGCTGGCTTCCCGACGGCTGTTGGCTGGGATCCTGTTACGGGATGGGGCACGCCAGTAAGTAGATTCTGCTTTCACTGACTCGATTCAATGCGAGAGGTGAGAAATATGCTAACAATTTCCAACAGTACTTCCCCAAGCTGAAGAGAGCGGCCTTGCAGGAGTATGCGTAGATCGTGGTCTGGCCATTTTGATAAATTGAGGTAAACATTGATAATAAGATGGAGGATTTGGATATGTACCGACCAAAGCATATAGCTCTGGATTTGATATACCATGCGACCAATTGCATCTTATGAAATTGCCAAGAGTTATGAAAGTAAACGAGGAGAGAGGAGGTGGCTAATGTTCCTGAATTTCATGGTGCAAAGATTGACTCCAAGTATCACTTTCATCATGGGATTTTTCCAGAGGACGAGTAGCGGTGAGACTGCTACGCTTGCCATGGCACAACCGGCGTGCTTCGGGAAAGTCTGTGTAGCTTTCAGTATATATGGGCAAGGAGATACCGGTGAGTGTATGGCGTCTTTACTCTTCCAAGCCATAAGTGAACAACAAGAAAACGATTTGTGAGAGTAAGCTGGATATCAAATGATAGAGATGCGTTCCACAGACATGTACAAATATTTCGGTTTCCTGCTTTTCCGCACTGCGCGCGTGGACAACGAGGGCAAGAAAGATTCCATGACACGAAAATCGGTATAAAGCTTCAAGCACTTGTGTTCTTATTTCACAGGGCCGAGGCTTCCTTGAGTATTGTTGTTGCCTCCTATTGACTCCGCCCCCACTCCCAAATTAGCCACAACACGTAAAATCTCCAGGGTCCGCTAGGAACACCGTATGCTGTAAGACCTATCAATCATATTTCTGCACTGCAATACGAAGAACGACATGCCCAATTGGCTCAACGAGAATGGTACGAGTACAGAGTATTGATTCTTACGATCTCGACGAGAACTAGGATTGACTTGACATAAGACCTTGATTCCCCTTTATTTATCACTCCATTGAGATCAACTCGTTTTTACAGCTGATCTCCCCACCAAAAACCACAATATGCCACTCTGCTCATCCTGCGATGCTCTTGACCTTACAAAGTCCGAAACTCTTCTTGGTCCCTACAAATCCATCCTAAGTAAAGCAAACAGTCTAGACAGCCTATGCGAAGGCTGTCTTTTCTTTATCCGCATCCTCCACAGCTCCGGTAGTTGGGGCAATCGAATCAAAGAGCTGGAGGGAAAAGATGTCTGGCTTTCTTCTACTCGACTAGATGTTAGGGATCCCGAATCATCAAGCCGAACTTATTCTTCAGATGATCTGAGGTTTGATATTTGTGCGGCTGAGGACTACGATGGCGAGTTTTCGGAGGAGAAATATGATGAGGATGGATTTTTGCGTGATGTACCGGTGGATAGGACGAAAGAAGTGGTGGTAAACTCTGGGGATGAGAAATGTTTGGATAATATTATGCAGTGGATGCAGGAGTGCAGCGAGAAGCATGGGGGGGCGTGTTTACCAAGAGCGGATGTGGAAGTGAGGTTACCAGAGAGGATAATCAAAGTATCTAGTGATGCTAATGTTGCTCCGAGAATTGTTGAAACGAGAGGCGACTCTGGTTCATACCTTGCGCTGAGTGCTTACTCTGGCGATGAGACCGCAAAGCTATCATTTGAAGATTTCACCCAGAATGTTGAGAGTGCCGCAGAAAGTTTTGAGAGAATACTTGATATGAAGTCGTTACCAAAAACATTCGTCGACGCAATTGCCATCACTCGGTATCTTAAGTATGAGTATATTTACATTGCACCTCTCTGCCATCCATCAAACACACAACCATCGGATTTGCTGTCTATATTCGGGCACGCTTCACTTCTTCTGTCCGCCTCAGCCTCCATGTCCTTCACGGATGGCATCTTCAAGAACCGCAACATCTACGTCTCCCCAGCTCTTGGACGCAACAAAGATCGCTACCTGCGTCAACACTATCTACGAATAAAAGAGGGTATCAACGACTCTCTGCTCGGGAGCAGAGGATGGGCATTCATCGAGCGCGCCGCAGCACCACGAGCAGTTCACTTCACCAAGAGACAACTCTTGTGGGAATGTCCCAGCACGTGGAATTTCGAAGCAGCCCATAGAATGGATAAAAGGTACGGGAGTGGACAAATCCGAGGCGAATACCAGAAAGCGCTCATGCAACCTTTTATCAATATGTATTTCGACGATAAAACGAAGCGAGCAGGGATGATTGAAGTCACCGGCGATGAATCGGTGCAATCGCGATATGCGCAGGCCCTCGAGGTATGGTATCAATTCATCGACAAATTCAACGGGATGGCCTTCTCCAACCCAGCCGACAAACTTCTCGCGTTGTCATGTTTCGTTCCTATCTTCGACGATGGTTCGCTCGGGGAATATATCGGCGGAATTTGGAGCAAAAATATGGAATTCGGAATATTATGGGGACGACCTTTTCGACTTCTTACTCCAGCCCCGTCGTACCGCGCACCATCTTGGAGCTGGCTAGCTGTGGATGGGGCGATTAGTAGCATGTGGTCACATTACTCCCGTACGCTTCTGCAGGAGGAGCTCGATGATCCGAGTTGGAGTGGGAAATATGTTCCTAAACTTATCTCTCACCACATCCAGTATGCGGAACCAGGTGATAAGTACTCGGCCATGAAACAAGGTTCGCATATCATCGTGGAAGGATCGATTGCGCCGTTGCTTCCTCTTGTTGCGTATTTGAGAGAGAAGGTCAGTAATCTCACTCCTGTTTTGGGGCTTGATCAATCGAATATCTTCGATTGTAGTTGTTGTGTTCCTCGACCGGAAGAGTCGCAGCAAGCGGAAGAGAAGGAGTTTGAGGCGAGAAAAGACCACTATTATGCGATGGTGGTGCAGGGAGATATATGGCAGAAGAAAGAGAGTAGTTCTGTATCTTTGGTAGTTTTGAGGAAGGTGGGCGATGAGGGATCGGGCGTAACAGACGCGGCTGAGGTGGATACCACATTCGAGAAGGTTGGGGTCTTGCACTTGAGTCAATGGTACTTTGGTGCCGAAGAAGAACTCGATATCAAGCCACTTAACGATGGGTTTGATGGCGCTGACTGGGAAAGGAGAACTATTAAGTTGATATAAGTACACAAGACGAAGTGTTGAGTGAGCAGTGTAGAGACTTCAGGAGATTGGTGTTTTGTAACGATCAGTAGCTTGCACAATTATTTGAAAAGTGTTCAACTATTGTTATACATAGAAGCATGTCTCACATATAGTTAACGAAATGCCATTTGACTGTGGCGAAGAATCATCCCCAGACACGTAGTTGTCCATATATGCTCCCGAGGCCGTGGCCGTCTTTGCCCTCAACGCTAAGCTCATCTTCTCATAGTCCAACCTCATCAACTCGATAGCATTCCTAGCGCTTACCGCAGCATCCCAAGCACCTTCTCTCCTAGGCACAATATCCAACAAAACTTTGATTGCTTCCTTCCTTATCTCCAAATCCCCGTACCTCGTCAAGGTAGTCAAGCATGGAACAATCCCAGCATCGAATACAAAGCCCCTCACAAAGGTCGGATTCGCCGCCACAGCCTTGCAGACCTCCACAATCTCTCTAAAAACAGGCAGATATACAGTATCTGGGGTATCAGGGAAAAAAGCCAGACGGAAACCAATGCGGAGTGTGAGCCCCTGCGCCTTCATCGAATAAACAGCAACGAAATTAGGATCATTTGGGGAAGTTCGGTCTAACAATGGTTTGAAAGCGGTATGCCATTTCTCGATTTTGTCATTGATGTCGAGGAATGCGCTCATCGCTGGAGATGAGTGTATGTGTCGCTTAATCCATATCGCGGAATCAGCGAAGTCATCATCATCGAGCTGTTGCGCAATCCGCACGGAGTGGGCTGTGCCGAAGAGAAATCTTAAGAATATCCTAGAGAGGCCTGTGAAAGTCATGCTGGCTTCGTCACTGTTGGAAAAGGTGGCTGGGACGTGAGGCGCTGAGTACATTGTTGTCCCATTCAACATATCTGGCGCTTCTGATATCTTTGAATCTCGCCAGGTCAATACTTGCAAGTGTGTACTGAAGCATGTGTCAGCCCTATTTGTAATTTTGGTCCTTGTCCCACGGTTTAAGAGCATTTACCTGTGAAAAGCATCAAAGACAACATCTTCAATGACATCCGGTGCCGGCGATAAGCTTCTATCCGCTACTTGTCGAGTTTCACGCTCTCTCATCCACTCACGAAGGAGATTCGCTGCACCCTGTACTTGGCTGAATGCAGAGGCTTGATTGCCAAGAAAGTTTTCAAAGCAGAACACAAGCAACGTAGCAATCAAAGTCATTCGTATTGGCATGGCCTGCTTCATTCCTTTTAGAGCTTGACCGTATTCCTGAATGGCGAATCTATAATCTTCATTGGCCAGAGGAGCAGTACCAGGTTTGTGCTCCTTCATCACTCTACCAAGAGCACCAATCGCTGAGATAGCCTGGCGGATGCAAGGTTCCTGGTTGCTGGCTTGAAGAACGATGTGGCTCCATAACTCGTTAGAGAACCCGCCAGCCAATCGACTACCAACTTCATCAAAAAAGAAACGGAAGTACTGATATTGCTGTGGGCTCTCGAATGTGGCCTCTGATGGATTCACCAAGATTGGCTGACGGGGAGTTTGAGCGAGGTTCTTTGGGAAGATGTTCCTACTAGGCCTAGAGCCTGGTTTTGATATGGCCGATTTTCGAGGCATGTAACCACCGCATTGTCGGTTCGTTCCTTTATGGAAGTTTCTGCACCGAAAGCATTCTGGTTTCTCCTCATCACACTTGATTCTTCGGGCTCTGTTCGCTGTCAAACACACACCCAAAATTGATCGCAATACCAAGAACCTACTTGCAAGTCACACACCCGCTGTGCACTTTGGGTAGACCTCTTCTTTTTCGCAGTGGACCCGACTTTCTCGCCCCAGAATCCTCGAATTGATCGAAATATTGTTGTTGTCCATCTCCAGATGCTATGACCAGTACCATTTTCCCGACATCTTCTGAAAGAAAGAAACTTTGGAAAAAAGAGCACCACGATTCATGAACATGACTCCTTCAAATGTATAGCATTTCTTAGGTAGGGGGGGGGAGTATTCGGGACTACCATTAGAACCACGATAGCACCATCATTACACATACATCCACTGGTATCATTTGGGTCCGTGAGGTGCCACGGTGCCATATTGGTGGAATAGCGAGAGTGGAGGACAGTGGAGAATAGGATCGTTGTTCAGAGCATAGTGTGGCGTTGCATCAATGGTTGCAGGCTGGAGGAGTCTGAAGATAGTAAGCTCTGGAAGCAAATACCAAAGTATGTAGTGGTAAAGGGGCTAAGCTGGCTTTGAGGCTGGTCGATTTTGAGTTTGGGAGGGATGCGAGGAAAGAAGCGGCAGTTAGAAAGACGGGAGAATAGACAGATAGAAGAATGAAAGGACAAGGACATGCGGAATTCACCGCCGTCCGGGTATTTCCCGACGTGGTCAAGGGTGAGAGCTATTGGATTGATTTTCGGCCGATTTGGTTTGATTGATTGATTGATTGATTTGATTGATCTTCATACGGTAATCGCAGTGGCGGAAAGCCGAAAGTGGAGATAAGATGATTACTGTCCGTGCCGTGCTGTGCCGTGCGGTGCCGAATCACTCATATCAAGTTAGTCAGGAGCAAACGGGGCAAGGTGCTGCATGTCCGATAGACTGGTAGAGACATTCTCCCATCCAACTAGATCCCGTGTTTTTCATTCTTCTGCAGTCTGGGGCCGTCCAGACTCTTGCTTCCCATGTCTCTCCTCTACTTCAAGTGTTCAAGTGTACCTCTAGCATTTGGTCGAGGGCCGGCGATACCATTTCGTGCCAAGCAGGAAGTTATTGACGAACCCCGCAGGATTTGCAGGATTGCAGTATGAAGCATCAACAGAGGCCACCACGAGGTGTATTGGATTCTTGACAGCGACACATTCACAAGGTCTAGAGCCTCAGGGTCCCAGTGTCCCAGCATCCCAGCATCCCAGCATCCCAGTGTCTCGACTTTTGTTCTGCTTCCGACGAAGTTTTCGTAATCTCGATCATGGAAAATGACATGTCCCCCAAAGTGGTGTGGTGTGCAGCATTTCTTCGGTTGTCTTTCAGCCAGACTGTTGATAATCGCCAAACATAACTAGGAAACTGGAACCGTTACTGTTTCATATCAGCTTGGTGCTCGATGTTGATTTGTCTTTGAAAAACCAACCATCTTTCCTTTTTACGCCGTCGATCGCTTGTGTCGTTAAATTTGACAATTCTGTCTAAATTATTCTCGGGTTTCCATTTCCATTTCCATTTCCATTTCCATTTCCAAGTTGACGTGCTTGACAGTTCTCCGTCATGGAAGTCATGGTCATCATTGGTCATCATTACCCCCCTTTTTTAACCATTGGCATCAGCTAATTCCAAGTTTTTGCCTTCCACCATTGAACAGAGCCGTCTTGGAATTACCTAAGGAATATTATCTGATCCACCAGTGGGTGTACTAACTATCCGACCAACTTCGGATTTCTGATTGTTCAAGTGCAATCTGGACATTTGAAAACTTATATATCTGATTGTCCCAATACAATTTAATCATTAAGAGCTCGTATATACACTTGCTAGAGTAGAGATCTCAAAAGCATATATTTTAGTCGAATATTGAAGTTTGGGAGTTGGTCGGATAGGTAGTACACCAACTGGTGATCTGTAGGAAATGCATTTTCAGCTCCGTACAGCTCGAATCTTTCTCCATACGGTGGGGTGCCAAGGCTGGGGAGCCACCGGCTCCAGAGCCGTTAAAATGCCTAGGCCTAGTCCAAACTCAAAGGTAGTTTGATGATGCAAAGGGCAACGCGTTTGCCCTTTTGAGACCGCATGAAGATCATTGGTTGTCTTTAAATTATATGAAGCACTGAGGTCGTCGGCGGGTAGGATCAAAGCAGTGACATCCTCACTTGCACCAAAACAGCACATTGCCGATGCACTCTTAATCTCATTATATCCACTTCAAAACTATATACAGTTCCCTGAGAACGATGCCGCCGGGAACCTCCGTTCAACAGCCTAAAGATTTCATACGGATGCTAGTCCTTGAAACCGACGAACCTGATCCCAAAACGAAAGAGGCAAAGGGTGGATTCGGCAAGATATTTGACTCCTTATTCAGAGAAGCAGGAGATGGACATCAGCCGCCATTGGGAATTGAAACGGACATGCATTACATTGTTAATGATCCAGAGAATGGCCATCACGGGCATGTACCTCACTTCTCCGAGATTGATACGTCAATCACCGCCGTTCTCATCACGGGGAGCATGTACGATGCTCACGGGGATGATCCGTGGATCAATGAGCTTCTGGAGTTATTGAAAGCTTTATGGATTGAAAGGAAGGGTATGAAGTTCAGTGGTGTATGCTTTGGACATCAGATTCTGTCCCGACTTCTTGGGTCGAAAGTGGAACCAACTCCAGGAGGCAAATGGGAGTTGGCCCATACGGAAATGAAACTCACTCCCTTAGGACAGAAGCTGTTCAAGACGAATGCTGATACACTCAGCCTACATCAAATGCATCAGGATCAAGTTACAACAGTCCCTTCCTCATCCACGTCAGACCTCCTTTCAAAGAATGATAAAGTCGAAGTGTGGGCTAGCACGGAACATACCAAGATTCAAAGACTTTACTTGAGGGAGAGGTTATTTACTAGCCAGGGTCACTTGGGCTTCGATGAAGATATGGTACGGCGTCAAATCCAGATGCGGGTGGAGAGTGGTGGGATAAAGGATAAGGATGTTGCGGATGAAGGAAAGGAAACTGCTCATCTAAGACATGATGGAATTGTGGTAGCCGGTGCTATTTTAAGGTTCTTCCATGGTGAAGACCGAGACGTGGAGTAATCATGACATTGATATATATGTAACACTAATTCTCTAAACCACCCACATTCATACCGTCAGCAGCGCAAACCTGAAGTGACTGAGACAATGACCTTGCTAACAAAATTCCTAGAAGAGACACTTACCTCCATTGCTAGACACCTACCAGTTTTCAAGAATTGTCGACGGCTAGCTTGGGCATGCCGGCGTAGCGGTAATTTGGTTATAAGATTTTGCGCTGGGGGCCATCGCTGATTAAGGCGTAAAACTGGATCCTACAGCTTCGCCAACTCATATCCATTACCCTTCTCCAAGGCTCTCTTCCACGCATCTCTAGTCTGCACCCTCTTTCTCCATTGTTCAATCTTGGGATATTTCGACAAATCCACATATTCTTTCGCGGTCAAGAAATCCACAGGAAAACTCAACATGACATCCGACCTGCCCAAAGTCTCCCCATTGAACCATTCCCGATTGCCAAGCTCTTTCTCCAAGAATTCAAATTGTACCGCATACTCCGGCGCCGTAAAATTCCTGTGTACCTGGCCCTTCACAGCCCCGAAAAGCTTCGACAGCGGCCACGGCGACTTGTGAGCCACAACGTCAAAAACCAATTCAATCATCCCCATCGTGCCCATGGTGGACCCCGCAAACGATGTCAACGTCTCATCGCGAATCGGGTCATCTGTGCCGAAGCGCCCGGCGGTGTCGTACGTTTGAATGAGATAGCTCATGATGGCGCTGGTTTCGGCGATGGCCCGACTGTCGGGTGTAACGAGGACGGGCGCTTTGCCCAGGAAATGCACATTCTTGAGCTCAGGTGGCGCACGTCCGCCAACTCGAGTGTATTTAACGAGGTTGTATTCGATGCCGAGTTCTTCGAGGAACCAGAGGACTCGTTGCGATTGTGAGTTCTGGTCGCGGGTTAGGTTAGTGCAGGACTTTGCGCGCGTGGGTATTGAGATCTGGTTTGACCCCGCTTACATTCAAATGGTGGAGGGTGGGAGCTCCCGGCTTACTTGCTGACGACATTATGATTATATAGCTGTAGATGCAATGCCGATGGATTGTACAGGTAAGAAAATAGTTGAAACAAAGACGACAAGTCTTATTCATATAACTTCATGGCATGGCACTCGAGTGTTCGTCGTCATCGGAGATTGCGGAACATGCCAGGGAAGTCAAAATTGAACACTGGGCCGAGGTTAAATTCATAGTTCTAATTAATTTGCTACTAAATACTGTGTCGGATTGATCATAACATTCTGCTATTGCTCGATTGTTCGATTCTTTTTTTGATGTTATATTGATGTTATGTTGATGTTATATTGATATTATATCGAATAACAAAAACATCGATATAACATCGGCGTGTTGTCTCTGCAAGAAAGATGCCAGCTACGACCTCAGAACGATTCCTCCGAGGTAGCTATCCATGCCAATATGCAAAATACAGTATGCTGTGTATCGCTGGTGTGCATCTTCACTAAAGTTCAAACGGTATCAGATCCTCCTCTCCCGAATAGGCAAATCAGAGATGCCGATGTCTGGATCATGTCGTGGTGTTTCGAGACTTTCGCCGTGGCCGTCTCCCAAGCATGGATACCTGCATGAGTATGCAGTAATCGATTATAACAGCCTATCATTTATCACGAGGCTGGGCACTTACCCCAACTTTTGAAGCTTCCCAAGAGCTTCACAATGTGATCAATTATAGCTTATAGATAGAGGGCTTTGCCATCATCCCACTTCTGCTTTCTCCTTTCTGATTTCTATTCTTTCTTTTTCAAAGAGTTCTTCCTTTGCTGAGGTTCTTTGTGCTTTCATTCATTGCGAAAAATCATGGCCGGCGTCACAGACAAACCGATAATCTTGCATATCGGTGATCCAGTGAAATGGAACATTGACCTCTATGCTCAGCTGTCAAGGGATTTCAACATCATACGTCCCTCAACCGAAGAACGCCAGAGAGATGAGTTCATGAGAGGTTTGAAGGAGAACAGGTGGGGCAACTTTTCCGCCATTTTCAGGCCGTTCTGGAACACTGGCGGCGAGATGGGTAGATGGGATAAAGATCTCATTCCACTGGTGCCCAAAAGTTGCCGAATATTCGCTTCAGCCGGCGCAGGTTTCGACTGGGCGGATGTTGATCTTTTGGCTGAACGCGGTATGTTCTCTTTATCAACCGAAGGTTAAGTGCTAACGTCGAAAATCAGGAATCGTGTATTGTAACAGGTGATTGCGCGGTCCACAATCTTGCATCGCAAAGAGCTAACTTTCATCTGCAGTGCAGCAGCTTCATCGGAATCCGTTGCCGACTTTGCTATTTTCTTAATCCTCGCAACATTCAGGAACCTTACATGGTAAATAGTTCATCTTCTGTTCATGGGTTTTAGCTCACGGCGAAATAGGTGTACAACGGCTGCTCGTGCATCGCCGGCTGACTTCCAAAACTGCCACACCAATGCAGCGGCACTTTCTCATAATCCCCGTGGTCACGTTTTGGGAATTATTGGACTGGGCAATATTGGTTTTAACATCGCCCGAAAGGCTTACCTTGCCTTTGGTATGAAGATAGTCTACCACGATGTAGTTCGGAAGTCACCTAAGCAGGAGAGCGAGATTGGAGCCCAATTCTTTGAAAAATTAAGTGAAATGCTCGCGATCAGTGACTGTGTCGTTCTTGCGACTCCAGCTAGTCCGGATGGAAAGAAGTTTATTAACAAAGAACGCTTGAGCAGTTTCAAAAATGGGAGCCGATTCATCAATATCGCGAGAGGAAGTCTGGTAGATGAAGAGGCACTAGCAGATGCCATTGAAGAAGGCAGATTGATTGGTGCGGGCTTGGATGTTCACGAGAATGAGCCTCGAGTCAATGAAAGGTTGAAGGCATTGAGACAAGTAACACTCACTTCGCATAATGCTGGTGGTACTTTGCAGACGTAAGCTACTCAATCAACGTACCCTAAACACTTTTACTAAGTTTGTACAAGGCACATAGGGTTTGAAGAACTGTCGATGAGGAATATAGATGCAGTTCTGAAAGGGAGGGAACCTCTGACACCGGTGAATAAACATCTCATAACTGCACGACATCCGAAGCACCACCTATGATGCGTGCCCATGGACTGGCGTTAATGTTGTGGAAGCATTGTTTCTTGTTGCATAGAGGCTGCATTATACTAGGTCAGCATACTTAAAATTCACCTGAATATCTATATCCATTCTTCTTTTCCCTCCGGGTACATCATGCACTACTTTTCCATGACATGTAGATGAGGGATGACCCTTCACAGCAGGGGGGAAAACCGACGTATTTGTGAATGTCTACAGCGTTCTTGACATATCTAGCAAAGAATAAAGTGAGAGAGGTATGTCAAGGAAGCCCCGAATCCGCACGGCTTTCTCTTACTTTTACTGCTTGTAGAATGTCAAACTTCTAACCTCAGTTCAGACAATCAAAGCAATTTCTGAATCAGTACCGGCTTTCTATAGTGGTACTATCCCTCCTTCGGTCAGAACCTGGGATCTTCTTGCCGTAATGACATGGTCTCCTAGGATACCAGCTCGGAATCCCGCTTCACAATAACTGAAGTAGTGCTATCAAAATGTTAGCTTTTGATGCCTCAGTTCATGTATACTTGTCGTCACTTACAATCCACCTTCTTCGAAACGCTTCCAGGTCTAAGGGAGACATGCTTCCACGTTCTTTCAGATACAAATCTTTGATTGTTTCCCAATTTGCCAGGAAGTTCTCCCGCCATATTCTCAGAGCTTTAGCGTAATGAGGTCCGATACTTTGGACACATTCTATTTCGAGAGCTCCTGCTGACCCGGTATCGAGGCAATCAATAAGCTGGCGAACCGATGGCAAATATCCACCCGGAAAGATGTATTTATCCATAAAAGTCTGAACCTTCGATCGGGTTTTGTGGAAACGCTGCGGAGTGCGTCAGCCATATTTGTTCCGCGCTTTATCTTGATATCATTGAGATCGAAGCTAAACTACCCGCAACGATCCACTTCTATTCTCATGCTAGTCATCAAAATACGTACCTGGTTATTCACGGTGATACCCTGCACTACCATCATACCATCGTCTTGATTCAACAGTCTACTGATCTCAGAAAAATATGTCTCGAGGTATTCTTCGCCGACGTGCTCAACCATTCCGACGCTGACTATCCTATCGAAACCCCCCGGACTCGGCTTCGGTGTTGATCGATAATCACATAAAAGTATCTCAATCCTGTCTTCTAGTCCGGCATCCTTGACTCTCTGCTCTCCTAAAGCTTTCTGCTCGATGGAGAGGGTCGTTACCGTAACTCTACATCCTGTTTTCTTTACAGCTTCTATGGCTAAGAAGGCCCATCCTCCGCCGATGTCAAGGATATGATGCTCCTTTCGGATGCACGCTTTGTCAATGATGTTGTGCACTTTCCTTTTCTGTGCTTCTTCAAGCGGCTCGTCTTGCTTGGTGACATCCCAAATTGGACACGAGTAGCTCATGTCAGGGGATAGAAAAGCCGCAAACAATGAATTCGAAGTGTCATAATGTGCTGATACATTTTGAAGTGCTCGTTCGCTGTCATTGGGCTGCTTGAACAACCAGTTTTGCACACGCGGAATAACTTGGAGAAGTATGTTTCCTGTACCGAAAAGCTTCCAGTTGTTGATATATATCTTGGTGGCGCATCAGTTTGTGATCAAGGAGTTTGAGTAGTAAAGAACTCACAGAAACCAAGGACACGAGATCATCACATTCTAATTCTCCCAGCATAAACGCCTCTGCGAAACCCTAGTTGGTCACGGGATGTTAGAGCTCCTTATTTGACTATCACGCAGGAGAAGCTTACAAGGTCGAGGTTGATTGACATTCTAGTCCATGCATTCGGATTGTTAATGACCACGGTTGCGGATGGCATGGCTGGATCTTTTGACTTGGAACCAAAAGTCTGCGATGTCTCTGGATCTTGGTCCTTCATTGTCATCTGCAAGCTGCCATACTCGAGTCTCGACAGCGTCTTGAGAATGTACGTACGACTGAATCCCGACAAATTCGAGAGTATTGTCTCTTCCAACATGTTGATTATCCAGGCAAGGTCTGATGTAAGGGGGAAATGATTTAAAAGATAAGATGAACAAACTAACAGGTACCTCGCCGAACGACATACTGGGCAGTACTTCCACGATAATTATATGGGGTTACAGCAACCCCGCTCTATGCATGGAATACTACTATACCGGTACCGATGTACCATCAGATAAACTTTATAGGGGTCACACGCCAATCGCAACCCGCTAAACACAATTTCAGCTACTTACTAGCTCGCTTAATCATGATCTGCAATTACCTATTGTGGTGCTGATGTGAGCCCGTACACCTCCCTTCGCGAAATGGGATCGCCGCAATTGTACCGGGTGGGTCAACAGTCAGCAAGTTGCTTACGCTAGACGAAAATGTTTCCAGGAGAGTCTGCACCATGGATTTAAAATAAGTTCTTCGTAGCTATCTTAAATCCGCAAGTAGTTACGAAGGTGGCCAATGAGAAATGCCCTTGTCTCGGTGGAACAAGTCCTAGATCGAGTCGCGTGCTCAGATGAATGGTTGAGGCTGACATGCAAGGTACTATATCATCACATATGCATCTTTATCATTCAATTGTGAATGTTTTGGCGTGATGGCGGTCTTCAAGAAAGAAACTTCCTTCTATCCGGTGCTCATATGTCTGTGCATTTGCATTTTCATTGCTACTCTGGACACAGTTATCGTCGCGGCCAGTCTACCCGCCATCGCGAAGTCGTTGAATGCTACAAGCAGTGAAGCTTACTGGTGTGGTTCTGGCTTTCTGTTCGCTCAAACGGTCGCTCAGCCGATCTACGGTGGGTTCGCGGAAACACTAGGGCATAAGACATGCCTTTTGCTGGCTTTGGCAATCTTTACGGTCGCGAGTTTACTGTGTGCTACTGCACAGAATATAACATGGCTAATAGCTACGCGCGTGGTAAGAAGTATTCCAGATCTTCTGTTATTCATGTGCTGATACACTCTAGGTTCAAGGACTGGGCTCGGCAGGAGTAAATGTCCTTGTCAATGTTATCATGGCAGATCTAGTACCTCTCGACAGGCGCGCGAAGTATATGGGTATCGTGCAACTCAGTGGTGCTGTTGGACTGTGCTCTGGAGTGATTATTGGAGCTGCCGCATCTGAGGGAGCATCATGGAGATGGTAATTAACTGATTGATTTTAATTTCCCCATGTCGATGTTCCTATACTGACAATCACTTGCTCACAGGATATTCTATATCAATTTGCCCATCTGCATTCCTACCATGGTAGCTATTTGGATATTCCTACGTCAATCTCTTGGTTCCACAGGTATCAGCGAGAAGTTAAAACACTTTGATTTCATGGGCATGACATTATTTACCGGCTCCCTGATATCGATATTGTACGGGCTCACGGCTGGCGGGATTCTCTACGCATGGTCATCTGCCAGAATCATCGTGTCTCTGGCTATCGGAGCTGTTGGAATTAGCGGGACAATGCTTTATGAGGGGTTGGTTGCGAAGAACCCTATGATTCCACCAAGAATATTTCGAGATCGAACGGCATCTTTCGGATATGTTACTACGTGGTGTCAAGCATTGGTCCTGTGGGCATATGCTTATTTCATCACCCTTTATGTGAGTTTAACGCGAACACCAGAAATTAGGCGTATACTAATAAAGCTTTAGTTCGTGGTATGCAAGAAGCATTCGCTCTTGGGGTCGGCTGTCCAGTCTCTCTCGGCCATTGCCGTCGTACCAGTCGCTGCAGCTATCGGTGGAATCTCGATGTCTATGATGAAGAAGTTCAAATGGATTAATGTATTCGCATCTGCGCTTCTCACGACAGGGTTTACTCTCATGTCAAGACTCGACATCGACTCTAGCCAAGCTAATCAGGCCGGATTTCAAATCCTTTCAGCTATTGGAGGTGGTATATTGTTTCCAGGGAGACTTTGTGCAGTTCAAGCACCGCAATCTGCAATCGACGTATCAATCGCCACGGCTCTCGTTTCGTTCTTCACAAGTCTGGGAGAGAGTTTTGGTGTGGCTATTGGGGACGCTACTTTCCAGAATAGATGGCAGATACAACTTAACCGGGACATCAGAGCTGGACTGATTCCAGAGCAGTACATCGTAGGAAGCAAGACGGCGGAACAGATCGGAGGAATCATTTCTTCCTTCCCTACAGACGTACAAGATATCTATCGGAATGTTATGGCGGATGCACTTAGTACCTTGTGGATTGTAGTAGCAGCTTTCGGTGGAGTAGCTTTCATTGCTTGTCTACTGTCAAAAGATTTGAGACTTGACACGGTGAATGAAGTGCTAGGAAGTGGTGAAGAGAGTGATGAGATTCGTGCGAAGCAGTAGATAGAGAGCCCAGTGGCAATAGATCTATCAACATTGTATACTTAGATCATAGTACCATCGTAATGTTGCTTTCCTTCCTTCACTACGAGAAAACAAATGTCTCTCGTCGCCATGTACTTTGGGAAGAAACATGATGACTAAGCGCGAAAAGAACCAAAAATCCTCCACCGAAACATCCGCTTCTAACAGGGTTGGATTTGTTTTCTTACTATCCACGATATCTTCTAAGAAACACCAAGAAACACTAAAGTCGTTAAGTCTATGATTAATGATCGGGCCACCAAGCAATTTGCCAGCCGTGAAGATGACCAGCGTTACGAATATCTCGGCCTTTTCATACACACAGCAATTTTGCGACCGGAAGTCCGAAGGCGCTGAAATTTTATGATCACAGTAACCTCCTCCGTCGAACGATCCACATCGCTCAACAATCACACATCACGGGCTGCAATGTCTAAATCACCTCTGTCCAATCATCTTATAGCTAGCTTGCCATGAAATACTCACTATTTTATCACTACTAAGTCTTACTCTTAAGTAAGCACCCTTGCAACTGAAGGGCAATACCTCTAATGGAGACCAGATACCCTCCTCAGTTAGTCATGTCCCACTGCTGAGGTGAGATATTGATTAGTGATGATCTCACGGTTTGTCATTAGGGGGCCTAAAGTTATCTTACTCCAGGGCTATGTACGCTGATGCTCCCGAGTGAAGCATAAGTATAGTATGTGTTGCCTTCGAGTAGCTGAAGGTGTGGAACCTCGGGATATGCCCCTGATGTGTTGCATTACATATATCTACTTCCGATTGTGGCTTGCGAGTGGTGAAGTTTCCCTTGCACCTTACCCTGCTTTTTTCTTCGACACTATATAGTACATCTCGGCGATCATGCAACTTGCTTCTGTGTATTGCTAGTATAACAAAGGTTTCTCGAATCAGGTCACCTTTTCCTCACTACAAAATGTACGATCTTTTTCTTCGATGGCGACCCGAGATACTGGTTGCTGCCTTCGAGTCTGTTGGAGAGTTCTTGGGACTACCTCATCTGCCAAATCACATTCATGAGTTACTATTCTTCCTACTCCTTTTCCATGTCATTTATACTCGGCTTTCCCCCGCTGTAGCGACATATCTATTTCCGAAGATCTATCCAGGATACAGTCATGAGAAGAAAGTCGACTGGGACTGCCATATCGTTTCCCTCACGCAATCCATTATCAACAGCGTATTATCTATGTATGTGATCTTCTATGACGAAGAAAGGAAAAGCATGAACTGGCAGGAAAGGGTATGGGGCTACACAGAACCTTCCAACGTAGCGCTTGGCGTAGCCAACGGATACTTCGTTTGGCATGCAATAATGATGGTCAAATATAAATACATGTATGGGTGGTCAATGGTAGCTCATGGCTTTTGCTGCCTGCTAATCATGCTTCCGGGCTGGGTACGTCTTCTTTGCGCACATTCTTTAACTAACGGACTGATGATTTA
Source organism: Clarireedia homoeocarpa (assembly GCA_001465935.1). Lineage (NCBI taxonomy): Eukaryota > Fungi > Ascomycota > Leotiomycetes > Helotiales > Rutstroemiaceae > Clarireedia > Clarireedia homoeocarpa. The sequence goes on along the minus strand of LNKV01000032.1, from coordinate 250,768 downwards.
GCGTCCCGCATTCAACTTCTATGCTGCATCTGGCATCGCATTTGAGCTATCAAATATCTTCATGAACCTTCATCGTTACACGGTATGGCTTCATGTTGATGGATCGCTGATACAACTCATCAATGGATTCATTCTTATCATCGTTTTCGCCGGCAGTCGCCTCATATACGGAACCTACACAGCTATGTCGTTGTTTCATGATCTTTATCTCGCAATGACTAAGCGGACTGACGATGTAGTTATCAAAGTGCTGTGTTCTGATGGAAGAAGCACTTGCATGCAAAAAGGACCCTTTGAGATGCCAATGTGGATTGTTATTGTTCATCTAGTCACGAATCTGACATTTATTTTCCTGAATTGGTATTGGTTCGTGGGTATTGTGAGGATGGTTAACAGACGAGTGGTTCGCTGGACTAAGAGGAAGGCTGAAGGAAAGGAATTGTGAATATCATATTCTCCACTTGAAGGGGCGTAGAGGACTATTCAGAGTCTCGTCTAGTATGTTGGAAAAATAAATGCGCTTCCTAGTACTGCATCCCATGAGGTTTGAAAGTTGAACATGTCTCATCTCCAAGCCTCATAGAGGTCACAATTACGGTTAAATCTGCAAACACTGTTTTATAAATCAGAACATGCACATAGGACTCGGTGCCTAAGCCTAAGCGCAGTAAATACAGTTCCACAGTCCTACTTCCCGAAGTCATTTACAATTTTGACTTCGGTTTCCACAAACTCTGTGGATTACACCAATGCTTCAAACCCATAATTCCCCATTCCATCCCCAACCCACTATTCTTGTGTCCTCCAAACGGCACTAAGGCACTGACCTGGAAGTGAGTATTAACCCAGACCGATCCAGCCTGCAACTGCCTCGCCATCTTCTCAGCTCTCGCAACATCAGCACTCCAGACCGACGCTCCTAGACCGGTCAAACTATCGTTCGCACGTTCCACAACCGCGTCATCTGACCCTGACCATTTGATCAACGGTACGATGGGTCCGAAAGGCTCTTCTTGTACAATTCTTTCCGTATCCGGTGGATTGTCGATGATGGTTGGTGTGAGAAAGTATCCTTTAGGAAGTGATTCTTTTAGTAGCGCGCTGGGGCCGCCAAGAGCGGCGCGAAGACCATTCTTTTCAATATCGTCGTAGTAAGATTGGACTTTTTCGAGTTGAGTTGCATTTTGCAACGGCCCAACGAAAGTTTTCGGGTCTTTTCCGGAACCTACTCCAAGGTTCTTGGCGTGCGAAACCATGGCGGAAAGGAAACGGTCGTAGATGGCTTCATGGACGTAGATTCGTTTTATGGCCATGCAGATTTGGGCGGAGTTGAGGAATGCAAGCGTGGAGATCTGTATTGGTGGTTAGATGCTGGGGGTTTTATTGCTGAACGAGAGCAAGAATGCTGAATTTCGTCGACTTACCTGAGGTGCAACACTTTCGACATCAACGTCCTCGCAAATGATGGCTGCGTCATTTCCACCAAGCTCAAGCGTCACACGTTTGAGTGTTTTGCCTATCTCCGTATTAGAAACTCCTTCGCCTGAGGCTGAGAACTCAACTGAATACTTACTGCAGCTCTCCATAACCTTCTTTCCCGTCGCAATCGACCCCGTGAAGGAAATTTTATCAATACCAGGATGTGCTGTACACATCGGTCCTAGATCATGTCCTCCACTTAGTGCCTGCACCACCCCGGGTGGGAAGAACTGCATAGCAAGTTCCACCAACTTCAATCCACCATACGGTGTATCGGGACTGGGCTTAACTATAATAGCGTTTCCCGCCCACAAAGCCGGCGCGATCTTGCCCACAGCGAGCAGGAGAGGGTAGTTCCACGGCACTAATGCAGCACAAATACCAATGGGGACATATCTCACTGTCGCAACCAAGTCATCTGTCTCGTGTACAACCTCGTCGGTGAGCTCCAAGGTAGAAGTATCTCTAACCATAGCAACGGTACGCGAGAATTCATCTTCAGCAAGGAACCGAGCCTTGCCTTGCTCGGAGATGAGAAGATCGACAAACTCCTTTCGATAGCTCTCTAGAGCATCGGCATACTGGCTGAACAGTTTCCGACGTTCGGCAATCGTGGTATTTTGCCAAGATTTCTGAGCTTTCCCGGCGGCGAGGACGGCTTTGTCGAGATCCTCTTGGGTGGACAATGGGACTTCTGGGTTGGGTTCTTCAGTGGCCGGGTCAACACTGTGCCGGGTTTTGGGTGTGGAGGTTAGTTTGCCGTCGATGACATTGTGGAACGTCTGGGTTGTGTTAGCGACAGCGGGGTAAGGGCGTCATGTAGCTCGGTTGTAAGCGTTTGAGGTCCAAGCTGAGATATCACTCACCGAAAAGTCCATTCGGGAAGCCATGGTTGTGGTTCTAGACAGTTAAAAAATGTAAAAGTGCTTTAGTTATATACTTGAAATATCGAAAAGAGGGATCAAAATATATGCCCGCTATACGGTTGATACACCGTAAGCAATCTGCAACAAATGGCTGGCCCCGCATGGCTTGGTGGGGTTCTAGATTGTGAGCTGAAGTTAGTTCAGGGCTGACTGCATGAGACCTGCAGCTTATCGACGACTAAAACAGCCTCTTAGCTCGGTAAATAAACTATCTCGAACCCTTAGACGTCGAAAAAGAAAGCAGCGATAACGATGAGTTACTGAAAATGAAAGAAATGGGTAAATTCAGCATGCGGGGTATAATGTTAGGCGCTCTCCTATCATCCAAAAAAGCAAAAGAACTAATGTACATACAAAGAGGGATTTCATGCTTGGCTATGTTTTCCTCTGCATATCAGTGAGTCGTATGCTACTGATAGTGCTCACTGTTGTCTTTTTGATCCCCGTGTTACTCAAACCCCAAGCCGTATCCTCGCTTCCTGAATCCCCCTCATTGTCCTTCTTTGGTTTACCACTGTTCCATTTTCCCTTCCCGCTAAAGTCCAATTGCGCTTGACCCAACTTGCCCGCTCTTCCACCCCCATCACCTTCGAAACTTTTATCGATAATGATTCGTCTTTCGCTACCGGTACTATCTAAATCGCCCTCATGATGTCCCTCTTCTCCAGAAGCGATTACTGTTGTGACACCCACACGATATGGAAGGTCGTCTCTCAGCTTGACATCATTCGCTGATACAGGACCAGTGTCCTTTTGCTTGACATATCCCCCCTCTGGATCAGGCCAGCCCAAAGTGGTATTCTTTTTCGAAGATGATCCAAACAACTTACTACGCATGAAAAAAGATCGGAACAGAGGTCGAAGAGTCGCTAGAGAGCAGACAGTGATGCCGATACCTGTTTCGCAGGTGGACCATATAGCAACGTCGACGGTCGCATAAAGAAAATCGTTGATTTCGGTGAGTTCTTGGAGGTAAGGAAGACGAACAATAGTCGCAGTGGAGGCACTAGGGATGTTAATACTTGAGACCGGTGATTTGGGATCGGAAACATACACTGCACCCACCGCCAGAATGATACCAACGGATAGCTTCGTTCTGGAGTTCATTTGAAGGTTCCAGACAACGAAGATTGGAATAATACCCAAGGTCCAATCACAAGCACAAGTGATGGCAGAGTATGCATATGATGCATCGACAGTAATCTTCGGATTGAGACATTTTCCTTTCCCGCCAACATACTGCGTCCAAAAATACTCCGATGGAATACACTGAAGAATGAAGATGAAGAAATATGCGACACTGCTTACTTCAATGACGATGACAGCCGCATAGATGATGATCCGGTGGATTCGGGCGACAGAAATTCGGAGTAAAAAAATGCCAATGCTTAATTTAAGGCCCATGTTTGATACAACATAGACAGCTTCACAGGACCACCACCACTAGAAAAAGTCAGCGTGGTCATCGACACCATCACAGCCAATAACTTACCTTCAGACCTTTCGGAAGGTCCTCTGGTGGTATGTCCCATACATGCCGCCCTGTGCCATAATGAACTCCGAGGAGCACGAACGTGGAAAACAAAACGAAGAAGAACTTTATCATCAATTGTCAGCAGAGATGTAAACGTGGGAGAACAAGACAACGAACCCAAGCAGCAACGGCTGCACCATCATCCCATCCAAAGCTTTTAATTATGAAGACTCGACAGTATACTCGCAAAAATATGGAAATCGTGGCCAAAACAAGGAACAATATTGCAACTCCGCTTACTTCACCCGCTCGGCTGTCGTGTGATAAGTGTGATGTATCTGCCATGGTTATCCGCTCCATCGTCTTTGCTGTCGTCGTTCACTGCACCGATGTTCAAGTGATAACTATCAGAGACCCAAACACATCTTCTCAAAAGGCTTGAAATGGAATTTACTTATTTTGCATCTAAGGAGAAATAAGAGTATGTGTATTATCTTCGACATTCTAGATCTTGGCTTTTGCCCCAGGGTGGAGTCGATCAACAAGAAAGTAACAGTGAAAATATGTCAAAACGTGCAGGTTCGGGGAATAGTTCCAAACTTAGTGGGTGGTCTCCATAGTTCCCATATTGGGTACGTAGCAATGTAATGACGACTAAGAAATGTTGTGACAGGGGGTGGGAGGGATGCATGAGAAGGGAAATATGCCCAAGGCTTAGTTCAATCACAATGCAAATGAAAAGATTCGGGGAACGTGAAAGGGGTCGGGGACCTTGCTGGCCGTAGAAGGAAAGACTGATGAACAAAAAATGAAAAATCTAGGTCAAGCATGCGCTGATATGCCGGCCTTTCCATCCGGCCACTTTAGCTTGAGCATGGATGATAAGATATCTCGACCACAGGTCTCCACCAAGATGCTGAGTCTTTGGGTCGGTTGACAGCTGCAGTGGTTATATGGCACTACCAATCGTGATTTGTGAATGCAATTGTAAAACAGTTAACTTAGAAGAGTTCGAAGTGTAATACTTAAGTTGTGTTGGATGACCTTCCAGTTTTGTCATTAGCTCACTTGCATTCGGCTGCGGATTAAATCCCGAATCTCGTTTTACTTGCAGATACTTCGTAGATACCTTGAGATGAATTTTAACCGGGGGAGTGGAAAGTGGTCTCGATGTTTTAACCATGTGAGATTGTGAAACTCTCAAATTCGATCAGCGTTCGCGATGAGAGCCAAGAGTGGCAGGATTGAATTTCTGGGATCCCAATAAGCGATGCTATGCATCGCGATGAGTAGATAGGTTCAAGTAGATGTATCTAATTCGGATTTGAAGTCCTCCGAATGCCCGTAGGGATGTTCTGAGGCTTAAAGCCGTGTCTGTTCTCATACGAAAGGGTTGACGACATTGGCTGTGGAAATTGGGCCGACGCCGCAACGTGATGAACAGAGGGTCTCCATGGAGGACGTACTAGGGAAACCATGCTTAGTGCACGAAGTAGGCCTACTTCATCGCTAGTCGTATACGGATGCTCGCATAGGTAGTGTCGGAGGAGAGCGAGGGTTCTTTTAACCCAGCCGCGCCAGTAGCCAGTTGAGGAGCTTCAAAGCCGATCAAGCTGCTGTCAAATGCCTCAACTAAGGCCGCGACAGGACGGAAGTGCTAGGGTCAAGGACGATCGAAGTTTCTTACCGCTTCAGACAAACTGTCGGTACAAACTGTCGGTACAAACTGTCGGTACAAACTGTTGGTCATCCTTGATAGAGGGATGCTATTGTAGTCAAGGTTACCCAAGTTATCGAAGTCGCTCTTTGAAAATAGTGCACGGATAAATCTAGTCAAGACAGCGGAACGGCGGAGACGGAACATTAAAGAAAATGCTGAACATGATGGGAAAAGGATGTGAGAAAAAGATAAAGAGATTTGAATCGGACGATGAGCTGGTGGCTAGGTGTTTGAGATTCATAGTCATAGTCATAGTCATGGTCATTGCTGCTGTGTTCAATCCCGTCAAAAAATTCCAAGACAAATTACCTCACTCAAACCTCGGTACATCTCTAGTAAAAAGATTATACATAGTAGAACTACGTCTGTACAACTTCCCCCAGGATTTTTAAGAACAGCTTTCAACATAATTTCTCTACTTGTATTGCCTCTTCTTGCCCCCTATTTCGAAAGTCGTCAACCCTTTTCAGGGAGTTAAAAATACGATCGTCCCAAATGCAATGGGACTATACTAAACCTATCCATATCTCCGCCGGGTCCGCCACATTAGATAACATCAACTTTACTCAGCTCGGCAGAAGCTCCGAGAAAAAAGGCCGCGCCGGGTTTCTGGTAAATTTCTCTGTGTCAAAGATCGTCTCTTACCCATGACATCCCGGCAAATATGGATATTTTCCTGCGAATCGCTGAAACTTGCTCTGTAGAGTAGAGAAGAACGAAAGTCGAGAAGAACCTTAACCAAAACCGGGGGGGGGGCCATATGTTACACAAGTCAGTGCTCTTTTCCGCCGTCTTCTTCATTGTCACACAAGAACGGTCTCGGTGGGATTTCGTGGTGTCGCGGAATCGCTAGTATCCGCGAAGACTGACAGTGCTACATTACTCATTGGGGCTCGACAATATACATCATCGAAGTTTACGAATAGCCTCAGGTTCTGCTTTTCCGAACTAAAAGGCTTGGATAAATTTGGTCTGATACTTCCTTTTCAATAGGTTGATTTTGGATCTGTTGTTCCCCTTGTTCCCTTTGTACCGCTTTGGGTCCTTTGTTGACATGGTTGATCTTTAGCCACCTGTTTCAGTGGGATGGCATGCGACTCACAGATAGATAACTGCCGTCGCAAGACAAAATATTAGCGTTTCTCATATGTGATGAGAACAATAGTACTATCAGTCTATCCAAAAACTAGCCACATCCTGTCTAATTTCGACTACTGCCCACCCTCAATATAATAATCCACTCCATATCCCAACCACTTACATTGTTCCAAATCCGCAAAACTCTTCACAGTGCTGGGCCAATCGAGTTCCATAAGCACTCCCTGTTCCCCTCCAGCTCCAACTTGCTTCCACGTCCCCGCGTGCTGGATCCCCTCTAGAACCTTGTCGTATCCTCGAGCTTTCACATAGCTTGTTGGGGGATTCGGATTGCCCGTCCGAACAAACGAACCAAAATATGCTACACTGAGCTGGAGTGAATAGAGATCGGCATCATCGCGGAAGTGGAGACCGGTGTTGAATGCGCCAAAAACCCATGGCATGTCCGCACCATGAAATCTGAAGTACGGCAGATTAGGATTTCCATAAGGATACCCAGGTGAAGCTGGGGGCCCTCCAATATTATTAGGATCATATCCAGCGATTGTTCGATGCATCTCATAGAAGTATGAAGATTTGAATATCTTATTTTCAGAACCAGCATAGACGGTAGCTTGGTCAATACATCGGAATTGAATGTCTTGCGCAACTCGTTGTGATACGTTGAAAGAGTCGAGAGTAATATTTCCCGTGTCGTAGTACGGGAAAAGACCGCTATCAATGATAGACTGTGCTGCGTCGGCCGTTATACCTAGAGATGCTTCAATTCCCTCAAGCTCGGAGGTGACCTCGGTTTTAGGGTAGGTGGAAAAGGAAGCCCCATCGTTGGCAGTTACTCCAAATATGACATCAACGTTCGCTGCGCTGCCATTGCGATTGACCAGGTCGAGTTCAGCCGTATTAACATAATGGCCGTCTTGCACAACATAGCGCGCATTCTGGTTCAACGAAACAACTTGTAAGGCTGGAACCTTGGTCAAACAATCGATTTGTGCAGATAGACTTGTCTGGTTGCAACCGGCAGCGGCGAATATGCTCTGACCAGCAATGACGTAGGATTCAGCGATTGTGAGGTAGGAACTGTATGTAGTCGCATAATCACTAGTTAACCCGAGACCAACTCCTCCACCAAGATTTGACATGGCAACGGCACGCTGGAATTTCCCAATTGCTGGGGGTGATCCTAAAAGAACACGAACGGATCCTGCACCGGCGGATTCCCCTATAATGGTGATTTTTTCTGGGTCGCCTCCAAATGATGCAATGTTCTTCACCGTCCACTTTCGCAATGTTAGCGCAATCGAGAATGTGCAGAGTGATGAGTATGTTCCTTACCTCAAGAGCCGTGATTTGATCTGCGATTCCGTAGTTCCCCGTAATATTTGTACCTGGAATAGCCAAAAAACCAAGAGTCGATAATCTGTAATTGATGTTCACAACCACAATATCCTCTCTACTGGCCAGATCGCCACCATCACTCAACTGATCCGCGCCGCTTCCACCGACAAATCCTCCCCCGTGAATCCAAAACATGACCGGCCTAAGATGATTTCGAGTCTGGGCCTTTGGAATATATGGAGTTTGGATATTTAGGAACAGGCAATCTTCGCTGCCACCACCACTAGATTGTGCGCATTGAGATCCATAAGCTGTTGCTTGAATGGTTTGCCCTTTCGGAGAGTAGAGTTTTGGGTATGTGAATCTTTTCGCAGGGTTGGCATATGGAATACCAAGGAATCGAAATGACTTTTGGTTTCTGAAGCCAACAATGTTGTTACCTCCTGCAGCGACAACGACTTGACTTTGGTTGGTAGCTACAGATGTTCCAGGTTGATTCGCATTATTAGATTGAGTGCAAAGAACGGGAAGCTTTTCGTTGCTGTTGGTAGATGTTGGAAAGGTTAGGCCTCGAGCACTGTTGACTTGGACCACGCCATTGTCGATACGATATATTTGAGATGTCGATGCGCGACCAGCATAAGCTTGATAGGACAGAGAAGAGACAAAGTCCGATTGATGAGCTCGAATCACAGATGCGGATATGAGGTCTTCATTCACCACTGCACATGCTGCTGATGCATCCTTCTCTGACAATGGATCAAGTACAATAAAGCTCACATGATTAGCATCATCTGATATATTGAGGTTGTTTTGGTACAAAAGGGTCAATGAAGTTTGAGAGTTGGACAGAGCTAAAGTAAAGGGAAGTAGCAAAAGGCTGAAAAATGGGTGCAACATGTAGGGGGATAAGAGTAACATGGCGATGATAGTGATCCATCTCGACTCACGGGGTTGCATCTCATATTTGTACCATTGACAAACTCTACATACAGATCTCCCCTTCGGTGGCGAGAGATTCTTTTCCGATTCGACGCCTGCAAGATGAGAAATCTTTCTAGTGTGTGATTTAGCAAAAACAATAAACAATGCGTCAGCTAACAAGGTAGAATGGTATAAGATCCACCATTCCGGTGGCTTGTAATCTCGTTGAGGAGGGGATATACTTTATCCGCGCCGGTAGATGTGGGGTAATATGAGGGGTTATTTATCCGGATGCCGTTTCACCGTCAACTTTAAGAGATGCAGAGGATCAACGACCAACAAATCGACAAATCAAAAAGAGAAAGGGCTGGCTCGACATCTGCAAGTTTAGCTTAACTAAAAGCTTGTCTTTGAATTATCCGTTGTTGCATTCCCGATGATGTTCCGTGTAATCATTCCATAAATCCATGACCCAGCATAGACACCTTCCGAACGCCCATTCGCGCCTTCAGATGCAAAATTTCACCGCCACTAGTTTTTCTCTCGACTTTCGAGTATCGCCATGTTAAGCTTATGATCGCCCGCCCCTGCGATACGGCTACCAATAACAGGGCCAAGATAATCCTCTAATTCTGGGCCCTCATCTGTCATTCCATTCATCCCATTCGAAAGCAGCCCAGAAGCATCTGAGAGACTTGTCACCGCTTTTATAATCACTGCAATAAGCATCTGTATGTCTTTGTCATCGGCACCTCGCTCGGAAAGTCCTTTGCTGAGGACGTAATCAAAAGCTTTAAGGTTGGGGAGAATGAGAGCTCTTACTCCCTCCGCACCCCCAATAGCTAGTAAACCACTAATAGCGCCATAATGTTCTCCGGGAGATCGGGTAGGGTCAAGGAAGAACTTCAGGCACGATCTTGCTAATCGAGCCCGTAATTGCGCGTTGGATTCCGTATACTTCTTCGAGATGATGCCTATCAGTGAAGCCGCGGTATCTCGTAGTTGGTACTTCTCCTTCAGCTCGTCCTGTCCTCCCGACCCAAGCGTGCGTCCAACAAGACATGTAAGGATCGGTGGACAAAGAGCAGATATGTATGGATTGACGAACAAAGTTTTGTTCGATATCAAAGCATCGGATAATTTCAACATTTGCTGAAGAACAAAAAGGTTGTTCAGAGAATGGGTGACTTTTTCTGCGATGAAGTGAACGAAATATGGAACCAATTGATGCAGGCCAGGGTCTGATCGTACGCTCTCCAGCGCGGATTCACGTAACGTTACAACTTCTGGATCTCTGTCTTCGTCAAGAATAGCGGCGCGGATCTTGTCGAAGAATAATATCAATTCCTTCGAAACAATGTGCTTGACCAATGGTTTCACAGAAACATTGTCGTTGCCTGCAAGAGCCGCAAGGTTAGGATTTGCACCAGGCCCCTTGGGCACCAAATCGTTTGCTCGTGCTTCTGCTGTCGTAGGATTTTGGGGTATCGATGGCTGAACTCCTTCAACTGCGAGCCAATGCGCTGCGAAATATTAGCAAGAAGAACTCCACAAAGTGATATGCCCATACCGGTAAATGAAATATCCCGCGGCACTTTTGGTAATGGTGCGTTAATTAATTTCTCAAAATCAACTTCTTCGTCTTCGATGTAAAATAGTGGCTGTCCAGGTCCCAAGGAAGCTTCTCCAAATCTCAACGGTCTCGTAGATTCATACCCGTAAAGTGGTTCGACATCCAATACTTTCAATGCCTGTGATATATCCTGTGTCCCTAGAACTGTTCGCTTCCCTTGATGCATAAATCGCATAGCTTCAACGATGACCTGACCAACTCGATATTCAACTTCTTGGGATAGAACTCTCACAGCTTCTTCACCTAAGGATGAAATGCCCACAGATTCCGCAACATCGCGGATGTTATCCGGATTCCATACCAACTTTGGCTCGGCCATTATCGAAGGGCACGTTGTATAACTTTCAGACTGTTTATGAGTCGGGAATGATGTAGATAGAAACGGGCTTTGCTGGGTCGCGCTGGAGATCTTGCGGTGAGAGCTGTGCGGTGCCAAAGAGTATGTAGTGCTGAGCGTAAGAGGAGTTACTTCGATATCTCGAAGCCGTAGCTAGAAGCGGCGGCGCATTTGTGATCTTTGATTGTGCGCCAGGTATTTGGACTTTGTAGCTCGCGTTTGGTCGAAGCACATCCAATCATGAGGTTTGATCAATTTGAGTACGTCCGCGATTAATCTTGAGACTTCCACGATTGGCAGATATCAATGCGCTCGTGTGTCGTTCGTGTTGGATTTGCGTTGACAATTATAGAGCTTTATCCGCTTGAGAGCTTTATCCGCTTGAGGTTTGATGTTTCCCAGAGGAACAAGGATGGACTAAGATATGAGGCTGCAGAGCTTTGGGTCCAACCAATTAATTCCAAAAAGAATCATTAGGATTTCTTAAAAAAAAATTAATAAATTATATATTCTAAAAACTTTCTGTAACACGGTTTTTGAACGAAACAATAAAGTAATTATTCGCGGACCAAAGTGATATAACTCTACCTACATTTCCATCGCCATAATTACCTGCATGGAACACAGAAATTGTTCAATTCTGCAATTAAGCAGGTACTGGGTCTTGAGATGCCTAGCTTTAGGTTATCCCCACTATGAGTGTGTATCACTCGCAAAACTACTCTATCGCATATGTCGTACGCAGTTCTTTCGGCATAAACCTTTCAAGGCATGGCGAGTACTGTAGAAGATGAATATCCGTGGCTCGAAAAGTCAGAGTCAGACTCACGTGGGGCATTCATTGTCATTGAAGGTCTTGACCGCGCTGGAAAGACTACTCAAGTAGCAAGGCTCTGCGATGCGCTGTATGCTTCTGGACGAAATGTCAAACGTTTACGATTTCCTGGTATGCTCCTGTATGCCCCTGTATAGGCCCCAACTGTTCATTGCTAATCAAGCTCGTGATACAAAGATAGGACAACATCGATTGGCCTAATGATTAATTCCTACCTCCAGTCATCGACGTCGCTATCGGATCAAACAATCCATTTACTTTTTTCCGCAAACAGATGGGAGAAGGCTGAGGACATTCGAGATCTTATCATGAAAGGATATACAATTGTCTGTGACAGATACTACTATTCAGGAATGGTGTATACCTCAGCTAAGTATCCGGAAACTTCACCGAAGAAGCTAGATATGCCATGGTGTAAAAATCCTGAAAAGGGCTTACCCAAGCCGGATTTGGTGGTATTCCTTGACTTGGAAGCAGAGGAAGCAGAAAAGAGAGGAGGCTATGGCGAGGAGAAATATGAGGAGAAATCAATGCAGAAGAGGGTCAGAGAAGGATTCTTGAGCCTGCAGAATGGTCAACCTGGTTTCGAGGACGAAGCACATACCATGCGCGTTGTGGACGCTGGGAAGGAAATAGATGAAGTTGCTGGCGAGGTATGGGATGTTGTTCAAGGATTGCTGGGGGGAGAAAATGATCTGGGAGAATTGGGCATGGTGCGATAGTGTAGAGGCACTGACACAACTCGTTTACTCCGGAGGGAAGTTTCGTAAGGAGCACATCATTCGCGATGGGGACACTAGCGAAGCCTGGAGTGAACACAGCCCATTCAGCACGAGACTCTGCACGGTGAAAGAATGTGAGTATGGATCTGAGATCGATGAAGATAACCTAGATAGGACATATGCCCTTGTAGACACAAATATGGCGTTAAGACCAGAATAAACGCCAAACCATGGTGTTGAATACCAATGCCCCACCCTCTAACGCCATAAAATGCAGCTTCTTAAGTTTCCCTACCTTCTATTGAGCCCGACCAAACTGAAGAACTCATTTCTTGTCTTTTCTCTCTTTTCTATACATCCCAACACACAGCTCGTAATCGTTGTAGCACTCGTCTTTTCTACACCACGCATAACCATACATAGATGGCTTGATTCCATAACGACTGCAACACCTTGGGGTTTCAAGACATCCATGACAGCATGCGCGACATCCTTAGTAAGACGCTCTTGAATCTGTAATCGACGTGAAAACATATCTGCAATCCGAGGGAGTTTTGATAACCCAATTACATCTCGATCCGGAATATATCCAATGTGCATCTATCTCGAGTTAGCCTCTCGCATCCCATGTCCATTCGCGGAGTTTCGCACCTTTCCCGTAAATGGAACCATATGATGTTCACACATGCTAAACACTTCGATATCCTTTACAATGACCAGCTCGTTGTGGCCCTCATGGAAAATTGCATCATTGACGATATCCCTCACATTTTCTTGATATCCTTTGGTAAGATATAACAACGCTTTTGCATATCTTTCCGGGGTCTGAAGAAGTCCTTCTCGGTCTGGGTCCTCGCCGATGCATTCGAGAATTGTTCGGACTGCGCCAGTCATTTTCTGCATTCTAGCAGCTGCTTGTTCTGGGGATTCATCGAGACGTTCGCGAGCGCCTTTACCTATAGGGTTGTCAATATCGTTCGAGAAAATAAGCATTGGGACATACTTGGTCTGCTGAGCCCATCGAAGTCAATCACTGGGCTAGGACTTCGTTGCTCTTCTATTGGTTCCTCTTCCAAGCTGATCGGGCTCGCCTCGTCTCTTGGATCTCTTGCAGGTTTACTACTGATGCTGTGTCTTCTCCTAGAGCTCGATCCATTGTATTTTGACTTTCTCTTCTTCTTCTTCTTGCTTACTTCACCTCCTTCCGTGCTACCACTTTCTAACTTTCGTTTCGACGAATTTTTGCCATTGACTTCATTGGTTCTTTCCGGGCTGGTGTTTTCATCCTCGTTGGAATCGGCATTGGTAAATTGAACCATGGCTTGAAGATGTAGAAGAATAATCAGTTTCGCTGGCGGTCTATGTGAGTCAGACAAAAAAATTGTTCCACATAGAAAGGTCCAGCGAATTGATATTGTTCTACTGTAAACCTTAAACTCCACGTTCGCCCCAAGATACGAGTAAGGAACCTAAAAAATTTATCTGCAGCCTTGAATAGAATATCAGCCTTGCATGTCAGCCCAGTTCGCAGAGTTGCATTGCGTTGACATCTTTACTCCTTATCTTTGAGGAAAGTACGTGCAATGGCACAATAACAGAATTATCTTCAACGCGACTACTTGCATACAACAATATAAATCAATTTCTCCAACAGCGCGCGCTACCAGGACGTGGAAACCTACTTCGAACTTCTTATTTCACCCACTTGATCGCATTGACCAACAACTACGAAGGAGGAAGACTTGGAAGGCTAGAAATCGCTCCACTCGCGCTTCAATATGGCTGCTTCTCCACCTCAAGACCTTCCTAACAATTCACCTCCATACCCATCCCATATCACTCTCCCTCAAGTGTCCCATAAACGCCGGCCTTCTGAAGCCCCCTCTATCAAACGTCGGAAAGCCAGTATGATTTCCGTCAATTCAACAACGTCGGCGCATCCATTGCGACAAACATCCTTTCCCCCGGAGTCCGCGGTTTTCACACCTAATTATGAGCGATCCCCTAGTGTCGATACGATGTCACTTGTCAGTGGCAGTGTAGCAGGCCCCGGGAGGAAGAAACGTGCACGTAAAAGTAAAACAGGAAAAGGAATCGACGAGGAATCCACGACAGGTTCAAATAAGCAAGACGGTCCTTCGGCTAAGAAGCGTCGAACATCAAATGCTAGTGCAGATGAGGAGGAGGATGATGGCGTCGACCAAACTATCACGCATATGGCATCTGGTACGAAAGAGGAGAAGCAAAGAGAGATGGAGAAAAGGGCAGTGTTAGTCAAGCACATGGATGATCAACAGTTTCGAAGGTATGAAGCAGTTAGGAGCGCAAAACTGGCAGATGCTACGGTTCGAAGGATTGTGAACCAAACCCTTTCGCAATCAGTTCCCGCAACAGTCATTCTAGCTATTCGATCAGTCGCAAAACAGTACATTGGAGAGGTAATCGAAGGGGCAAGGAAGGTTCAAACACAATGGATTGAAGCTGGAGAACCGAATTCTGGGTTACCAAGTCCACCTGCAGAAGATACAATAATGGAAGGTGGCGGCGGCGACGCACAAGAGGCGAAAGAGATGAGGAGAGCACCATTACAAGCAGATCACTTGAGAGAAGCGTTGAGGAGGTCCAGGGACGCTACTGAAGGTGGAATGGCCGGTCAATTAAACTTATGGCAATTACAGCAACACAACGGGGTTGAAAGATTTGCTACAAGGGTTAGGGGGAAGAGACTATTTAAGTAACATGTTATTTTTTAGCGAAGGAGTTCAGGAGACTTGGGAATATGAAGATTAAAAGATACCACCAAACTTATTTACGAATGAATCAGTCACTACCTGGGTGATATCACTTCCAGCCGTCTTAGATTCATGATGTGTTTCGTCATTACAGTCACGGTCAGACGAATATACAACCGTAGGCTTAAAGTTTCGTTAGGATTGTCAATCTCCAGACCCCCAACCTCCCTGCCCCAACCATCCAGTGGGAGTCTCTCCAAACGGGCTTGCTTTGGTGCACAAAGTATTGAGTGGGCTGTTAGAGACAATACTCTTGGTAAAATTAAAAAACATGTGCGCAAGCCATCTAATAATACAGTACAATTGCCTACTCCTTCCTTCTCAATCCCATAACTTACTCCCCCTTCTTGAAGGCTTTTGTCCTGAGCTTCATATGAAGAAACACCGAAGCATAAGAGGATAGAGCGAAGATGAAAATAATCGCAACATCTCTCCAACACAGTAATCGTCGATCTTCAACGTAGCAAGACAGTCACTACCGAGATAGTAATGGTACACTCTACAACTCGAAGTCGCATCGGGATTATGCAAATATGTTCGAGATCCTTCACCTGCCATGTAGTCTACCAAGCAGGATGCGAAAGTCTGGTTCCCTGGCGTACCGAAAACGGCGTATTTGCACTCTTTGCATGTAACCTTGTCGAAAATTCCAAAAACCAACATAGCATCCATCAGGTATGTGGATGGTTGAGATATTACATCCTGCGACGTGTTAGAATAGTTTTCATTGACTAGGGTGGTATTAACCAAACTCGCCAGAACGGTTGAATCTGATCGTAAGGTACTAAAACACCACAGGGGGATACTAAGGTACCAATGAACAAGGGCCTCGCGAGAGAGGCAAAGACAGCATTGGGTGCATGCGTAGCAATAGCTTGTCCGATACTTGTGTAGATGTCCTCGTACATCAACATCACTAAGCACATTGTACTCGGCTTGTTGCTGTTGAAAGGACAGCCAGCCGTGTAATACCAGCACACAAAGTAAAAATCAGCATAGATACAAAGGTATGGGGCTCGGGTATAACGCAACGAGTGGTAAAAGCTACCCAGGAATATATCTTTGACTTATTCTCTCGGCCTTCGGAGATAATATGTTGATCGATGAATAGTGGCTGCAACTGGTTATCACTCTGGAAGCAACAAAAACGAATTGAAAACGATGAACAAATCAATCTGAGTCAGAAACGCTGTACTTAATCATTCGGAAAGACAAAATAACAAAGAGAGCTGCACTAACATAAAGAGCAAGCTTATTGTTGACGTAGTCTGTGTTACGATAGAACGAAGTGCTCATACGGCTAGTAGCAATCTTGATTCGAGTCTTGACTTGAATCTAAAGAGTTGCAAACTCGTGCTCATCATCATTGCTTGCTGGTGGCGCAGCAGCAGTGGTTATGATTCGTTCTAGTTCTTCTGCGGTATAGATGTGGTCAGAAAATTCTTTCAGATCTGAGGTTGAGCCTAGCCTTACACGCTATCAAGCAGTGCTCGGTCTCCTTAAAGTGTTTTGACAGTGCATGTAAGATCTTTCCATGGGACTACTCAGGTGTTTTGAACGAGCTGGTTTTAAGTATTATTACTTTTAAAGGACCATCTTCTTTCTTTTCTTTCTCGGAAATCTCATGTTCAATGTCGGTTATGGAAGGACAGGAATGCAGA
Source organism: Clarireedia homoeocarpa (assembly GCA_001465935.1). NCBI lineage: Eukaryota > Fungi > Ascomycota > Leotiomycetes > Helotiales > Rutstroemiaceae > Clarireedia > Clarireedia homoeocarpa. The sequence continues at coordinate 233,829 of LNKV01000032.1, read as the reverse complement.
GTCAATATGACCACTCCGGCACTGGACTTATCTACCGGAGCATATCTGCAACACATGTAGTATCTTCATCCTGTGTCCCTCAACTTTAATACGGCTCTTCATCCAACCTCTAGTTCCTGCAAGAGATTCATGAGAGGGTTTCCGGCTTTGCGAACGAACAACAGGTTGGGAGACGACGTTGAAACAGCGTTGTCAGCAATGCAGACCAGCCTAATTTCAAAGTACTTCGCATTTAACTACTGGTTCATACAAAGGATAAGTAAATATATGAACTGTAGTGTGTGTAAGCCAAAATGTTGTCAGCGCACGAGGCCATGTTGTAAGCTGTCCAATTAACTTTGCTTTTGGTATATAGCACTCCTAAATCCTTTTCATAGATGTAGCTAACTGTATTCCTACTCTCATTACGCGTATCTTCTTGGCCGTCTAGGTGTGTACTACAAATCATAGCCGCCGATCAGGTCTATTCGGCTCTTAGTAGAGTCCGGATTATCGATGTTGCCATGATCATCTATGAACTGCCTACCGATTATAACATTTGACTCAATCTCGCACAACGTTGTTATATTTCATTCATAAACTTGTTTATTTTTTAAAATTCTTTAGTATATCCCTACTGAAGACCTACTTCATGAGTTCCATGGAGGTTACAACTTTCAATGTTAAGCCGATGCTTGAAGCAGACGATTGGCGGACTGTGGATGACATTATTCAAGTGGCAGCGAAAGTATTACGAAGGGCATCTCTTCCAAATCGGTTCGTTCTGAAGATATGAAAAACTTTTTTGTCACGAGAGGCTGGGAAAACATGGATTTTTCGAGCAGTCGACACAGACTGATGCGTTCAAAACTTCACCTTCCAACCAAAACATTCACTCTTTTCTACTACCGCGTTAAGTGAAATTTTGGGTATAAATTCTGCTTCCGCTCCCAAATATTTCCTTCCCTTCTTTTTATTTTTCTCATTGCTCCCCATAAGCTGGTTAGTACCCCATACCCTCTCCCACAAGCTGTGCAGTTGACCTAATAACACAGCTCCCCTCACACCACACAACACTTCTCTCGCCATGGCCACTCCTGTTGATGACACTGCGCTTCCAGCACCAGGAGCCGAGCCAAAACGTTCTGACAAAGACCTGTTTGGGATGAAACTTGATGAGCTGGGAAGTGAAAAGGAAGACACTGATGATGATAATGGCGAAGGGGTTGAGAATGCGCTTAACAAGATGAGAGGCGGGATGGAAGATCCTGATGAAGATTTTGGCACACCATCTGGACCCCCGCAACCTCCAGTCACTGGTATTTGACTTTTTTCCTTCCATCTCTTCTCCTTACTGACAACAGTAGGTCACCCTCGCTCTCCATATGTTTCCCGTAGTCAACCACCACCAAAGTTCACTTGGAATTACATTCGTGGCGCCGAGTTGTTCGACCCCGATACAGATGCCTTCACTCTGGCCGACCTTCGGGCAGCCAACGTCGAGCATATGGCTCTATCAGACCACTGTTTTGGCATGTTGTGGTTTGCGAACGCCACCTGTCAAATGACGCAGACCGGCGTTTGCGAGTTCAAGGCTACCTTCGCACCACATATTGTGATTCGCCCAGCTAGGCAGCACCGTGGTCATGCTTTTATTGGCCCCGATGGGTCGGTCGTTCAGATTCGTGGTCAGCACTACCACGGAGACCGCAATAACCAGAAGTTTTTGTCCTTCTCTTCATTGGACGAAAACACGATCTCGACTCATCCTCGGTACAAGGCATGGGTTCAGGAGCTCCTTAATGCTGGTGGAACGTTGAACATTCAAGCACGCCGCACCTATATCGCACCTCCCCGTCCTGGACAAGGTCGGTCCCCCCGAGTCTCCTCATGCCCTCGAACAACTGGTTCAGGCAAAAAGACTGCCCGGCAGGGGTCAATGGCCAGTGCTGAGCGCCAGTCAATAGCGGAGTTTCTAGTGGAGCTTGAAGCAGATTTTCGGTGTAAGATAGCCGCCTTCCTGGCCAAACATAAGGAAATGGAAACAGCAGATCCCGACGCAGACAGTGTCACTGAAACTGCTGATACATCCACTAAGAAACGCCATACCGACAAAAGAATCCAAGACGGTCGAATCCGGCCGGTCCCTTTCTGCCCAGCACGTGCGGGATGACGTTAGCATGTCATCTTCCCCCACGGTACGGGATGCGCCTCCTAAGGAGTCCAACATTATTAGACGTCGCGCTAATCCGCTTTTAACAGCCGCTGCTAAGGCCACTTCCGATCCTCCTTTTTCTCCTTCTGAGGCAAACGCAAGAAACATGCTTCTGCCGAGAAACACTCTCTCACTGCTACATTCAATAGGGTTACTCGTTTGGCTAGACGAGCTGCTCTCGCAGATGAATCTTAACCAGAAAACGGTAGATCAGAGGAGTAGTTTATCAGCGATCTGCAGGCCGGCATAGATCAGATGCAGTAAATGAGCCTCTCCCCCCCTTTCGTTTTAATTTCTTTTCTCCTTCATGTCTCTTCGATGGCGTTAAACTTATGACTAGAAACCTGTGTGTTAAAGAGGACTTTTATACCTAAATTATACTTAAAATTAGTTTAGAATAGGGAATGCAATGCAATGAAATAATTTTTATCAAGAACTTAACCTGTATCTGTTCATGAGCTCCAAACCATAAAAAAAAATTCTGACGTGCTATATGCAATTCCCTCCGGGCGGGATAAGCTTGTACCCACGACTTTATACTTTCTCTATTTTTGTAACGAACTGAATCTATTACTTAGAATACTAAGGTGCTGAACCTAAACTGGTTCAGCAGCTGGCTAATATAAGAGATTTCTGCCGGGCGGTAACAGTGTGGCCGATTCAGGTACAAATCGTCACTGTCATAGCTAGAGGTAGAGGAACTTCTTCTATATGCACACAAAATCTATTCACTAGAATTATCACAAAGTCTATTGACCTGACAGGACATCACCTACTTGTATAGTTGAGTTACCTATCGAGACCCTTAGGGAATGACTGCAGATATCCTTATAATACAAGCCTAGCAGACTTTGCGCTTGATCAAGTAAAAATCTACTTGCAACAGAATGAACGCGAGACATGGACACGGCTGGGAGTGCAACTATTGATTGAGGTATGGAAGTAGCAGGAATCAGGAAAGAGTTTTCTTACCATTGAAAAGAGGAAAATGGCCAGATACGAAATACAGTCATGCTCTTCAATATATGAAAAGAAATTGGGTGGTGAAAGTAAAACGATGGGAACAGACTAGAAGCCTCAACACAAGCATGTAAAGTAGGAAGAATGGGGACAAGATGGTGACAGACTACAGATTGAACGAGTCATAGGAGGAGGATAATGCTATGTGTGTTAGTCGGTGAATTAATTAGGCTGTGGTTTCTCAGACTCATTTATTTTTACACATCTGTGTGGTTATGGGTTTTGCTAATCGTCCGACGCTTTTTACTATCTGTCCGGCGCCCTATATTATATACTGATTTTCGGTTGTTTATCTATTTACTATGTAGTTGCTATAAAATTTTATACTCAATTGTAAATAGGTACAAGAGCAAATTTGAGGATATACTATTTGGAATCAAGTACTATATAAAGACTACTATACCGACGACAAAATAAGAGTATTATACTTCTGTTATTAAATCGAAAATAAAGTTGATTAGGAAGTAAACTAGTAAGTCGATTAGTAAGCTTTTTAGTAAGCCAACTTGTTAGGCTCTCAGCTACTAGAAGTACCGATTTGTGGTATATAGCCTTAAAATTACAATATCGACGACTATATAACTAATATACCTCTGGTACTCGGTGTAATCGTCGGACAGATAGTAAAAAGCGTCGGACGATTAGCAATTCCCGTGTGGTTATTTTACCTTGCATAGTTGCCTCAAATCTTGTTTTATGTAATATGTGCAAAAGTATAGCGAGATTGGAGGCTTGAAAGCCGGGAATCCAATTCGGCGTTAGGTTTTATACAACATTGATTTGTAACGTTTGTAATCTACAGTCTTGGTTCACTGCTTTCACTGAGTTCCTGGAGATTTGGGTGTAGACCTACCACGGTTAGCGCCGGCTGGTAGCCAGCCACATGTATAATTAGCTCGAAGAATAATTCGAAGCATATACCGGGCGTCATGCAGGTAAGATCGGAAAAGCACCGAGAGGCAACTATCTCAGCGTTGGTGGGGTAGATAGCAAATCAGACAGATACAAAATACTAAAAGCAGCGAAACCCCGCCAATTAACCTTTGTTATCTCGGCTACTAAGTAGAAGGTCTCGGGTACCATAGGGGTAGATTTTGTACAACATGGCGTCAGTACGTGGGCTTTCTGCACTATCTTCCTGTATTATTAATGTAGGCTACAAAGTTCTACGCAACTACCATAATATTTGTCTATAAAGATCTTGCTTCTGGTCCATTACCGAAATGATATTTTGTAGTCCACAAAATCCCAAGCACTGAAGAAATCGCTTAACAAATACGAAAGTACAAGAAAGTGAAGACGTCAACGTCCAGGTCCTATCATTACCAAAAAAAAAAAAAAAATGCCAGAAACCGTACTTGTTGTCGGCGCCACAGGCCACATCGGTGTCTCGGCTGTCATTGGTGCCTTGCGCTCCAAGCGCAACGTCCTGGCTCTCGTACGCAACGCTGCCGCGGCTGAGAGGCTGTTCCGCCACGCTGGAACCCGTGATGGAATTACGATAGTGGAGGCCGACGTCGTATCCGAGCACGGTGTACAGGGCGTTGTTGATAGAGTCAAGAGTGGGGAGCTCCCGGCATTCCAGCACGTCTATTCTGCGGGTGAGTATATCTAAAATGGGTAAGGGTGGAGAAGCTAACATGACGATGGCAGTTGGTGGATTGAGACTTACCACACCGCTGAAGGATCTCAGCACAGCGGAGTTGCGCGAAGTTTTCAGAATCGATTTTGATGGGAATTTCTGTAAGCTCTCTTCGTTCTATGTCTTACTCCATTCAGCGACTAAACCTCACAGTCGCCTACCGCGCTACGATCAACTATCTGCTTTCCCAACCCAACCCAACAACATTCACGCTCATCACGGGCGGCGTGGGCGACTTGGGCTGGTGGTCCGGGCCCGCAATGACTCAGGGGGCACTGTTCTCTCTAGCGGTCGCGGCGGAGCTAGAGAATCGCAATACTAATGTCCGCTTCAATGAGATGTACCTTGCCTTCCTGGTAAATGTCGATGAGGAGGCTGTCAAAGGAGAGGCTATCAAGCAGGGTGCCGTCAAATCCAGCGACTTTGCTCGCGCCTATGAGGCCTTGCTTGCCAGGGACGAAATTCGCGGCTCGAGGGTCTTGCTTTATGGGCCGGACGATATAGAGACGCTGAGATGGGAGAGTAAGACTAAGGCATGGCAGGGGCCAGCTATAGGCTGATATGCCAAGAGTTCTATCATTATTTCGATTGTGACTCCAATTTGTACCTGCTTGGGCACCTGGCGAACTCAGTGTCACGACCTGAACATTTTTGTTCATCGCTTTCCTACCATTCTACTCTAGTTCAATCATTATTCATATCAAATTTGGTTACTACCAATGCTTCTATGTGATCTAAATACCCAAAATTAGGGAACTTATCATTAATTTTATCTAAAACTATATAACTTCTACAGCAGCGTCACTTAACGCCAATTATATTGAAATAATAGTTATAGGTAGTTTGTTTCTGTGTCTTGCTACCTATTATTTAAACCTTGTTCATGTGGGGTTGGAGAGTATTTATCAGCATCAATCGTCGTACAACCTAAGCTAATGCATTAACCTTGCTAATAATCCCTACCAAGATGCGTAAGCCGGCACATTAGCTGGCACCATGCAGTGTAGCGTCAAATGCTTAGAAATGGCAAGTCTATAAAACATAGCTCTCCTACAATGCCCGTGAAATGCGGACTTAGCGAATAAAAAAATTCTATACTTGTCAAACGGATTAGCTTCATGGGTGTAAAACTCTGCTACCGATATACATTTCACCAGCACAACCATGCAGAAAGGTCGGATGACAACGGCGAGTACTGGCTGTGTCACATGTAAAGGTAGGCCTATGGCTGGATCTAGAATACAAGCAAAAAGACGCTAATCCTTCTAGATCACGCCATTGCTTGCGATTACGCAAGGCCAAGCTGCCTAAATTGCTCTCGGTCGAATCGAAAATGCCAGTGGTATAGTCTCAGGCTATCCTGGCCGCGTGCTAATGATCATCGGCGTGCTGCCGTCTCCAAGTCGTCCCCGCATTCTCGGCCACTCCCAACAGCGGGCAAAATCTCCGGTGCACGGTTTGTCCACATATCGCATTGGGATTTTGAGCTGTATCACAAACTAACAAGCCCTGTTCCGGTACGCATTTTGTCTTTGCGAGATGTACCTATCACCTGGAATCCCTCCAAGCTGAAGACTCTTGATCAAGATCTGCTAGAGCACTGTGAGTTTCAGAATAGCTATCTACAGAACTTAGCTAGGGGAGCGATTGCTAATATACTCATGCGTGCCGGCTTTAGTTTGCTGTGAAGCGTCTACATCTCTGGCTAACTTTGGCCAAGATGCCAAGGCCCTTGGGAAAATCCTGGTTCGAATTGCTCTTGGAGAGGAGACTGCCTCTGGTCTGGCAGCACTCCAGGCTTTGCTAGCCTTTGCTTCGTTACATCGCTACGGCTTACAGTCTCAAGCCTTTGAGCTAAAAATAGCTGCGCTGGGGAGTTTAGCAAAAGGATCTTCCACGCCAAGACTCGGTGTCAAAGAGACCCTTCAACATATAGTTACCGGGATGCTGCTGTGCTCATTTGAAGTTCACCAGTCATCTTGCACTTCTGGCCAATGGAAGCAATATGTCGAAGGTGTCAAGACAGTCATCAAAGAGTCCTCTGTCAAAACACTACTTGAGTTTGACTCCGATGTGGCCGTCTTACTAGACTGGGTGCACTACAATGATGTTCTCGCTCGATTTTCAGAAATACATTGGAAAAAAGAAGGAGCTCCAGATCTCCTACCAGTTCCAACAGATTTCTTCGTTTCACAGGTTTGCACAAAAAAAAGTAGCTATATTGTTAATCTCAGACTGACATGTAATAATTCAGGTCTCTAATCTGCCGCCCCCTATTTTCTCTATACTGGATCTTCTGTCCCAAGTATGCGATGTAGTATCCATCAGTTCATCCCAATTAGAGAAGTGCGATGATCATGATAGTTGCAAGAGCTTCGTGGAAGTGTTGGATTGGAGAATCAGGAGCCTGCCGATGCCAAAAGTTACGGATGACAATGATGATACAATACTAGTAATGAAGCTATATCAGCTTTCTATGCTGGTTTATCTCAACAGAATTTCCGATGATATAATCGGCCAACCCGCGAGAACACAGCAGCAGATCGATCAAGCTTTCGATATTCTACGTCGATTAAATTCCTGCAAACAGCAGTTTCCAATCTTCATCATTGGCTGTGAGTCGCGGACAGACGAGCAACGGGCGATTGTGCTTGATATCATCTCCAGGACAGAGAAGATGAGCTCCTCCCGATCTTTCAATCATTGTAGGGGATTATTGCAAGCCGTCTGGGCCCAAGATGATCTTTCGGAGTCCAATAATATTGGCTATCGTGGTAAATTAACCTCGGTGATAAGCTATTGCGTAATTCTTCCTACTTTTGTATGATTTTTATGTACAATTATTTATCAGATATCCCTATAAATCGCTTGCAAAAGTACCAATATCGATCCAAACGACTAGGCACATCTGTCAAATGTGGAGTGGCTCGCTCGTGAGAAGGATCAAGTGGGCATTGATCGTAGTTCTAGGTTACTAAGCCTAAGCTTCTTCTGTATGATACTATAATTCGATTTCTTGATCTCACTTGCATACTCCTTCAGACATTTGAGCACATACCAAGGCTCTCACACTCACACGAGACGCTTCAGGTCCCAGGTTGAGGTGTTTGCATCGAATTTGAATACATATATCCAGAGTGTGACTAAAAATGGGGACACCTACAAGGACCAACGCTAACAGGGACCGCTAGCACTAGTTATCAACACAAGACTCAGCTGGGGGCTGTCAGGAGAAGATACCCTTGATAGCATATTATTTGCGCTGACATCAATTTCTGGAAAATACAGGTTATCAACATAGTTGCGATAAATGTCATTTGACATAATATATGCATATTCGCAAGCAAGCTTCTGCACGAAGCAGGGTAGTAAGTGTTAGATCCTATGAAATATGAGTATCCAATGAACGATATGTACGTAATATGCAGCTCGGTTAAGAATCATGAATATGCATACATGCCTCTCAATGGTGTTTAGGGCAACTATGCTCAAGTATACTTCTACACTTTGATACAGCTAATACCGAGTTCAAACACTGCCACATATCATTATGGTATATATTAGTCAAGACTCGTCCTCCAGACCATCTCCATATCCTACTACATACTTTCGAACTCACTCAATTTAGAACCAATCACTATGTCCGTGTACGTTATCACTGGAGTGTCGAAGGGAATCGGGGTGAGTCTATCTCGTGCCGGATTACGCATGGTCTTCGCTAATTCAGCCTAGTTCGGCTTCCTCAAGAACATATCGGAAGACCCGAAGAACCTGGTCGTCGGTCTTGTGCGCGACAAAGATGGCACGGAGAAGAAAGTGACTGCGGAGCTAGGCGAGCGCTCTAACATCCACATTCTCCATGGAGACCTCACCAACTACGTCAGCCTAAAGAAAGCTGCCGCTGATACTGCCCAGATTGTTGGAGAGCGTGGCATTGATTACCTGGTCGCCAACGGAGCTATCGCGTCTCAGTTCGACGCTTATGATCCCATAGGTGCATTGTAGGTCTATATCCATCCTTCTAGGAACTATCTGCCCCGGTCAATCGTTAACTCTATATGCTCAACAGGGGTGACAAGGTAGAGGAGCTGGAAAAAGTTTCATCAGAGCTATTCAAGACGAATGTCGTCGGCAACATCCACTTCTTCAACTTCTTCGTCCCTCTTGTCATGAAGGGCAAGATCAAGAAGGTTATCGCCATTTCTAGTGGTCATAGTGACCTTGACTTAATTAACAATATCGGGATTGAGAATTCTGCTTTGTACTCTGCCTCCAAAGCAGCGTTGAACGTCATTGTGGCCAAGTTCAACGCACAATACAAGAAAGATGGTGTACTCTTCTTTAGTATCAGTCCGGGAGTTGTGGAAGTGGGCCACTTCGACAATGGTGAATATTCCTGTTCTTCGAGATTAAGATGTCTGGAGAATGAATTTACTAATATATAATCACAGTCACTCCAGAGCAGTACGAGGGTTTGAAGAAAGTTATGGAAAACTTTCAGACCTATGCGCCTCACTTCAAGGGTGGAGTTCCTGTTGACGAAGCAATCCGAACTATCAGGTCTCTCTGGGAGAGGGCTAGCATCGAGACCGGTTATGCTGGTGCATTTGTCTCGCAATTTGGAAACAAGCAGTGGATTTAGACTAGGAAACCCAACTCGATCAACTTCTTGATATAGTTATACATTACATAGACATTTGCGCATACTCTACGAGATGATGCCACGTATTGATTAAGTCAATTTTAGATGTCCTTTGATCTTTTGAAGTAACTACATGTGATAGGATTCGATTTTTGCTCATGCTTCAACTACCACGATTCATGACCATAAGTATATATATCCCCATATAGAATAGCAAAACTGAGAGTATCTCCATCTGAATCCATCAGAGTACAGATTCGACAAATTAAAGAAACACCATAGACCCAGGTAGTTCCGTAATATGATATTTCTATGTTTCCTTCTATACTCTATTCATCTCTATCCCTAAATAACGAAAGTGTAATTGTCTCGGAGATAACATTCATCCTCCTCTCAAAACAACAATAGCTCCTGAATTTTCAACCTCAACAATAAGTTTCTCAACGCTATACAATACCCAATCAAAAATCTTGCCTACTTTACCTATATCATGGTCAACCCAAGACATATCTACACCCATAAAACCACTAGATTGCTCGCGCGGTTAGAAGTGTGCTGCTCTGAGTGTGAAAGAGAAAATTCCACAGCACGAGAACAAAAAGTTGAAGCTTAAAAAATACTCTAAAGAGCAAAACGAGACTACCGATAAAGTTTTTCCAACCGGCAACGATAATCTTCAACCAAAAGCTAGACACACCTCCCTTTCCTAGAACCTCAGTATGCGCACATCAGCATGCTTGTCTATCCACAGTAGACAACGTATAAACCTAGCAGGAAACATCGGGGTACACTTCGTTTCTATTCTGGCGGTAGCTCAAGCAACCTACTAATTTAAGAATCAGCGGGTAAGATAATATTTATATACCCTCTCTCGACCACAGATTTCAAAGACTGGGACTCTAGGAAGCGAGTAAATTCTTGAGTATTTAATATATCATCCTACATGTTAATTTTCTTACAGATGAGATCTATGTATATTCTATTCAGGCTTAGTAAAGTATACCCAGATCCACTCACCCTTATCCTTCGCCCTCTTACCTCTCCCTTGTACTCCCAACTACTGAGTAGATCTGAGTAACTTAACCAAATTTTAGTCATCTAATCTACAACCACCTCTTACCCCTCACATACCAAATCCCATCAAAATTCTCCCAAACATCTCACCCATCCTCCAACACCCCATATTCATCAGCCCCTCACCAGCGGCCCTCACTCTCCCCATCATCTCCGCTCTCTCACTATCACACAGCCCATTCCTCAACTTTGCATAAACCCAACACACCATTCCACCCGTAAACAGTGCCACCGCAATCTCATATGACGCATCTGCGATTCCTATCCCTCCCCCAACCTCATCATTCCTAATACACGCTTCACAAAGCCTTAACATCTCATAAACATGATTCATCGTGCCATCGACAATAACGCTATTGGCCCAATACTTGAGATTGACTGCTGCGAATTCCGAGTCTTGTTTATTGACAGATCGACCGGCCATGAGATGCACGTCGCTGAGACTGACGTCCAGGGATACATAGCCGAGTTCGCGGAGGAGCTTGTTGGCCGTGGAGAGATCAGGACCGTAACATTCTTCTATTGAGTCGAGAGCGTCGATGAGCCATCTTCTTCGGGAGAGGAGGCCGGCGCCGATATCGAGGGCGTGGTTTCCTATGGCGCCCATGAGTCCTGTGGGGTTTAACATCGAGACGGAAGTACGCCAATCGAAGATGAGGGCGTGAATTGCGTAGAGTAATAGGTTCTTGCCGAAGCTTGTGGTTGGTATCACAGGTGGAGGAGGCTTGGTCCACTTATGAAGGAGGATGCCATTTAGGGCGTGGAGATAGTATGTAGCAGGTGGCATATTGGCGGGACCCAGGAGCATCTTCCAAGCTTGAGGTGATGGCGCATCCCAATGTTGATCCGGGCACGGGAATACACAATTTGTGGTTTCCGCCTTACTGATATATGGCTGAACATTAAATAGAGCTGCGTACTGGCAATCGAATATCTGGTATAGTTAGCAAGTGATGAAGGTAAGGCCATGATGAACTGTACACACATAAATTGCAAGTCCCAGCCTCTTTCGCTTTTCAGTTTCAATCCATGATAGCCATTCTACTTCTTGGGGTGAGTTCCGCGGTAACGAATTGGGATCTAGTTGGACCCTAGATATTGGTCGACAATCCAACAGGCGAGCTCGCCGTGAAGCTGTGACTAAAATACCCCTTACTCCTTCGGCGAATTCAAACCTGATCTTGTCACCACTCCAAGCTCCAGCAATGCAAAGATTTAGCAGCAAGAATATGTTGTCAATCAATCGCAACTATACAACATCAGTATGATACATTTAGCGCGACGCTATACTCACATGTTTCTCCTCAATCTCATGTAGACGCATGCTAGCAACCCTGACACGATTATGGAACAAATGGACAAACCGGCCTCGGTCTGCCTTTGAATGACTAGAGCCTAGAAACATCATTGACACTAGAACTAAAGGCGAAGTTGTAAACACATTGAAGGTGGGTATGTGAACGATTGGGAATCGAGGATGTATATGTTGGAAGAATAGATGAAGAAAATAATCTAGAACATCTGAAGGAGGAAAGGTAGAGCTGTTAACTTCAAGAATAATAGGTTCACTTGGAGACTCAGTCTGTAGCATATCCACCATCGGTGCGCGAATTTCATCAGTGATTCGATGTCGTGGTCCTGTCGATATATTACTCAATCTAGCTTCTTGTAAGACAACTTGCCAGAAGCCCGGATTGACCCTTGGGGCCGGCTTAGGAATCCATCGTGGTGGACTTTCTGATCCACTGACTTTATCTGGCCAGTGATCAGTTCCAACGTTTTCTCCGTCCACGTCGGGATCATTGTGTGTTCGATCTATAGCAACAGGCAGTGCAGGTTTACAGAGCTGGGTATCTGCCACCCCAAGATCAAGGTCCATATAACTCCACGAGTCTTGACTCAAACAGTCCATCGTCCACGAGATATCAGCGTCATACGATCCCATGTAAATGGGTGGATGCTCGTTGTAAAGCATGAACCCATCCCAAACAGATGGGTTTAATGCTTCCTGTGCTGATATCTGGAAGTCATTCTCAATTGGGGGCGGTCCCAAAGCAGCTTGCACAAGGCTCGATAGGCCTTGCGACTGAGACATCGGGGTGTGTCCGGAGAAACCAATATCTTGTATCGATGGTAAATTCTCCCGATGTGGACTCATACCCGGTGGCAAAGAAGATTCATAGACATCTGGCCTAATAGCCACGCATGGTGACGCCGAATGAGCATCTCGGTGAACCAAGTTCACTATGCTTTGATGTTCGGATAGCGAAGGCGAGACCGACTGGGAAGTCACGTGTGATCGAAGGGGTTCTCTGGAAGCATCATTTTGAACATGAATCCGACGATGACGATTTAATAAATCACTCCTCGTAAATCGTTTCCTGCATATTACACATGCAAACTTCCCAACATCATCATCTGACGAACAATGGATCAGCACACGTGACTTTGGCTAAACAATCTGTACTATGGTTTCAGAAGGGCAAACTCTGAAGAAAAGGGGATAATATAGAGAATACGACTTACGATTGGCTTGATGACGAGTCAAATTCTCAATCCTCGTGAAGTTCTTTGGACATTGGGGACATTGAAATCGATTTGTTGCCGACTTGGATACGCGCGTATGCGGGCTTTCTCTTGTGGTACTTGCTGAAGAAGAGGTACTTTTGGGGGTCTCTGCACTCGTACCCGTATTCACCGAATCATTGACTGGCGATTGATTGTTGTCATACGCAGCAGGATCGGAATCCATGCTGCCGAGCTTAAGTATGACCTTGCAGTTTCCCCGGTTCTTCCTAAGAACAGATAACGAGACAGACGTATGATCTAATGGCACTTTGGTTGACAAAGGTGGACGGGAGAGGACAAAGAGTGGTCAAGTAAATGGAATTGCTGGAGACTGCGGGGTAACCGGGGAACTGTTAGGGTGCGTTTTGGGTCGATACAGCCACCCGAAGTGGACGGGCCGAGCCTAGCAGAGCTTGAGGCTCCACACAGAGCAGAGCTCGTCTCGATAAGGGATAAGGAGTGACACGCAACTGTTGTTTGTTGGGGCTATAGTTGTAGCAAATGCTGAATCTTCACCCCAAATGCTCGGATGTAGCCCGCAAAAGGGAGAGGGTTTAGGCTAAAGGCGGTGTTCGTTCAATTCTATAGAGATTCTTTACTTTTCCTATTCCCAAAACAGCACTCCTCTCAGACGTCTATCATGACTGCGCCTTGGCTTTCCAGTCCTCATGAGCTTTCTTTTGCTTCTCCCAATCCTTCTTCAACTTCTTCAACGCACTCTTCGGCACATCTTGCCCATCCTTCGTTTTTGTTGGTAGCCCATCTGCATCCCACTCACTAAATCGATCGTCTTTGTACATCTCCAATGGGTTGATCTTAGCTTTTTCGATTTTCTCTTGCTCCAATTTTTCCCTCGCAAGTCGTGCTTCCTCTTTTTGCGCAGCCTTCTCTCTTTCCTTTGCAGCCTTTTCCTCTTTCTGTGCAAGAAGCTCTTCTTTCGGAATGAATTTGATCAAGGCTCCTCGGTCATCTGGTCTGTCATCTAGATAAACGCCAAGGTTTGTGAGATCTGTGTCTCTAATCCTGTCCGACAAAGACAAGACCTGCTTCTTGTGCTCGGATGTTGGTGCGATTTTCCGTAACTCATCTCTCGTCCTGGCGGTAGCACGAAGATAAGGTAATGCAAGTGCTTCTTGATCCTTGAAACCTGCAGTGACAAGTGAAACGAACTCGGCATCAACATCTGCTGCAAGTAGTTTGTCAAGTGTTTCGGAGTGTAGAGACATGTCCTGAATTTCTTGCTTGATGTTGTTAAACACAGTCACATAAGGAACAACAAGCTCTTGGGGGGACAGATTGCTGTTTGCAGAAGTGCTAGCCCATCCGAGGCCATCGTAGGGCGCTTCTGCATTCGCATCAAGTCCGAAAATGCCTAAGATTTTAGTTACCCATCGGGCAACCTTTTCTAAACCTCTGACATCAACATCAGCTTTGTGAGTGTTTATGTGAATGTTCGACTCTTTGATAAGTTCTTGGATAGCCAGCATTGCTCGTGGCGTATCGAATGATTCGGTGAGTGCTGTATGTAAATCTTTTTGGGCTTTGTCTAGTGCTGTTTGTAGTTCTGGATGTAATGTGAGAGATTTTAGATTCTCAAGAGATGATTCCGTGTCAGCTTCAACAAGCAGCGATTTGACGTTAACAAAGAAGTTCTACATAGCGTTAGCACGGAGTCCTATAAGCTCTCGAGTGTCTTACGTTAACTGTCGCCTCCCATCCCTCAGCCGCCAGCCTCAATTCTGGCGAAATCTCAACACCATCGTTCCACCTTCCCATCAGGAACACTACTCTCATTCCTCTTGGTGTATAATCTACAGCTAATGCATCGCGTATTGTCTGGAAGTTCTTCAATGATTTGGACATCTTAGAACCTGCGATTGATAGATGTCCCATATGAAGGAAATACTTGACCCATTCATGGGGACCATGGCCATGTTCACAGAAGTATGCCTCACTCTGAGCAAGCTCATTGTCGTGATGAGGGAAAGCCAAATCGATACCACCGGAATGAATATCCATCTTCGACCCCAGAACATCCGAAGCCATGACAGAGCACTCAATATGCCACCCAGGTCTTCCTTCGCCCCACGGACTTGGCCAACTAGGTTCTCCTGACTTAGACTTTTTCCAAAGCGCAAAATCTCCTGGTCCCCTCTTGCCTCCTTGGTTCTTCGACAGTGATCCTTCACCCTCCTCTTGTAGAGCTTTATCGTTTCGACTTTCGGGTCGCAAGCGCGCATACGGGTTTCCAGCTTTCTCAAACGCTGCAATATCGAAGTAAACAGATCCGTCAGACTCATATGCGAAACCCTTCTCAATGATCTTCTCGACGAATTTTGCGATCTGAGGGACGTATGCTGTAACTCGTGTGATGATATCTGGTTTCATGACATTAAGATCGTCCATGTCTTGCATGAATTGTTCTTCCCAGTATTGCGTAACCTTGTTGAAAATAGTATGATCCTTTGCATCGATTGAGTCCTTATAAAGAGAGTCTAGGTATGGCAAAAGTATTTCATCTGCTCCTCCAAACACCTTCTCCTCTTGAATTGCCTTTGCGGCGGCAGACAGGTTACTGAGGTGCATCTTCATCTTGGCTTCTGCGTCCCCAGGCTTGCCCTCTCCAGTCAGCGTTCCGCCCGCCAGCACCTTTCCATACGCAGCATCCCTTCTTTCCTCATAATTGCGCGGGGTAAGCTCTGAGCTATCTTCCAGCAGGGCAGGCAAGTTCGATTTCGCATAGGATTGGAAAGCTTCAGCAGCTAGTTTCGCAAGTTCGGCTTCAGTGTAGGTTTTCGACTTCTCAAGCTCCAGGAGTTTTTGCCGTCTTGCTTTGAGGATGATCTGCCAACATCATATCAGCACATTACCCCGCCATCCGCACGTTAGTTTGCGCATCCCACCTTGTCATCGACGTCTGTAATATTCATAACAAATTTGACATCAAATCCAAAATAATACTTCATAATCCTTCGTATAATATCGGTCGAAACATAATTCCTAGCGTGTCCCAAATGCGAATGATCGTATACTGTTGGACCGCAAACGTACCAAGAGACCTTTCCCTTCTCAATGGGGACAAATGGGACAGGAGCCCCGGGCTTCAAAGAATTGTGAACTTTTAATTGATCCATCCTTATGGAATGGCTTGTCGCGTACTTTCGAATTCGTACATGAATATGCGAAGTAGAGAGCGTCGGAGATCTTAAGGAGCGTAAGAGAAGAAACATTCAGCCTTTATAGAATGTCGAAATAGTTGAGTCACTTCTGACTGGAACTTGGCTGTAACTTACAGTCAGGGACCCTTGAAATGGCCTGTTTAATCAGGCTAAGTTACACATCAACCTTGCACTAAAAATTATTTTTCGTGAGGGACGGACTGAGAACTTCGAGTCGCAACGAAAATATTCGAAGTCTCGACTATCTCCTGGCAAACAACGAATATGTCGACCAAGAGATCCCCATTCCTCTATCCGGGGTCATCATCTACCAAGGATCAATTGGCGATTCTTCACCTCAAAAGAGATTTGCAGACGCCAACCATTTTACGGGATCATGACGAGGAGAATGAAGGCTATTCGGAAGGCAAGGTCACCAATACTCGATTCGGCTCTTTTCCTCACAGCACATTGATTGGGATACCGTGGGGGACTCAAGTACTCGCATCCAAGGTTGACACCGGATCTCGAGGTCGCAGAGGCGATAAGAAACGAAAACGGGAAGATTCTGAAGCAATTAGTACACCACAAGGCACGGAAGCTACACCTGTCGAGACTGGAGAAGATGAAGCCTCAACACCAAAGGAATTGAAACAAGCGACAGCTGCGGAGACTGGATTCATACATATTCTACCGCCAACAGCCGAGAGCTGGACAAATTCGCTACCTCATAGAACACAAGTTGTCTATACTCCAGATTATAGTTATATTCTGCATCGATTGCGCGCCAGACCAGGAACGAGTATAATAGAGGCGGGAGCTGGTAGTGGATCGTTTACGCATGCATCAACAAGAGCAGTATTTAGTGGGTATCCTGATGAACATACAACAAAAAAGCGCAAGCTAGGAAAAGTGTGGAGTTTTGAATTTCATGAACAAAGACATACAAAATTGGTCGAGGAGTTAGGCGAACATGGACTAGACGGGATTGTACAAATTACACATCGAGATGTTTGCGAAGGAGGCTTCCTTGTGGATGGACAGAGCCCAAAAGCTGAAGCTATATTTCTGGATCTCCCCGCTCCATGGCTAGCACTACCTCATCTGACTCGATCTCCACCCCCGCCAATTCGAAATAATACGGACGAACCAGTTGTGGCGAAACCATCCGATGCTCCTTTTGTTTCTGCTTTAAACCCCGAGGCCCCGATTCATCTATGCACATTCTCTCCCTGCATTGAGCAAGTCCAACGTACAATATCAGTCATGCGCCAACTTGGTTGGGTGGACATTGAGATGGTAGAATTGGCTCACAAGGGTCTTGAAGTCCGTCGGGAGAGAATTGGACTCCACAGCGGCTTACAGCGAGGTATGCAGAACGCTCCGGCGAATGTCGAGGAAGCGGTATCCCGGTTATTGGAAGTAGAAAATGGGCACAAAGGATTCTTCGAAAACGGTGATGCGCCCAAGAAAATGCCACGACCAAATCCCAACAGTAGGGAATCATTAATAAGGAATTTGGTTGAAGGCAAGATCTACAAAGAAGGTAAATTAATACACAAGGTGGAACAGGAAATCAAAACACACACTTCGTATTTGGTCTTTGCCATCCTGCCAAGAGATTGGAGTGAGGAGGATGAGAAAAAAGCAAGGGAGAAATGGGAGGTCAAGTTTAGCGGGGAACCAGAGGCAAAGAAGGCGAAACCAATGAGTAAGAGGCAGATGAAGAGAGAGGCTAGAAGTCAGAACGCGCAAGGCGAGGACGTTGCACCGACTGGAGAAACAAATGAAACCCAAGTAGGTGAAACAGAGACGACAGAACTCGAGATCGAGGCGACTTTGGAATAAAATACCTGGGCGACTCGCCAAATGCATTTCCCACTATCGCTAAGCTGTGAAGGACAGCATTTGATTGTTGGATGAGATATACGGCGCAATTACTGCCATAATATAACTTAAAACAGCCGATGACCCTGGTTTACTACGAGCCGTTACATAGCCTTTGTTGTCTTCCAGGGGTTGCACAGAAACCAGCCAAGAAACAATATTCAACATCTTTTCAGACCTTTTTGATGCGATTGAACTTGTGGTTGTGCGCCGCACCGTACCGTTTCACTACTCAACAGTTTGCTGGCGGGGCTTCTAATTGTGTTTCCCCTCTCCTAGTACTGCACCTCTGCATGCGTCTGATGCTGCTATGACAGCACCAAGCAGCGGTGGTAGTGAGCCATCAATTGTGATTCCTGTCCAAGGACGCATCGAGTTTCCTCGTTATTTGGCTATGCATGCATATGCTAGTGCTTGTGAATTTTATACTTCGAAGCGAGCCCAGCCTCTGAAGACCGAAAGGTTTCAGGAAGAACTCGTTCCGTGGAACCAGTCCGCTGTTAGATACAGACCTCAAGTGAGTATCTCTCGAAGCCGATTCCGGTATAAACATCTATGTTTGCCATCATGTTCCGAGAAAGAGCATTGATGGCGGGTGAGGGTGCAATTCCACCCATTACAAGAATCTGCACATCGTCTACCGAATTTGTCGTCTCAAATTGCCGTTGTGTTTACCAACTGGAAATTCGCGCAGTTCTGAATGGCACCCTAAAGATGAAGATTCGGTAGAACATAACGCCGAAGTTTGGTAACTCACTACGAGTATTCGGAAAACAAATTTTAATGGTTGTATACATCGTATTTGCCGTATTAGAGTCTCGGAGTGCCCACTTCATCATCAGTCGATCTCCTTGCCCCGCGGTGAAGGAATGGGGCTACGGGAAGCGGGTGCCAGCCCCCGCAGTCCAAGAAGTCTAGCGCCACTCATTACTGTATTCAACCGGCATTGCTCATTTACCCGCTGTACGGCAACGCCTAAATCGCTTGTTCCCCCGCTACCTCATACACGCTATAAACGTGTTGATCTTTTGGTACACAATGATTGAGCTCACAAAAGAGTACATATAGAGTGGACATCTATACGTGCATGCACTGAGAGATAGGCTTCAATACTCAGACGGTACAAACCCCTTTTGTGTATCAACTATGCTGTCCTTCTTCCTCTATCTGACCAGCTTTCTAGCTGCCACACAAGGCATTTTGGCCTTCCCCAGTGCCAAAAACATGACATATGTGAACCCTGCTATCCCAGGATGGCATAGCGACCCCAGCTGTGTCTTCGTCCCTGAACTGGATGATACATTCTTCTGTGTCACCTCAACATTCCTTCTCACTCCAGGATTACCAATCCATGTCAGCAAGGATTTGGTCAACTGGAAGCTCGCCAGTCATGCTATGAATCGACCTACTCAGTACTCGGGGTACAGCAATGCTACACATCAAACCAATGGAATATACGCAGCTACACTACGCTATCGCAACGACACGTTCTATCTTATCACTTTCTTCGTTTCAACACCGGGCAACTCGGGATATCCTGGAATGCTGTTTAAGACCAAGAACATATACGATAACAGTGCATGGAGCGATCCCATCTTGTTCCCCGCAGGGAGTATCGATCCTGATCTGTTTTGGGATGACAATGGCCAAGCTTATGTTGCACTTGCCGGGGTCAGTCTTTCTACCTTTGACGTAGACACAGGCGCCACCGGCCCCGCGCAATCAATTTGGAACGGAACTGGAGGTGCGTATCCGGAAGGGCCGCATATCTACAAGAAAGACGGCTGGTATTACCTCTTGATCGCAGAAGGAGGAACCGAGACCAACCATTCCGTCACCATGGCTCGTTCCAAAAAAGTCACTGGACCGTACGTTGGCTCTGATCGCAATCCCATCCTCACCAACCACGGTACCGATGAGTATTTCCAAACCGTTGGCCATGCCGACATTTTCCACGACGCAAACGGCAACTGGTGGACCTGTGCGCTAGCTACGCGTTCTGGGCCAGAATACAAAAACTACCCCATGGGTCGGGAAACGGTCATAACAGCCATGAAATGGGAAAAGGGAGAATTCCCCGTCATGACACCAGTCCGGGGAGTTGAAAGCGTATGGCGTCTCCCCACCTCGAAGAATTTACCGGGTAATGGACCATTCATCGGAGACCCAGATGTCATTAACTTTGAACCTGGATCTTCACTCCCTCCTCAGCTAAGCTTCTGGAGATGGCCGGATAAGGATGCTTATACAATTTCTCCAAAAGGGCATCCCAACACACTACGTCTCAAACCATCAAAAGACATCACAAGCGGCACCGCACCCATAACATTAATCGCACGCGTCCAAACCGACACCCTATTCGACTTCAGCGTCGACGTCGACTTCTCACCCAAAATCGCCCAAGAAGAAGTCGGTGTCACCGCCTTCCTAGACCAATTCCAACATCTCGATCTCGGCATCGTCTTACTTCCTAAAGATAACTCAAACTCTTCGGCTTTGGTCCCGCAATTCCGCTTCCGCACGACTGGGACCGGAAATCTTGAGGGCGAGCCCCCCGCGGTAGTCACTGAGCCAGTTCCGCATGCGTGGTTGGGACATCCGATTACGCTGGAGATTCAGGCGAAGAATGATACGCATTATCAGTTTTCTGCGGCGAAGGGACAGGATAAGAAGGCTATTGGGGTTGCGCCCGGGACGATTATTAGTGGTGGGCAGGGGCCGTTTACGGGCATGTTCTCTATTTCTCTTCATCTTTTTCATAGAATTTTGTGCTAATTGGTTGGCGTAGGTGCACTGGTGGGGGTTTATGCTACAGCTAATAATGGGACGGGGACAACGGAATCGTACGTTTCGAAGTGGAGGTATACGGGAGTGTCACAGAAGATAGATAAGGATAAATATGTCCCTTCTTCGGGTAAGTATTGAAGGTGAGGTGCCAAGTGGGTAGAGACCGCTACAGATAACACTTCCATAGATGACATAAATTAAATTTAATATCTTCTGGATCATTGTGCTGATGGATATTGGACAACATGTATACTTTCCTTGAATTGTCATCTAAACCAGGTACGTTGATCTTTGCTTGTGGAAAAGCGAACTCAACTCGGTAGTGTTGTCAAACGGACCATTCCAAAAGCTCAACATCTTGCTCATCATTACTTCTAAATCCAAATAGCCTTCTCGAATGGCCAACCCACAAGGCCAATATTCAACTTCGTTCCTTCCTCGAGTTCTTTTGCATGGGCCATGAGTTCGTCCACATCCCAGTTGCACCACAGAAACTTGCCCTTTAGGAACCGCGCCTCGGGGCTTGCAAGCCAAACATTGAAGCTCGCTGGCAGAGATACTGAAATCATCAAATTTAGCTTTACTCAACAACATCAACAATACCCGTCAGCAAGTCTACTCACCATCATCTATTTGGATGCCCTCGAAAGACTTGGCACCGCCAACGGCCAGATTCATCTCGGTAAGAACCACGCCAGGTTGCGTGTGAAAGACGGCCAGATTTGGATTCGCAATGGCAACCGTATCCCAAAGCCGATAGCACGCCATTTTAGCGACGCAGTAACAAGAAAAGAAGTTACCAAGACTCCAGTGCGCAGCCCACGAACTCATGGCGATGGCGACTGCCTCCGGCGCCGCATGGCGAACAAAAGCCTGAGCTACCCAAAATGCCCCAGCAAGGTTGGTCTGAATAGCTTGAAGATATTCCTCACCGTCTGCTTCTGCCACCGTCTCCTTAGGCCCGATGGTAGCCGCACTATGGACCAAGACGTCGATCTTCCCGGTGCCGGCGAATTGCGAAAAAGCTGCGTCCACTTCACTCTTCTTGGTCACGTCGGTAGGAATGATAACGACTTCGACGCCGGGGTAGTGTTTTTCAATGTAGTCCTTATTTTCGAGGAGGGGCTTCTCTCTTCGGCCCAGGAGGCCAATCCGAGAAGCATTGGCCTGCGCAAAGTATCGCGCTGTCTCGCCGCCAATGCCGGTGCTGCCGCCTCCAGTGATCAAAATAGACTTGCCCTTAGCAGATAACTCTGCACGAGTGGGAGACGTGGAGGGTTGTGCCTTCGTGTGCCACTTGCGAGTCGGAGATGGAAAAGGTGGAGTGTCAGCCATGATAGTGATAGTGTTTGTCAAATTCGTAGATAGCTTGTTGAGGGGCGGACAGCAAAGATAGGTGATATTGAAGAAGGATGGATCTTGTTGATCATAAGGATACAAGCTTTGGGCGGTCGATACCTGGCCTTTATGTAGGTAAGTTCCAGTCCCATTGATATCACCCTCGAGGAAGCTAGTGAAGAACATAATAGCACCGGGTGGTACAATTTGTCAAGGTAGAAGAAATGCGATCATCACGTCTTTTCCGGTAAAGTAGCCATCATAATCGTCGTCTCAATGCAGATAATTCCGGTAATCGCAATTTTGACATGGTGTAGAAATAGAAATGAGAGAACTGCCAGTTCCTCGATGATTGCCAACCAGCTAGCTAGATACCTATGTTAGAATAATTTGTGACAATCCAATTTGGTCTTCAACTGTTTTCCATTCTCACATGACTGTTTCTTTGCAAAATGTCCCGCCCTGACGGACGGTTCGAATTGAAGATGAGGAGTCTGATAATTGCTGACAAATGCTGACCAATGTCTCCTGCTATGTCGCATAGTGAACAACTTCTCCGGGAATTCTTGAGACGGCCATTGAAGATCTGTTTGTACTCATCTCACCCCGTAGATTCGAGTCTAAAATGTCCGCAGCCAATGAGCAATCTATCCTGCGATGCGGGCAGTGCAACAAACCATTTGACAAACGTGAGTATACCAGTTTCCACCCCATGGTACACACCCATCGGAGCCAGTACTAACAGTCTGGTGTTTCAAGAGTCCACACTGAAAAGACATAGATACTACTGCCGGTCCCGAAAAACTGGCAGTGTCATCCGGTCTCGAGCTTGTACCGCTTGCGCGAGAGGGAAGACAGGCTGCGACCGCAAGCGGCCTAAATGCTCGAGGTGTATCGCCAAAGCTATTGAATGTCATTACTTAGCGAGCGCGCCCGGAATACAAGGGCCTAGCACTCGGCACAGCGATGATATTCCCCCTGAGCAACAGGGGGGAGAGCCACGTTCTGCTTTATCGGCGGCGGAGTTCGTTGGTGTTGAGGACAATCATCCAGAAACAAGCAATGGTATTGATATGGACATGATCATCGATAGTGCGCTTGATCTTCCAGACCCGGACTTTGCAAATCTTGAATGGGATGACGCCGGCATCGACTTCACCGGCTTTTCGGATCCGCAAGAGACGGCCAACTCTAATCTGTCACTACCAGAGTTATTATCATCTTCAGTTCGTCGCTCAACATCATCGACCGAGGAAATTCTTCACTTAAAACAGGGTTTCTATCTTCAAAATTCGTCGATACCAATGGGGCCAAATCGTGCCGTTCGATCGCTTACCCAACGAACAACATTACAGCCTGGGACACAGAGAATTACCAATCTCATCCTCCATAACCTCAAGTCATATCCCTTAATGATGCTTCGTCACAATAACCTCCCGCCCTTCATTCACCCTAGTTTAATATCCTCCGATGTCGAAAATGGCGATATGAAGGCAGTCACCAACTGCATCAGTCTAGTACACATGATTAGCTCTGGGGCACGGGGCAGTCGAAAGCTCTTCTGGGAAAACGTGCGGAGAGAACTAGAGCACATGTATGACAAGGTACGCCTACTTCACTATCAGTGACTAAATTAAACAAAAGCACTGAACCGGATCCAAAACCTTAGCATCTCGAGTTGAACAAGTGGGAGCTTCTCGCTGCCATGCAAGCGCTGTTCATCTACCTTCTCATACGACTAGACGAAGGCGAGACGGACTCCAACAACCTCGACTTTCTCGTAACCAAAAACGTAACGGTAAGCCAAAGTCTCGCGTCGGTCTTTCTCCCATTGCCCTTTCACTGAGTTATATGTACAAAATAGGTAATCGCACAGCGATTTGCCCGCCTCGACAGTCCATGCCACGCACAATGCGCACTATGTAACAGCGGGCTCGAAAGCAGCTGGAAGGAGTGGATCTTTAGAGAATCACGACGAAGGTCAGACCCCCCGCTCCGTATATATATATCTCTCTCTCTCTCACGGCCGTAGGAGCAAACCGACTAACTAACCGACGGAGCGCACAGACTCGCCGTCGTCTACCGCGTCTTCAACATGCTGATGCATTTCGAGCCCGCAGCCATGTGCGATATGCCGCGGGACCTGGTTCTCGCGCCGCTGCCGGCGAAGAAACAGCTCTGGGAAGCAGGGGATGCGTGGGCATGGAAGGCAGAACGCCAGCGGGAGCCGGAGCTCCGGATTGCGTTGGGCTTGGCTGCGAGTGGGGATGTGGTCAGGCTGGACGAGAGCCGGCTGTCTTGTGGCGATGCGTGGATACCTTGTCGGTCTTTGGCTCCGCAGAGCGATACTGCGAGCTGGGAGGAGTGGTGCGCAGGTGCAGATGGGCTTGGTGGGCTTATTATGCTTGCTGCTTCTTTGGTAGTATAAAGCCATTCATAATCCTCATTATCTCGTATAAAAATTATCTAAACCTAGAAAAACAAAACATGCTTGCATCCCAAGTAAACTGCTACTAAAAAAAGAACAGAAATCTAAAGTACAGTGCATCAAGTCATATAACTCTCCACCCAAACCCACTAGTAAGTGTACTCCAACACCTTCTCGAAATGCTCCTTCGCCTCCCTAATCATATCACTAATATCCGCATTCCAAATCTTCTCGTACCTCTCCCTTAGCTCCACAACCGCCTTCTCCATATCCCTCCCCACCCCTTCCGCCTGCCACTCATAAATCTGCCCCGTGCGTCGACTACTCGCAACCAGCCACTGGGTCCTCGGTCTCCTCGCCACATCAAACGCCTGCAACGCCGCTTTAATTCCCTTTGGCGTCTTTGCCTGCGGCGTGGCGAGGAGTTCCGCCAGCACGGCCGAATCCTCGATTGCGAATCCCGCGCCCGCGCCATGGTGCGGAGATGTCGTATGTGCGGCATCGCCCGTGAGGACGATTCTTCCCTGGGCGTAGAACGGCGCAGGATGGTCCAGCATGTCGAAGATAGCCCAGATATCGACGTCTTCCTCGAGAAGACTGAGGATGTGCGTGACGTTTTTGCCCCAGCCTTTGAAATCGTTCAGCGCATCCTGTTTCGTGGCTGCGCGGGTGGATTTATGCAGATTGGGCCAGCCTTCGCGGGTGGTAGTGAAGGCAACCACATTCATGGTGTTCCCCTTGTTGATGGGAAAGGTAAGAATGTGCGCGTCGGGACCTAAGTGCATCTTGGAGTTCACAGCCATTTCCTCGCCGAGCTCCGCAATCGCTTTATCCATCGGGATGAGACCGCGGTATGCGTATTTATAAGAGTAGTTTGCGTGGCTGGCTGGGTTCTCGGTGCCGAGCAGTGATTGTCTGACATGACTCTTCACTCCGTCTGCGCCCACCACCGCATCCGCCTCGGCGGTCGTGCCGTCAGCAAAATAAAGAACCACGGGTCCGTTTGCAACTTCTTCGACCTTTTCCACCCGTTTCCTAAACTGCGCAATACCGTCTGGGATGTACTTGACCATCTCATCCAAAAAGTGCGCTCGATGCACACTATTCAAGCCCTGATCACTGAGCAAACTGAAGAACAACTTCGGTTCCTCGCCTTCCTTGGGATCATGATAGCCATCCAAGAAATCGAACCAAGTTCCTTTGCGCCCAGAAACTTGATCTCCGCGTTTTGATTCCCAAAGATTATGCGTGGCGACAGCTTGAAATGCGTTGTAGATGCTGGGATCGCACGCTTTCATGGCGCGGATGGCATTGGGCGCGAAGCCAACCCCGGCTCCAATTTCGGCAAAGTTGCGCCCTTGCTCGTAAATGGTGCAAGGGATGTTTCGGGAGAGGAGTGCAATCGCGAGGGTTACACCAGCGATGCCACCGCCTACTATGGCGATTCCGCCGTGGGGGTAGGAGCTTGTAGTAGTAGTTGTCGTTGTTGAGGACATCTTTTTAGGGAGATTGAGATAAAGTATGAAGAATGTGTTAAGAAAGATGATGTTTTTGCGTTGTCTAGTGATAGAGTGTTGTTGTAGATTGATGTGACGTTCAAGTAAGAATGACCCTAACAAGAAGATTGTAGCTTGCTTGATTAGATTGATGATGATGATGATGATGATGATGTTGTTGTTGTTGTTGTTGTTGTTGATAGTAATCTAGACTACAATTCAGACGGACATTGCACGTCTTTATAGACTTCCTCCTCCTCCTAGATCCTCCCCGCCCGACTCATTTACGTCAACGTCTTGACCAATCGAAAATTTGGTGTTTCGGGGAGATATGTCGTGAAGATATACATGCGTAAGCGGGTTCGGGGAGTTAAAGGTGGGGCGCAACGTAGACGTGAACTACTGCTTTCCCCGCAGTAGCCGTTGTCTTCATCCGGTTAGACATATTGAGCTACGCGAGAAGATCAACAGATCGTAGTAGGGCTGCAAAGACTCTTATTTCCGTATCGAGGGCCAATTTGCGCCGTTCGCCAGAAAGACTGCGGCAGTGATCGCATGATGTTGGACCGGAGATTCCCTGATACTCGAGCTGGCAGCTCAGATGTCTGCCACCTATCCTCAAGGATTCCCGACGAACTGATATCTAGACAGTAGAAGCATCGGTAGTGACAACCGTAAGCATCCTATATTATAACAGAATTCAGCACAAGATAAACGACCTCAGTGGTCTTGGTTTGATTTGGGTTTCAGTTCAATTTAATTCATTTATACATAAATACATAGATATATACAAGCTATCTCTCAAGCAAGCATGCACACTTTATTCTTCTCCTATTTCCTCCCCTCTCCTTGCATCCCTTTTATACCCCTTCCCTGTCCCTGCCTCTCAATCATGGTGCAACATACGCACATTGTTCAATTCCTTTGTACTGTGTCCCCAATATCTATTTCCCCCCAAGAGAGCCCTTTCACTCGATCCATTCAACCAAACCAGTCCAACCTAATTCGTTTTCCCTCCCATTGTTTTCCTTCCACACCCCTACTCCTACCCATAACTTCATCACTATTCCATCTCGCAAAACCCACTTAAACTATACCATACGCATAAATGAACATTAGTGAACCTAACAGCAAGAAGAGCTTTCCATCCATCCATTCATTCATCCATCGATGCAGTTCCCCCCACCTTTCCATCAGCTCAACATCACTCCACAAAATCGTTCCATCCATCCAACTGGAGTAGCACTGAAGAGGAAAAAAAAAAAAAAAAAAAAAAAAAAAAGGCATCCCTTTCTTTCCCCTTCCCTTCTAGGCTTTACCTTATTTCACTCCATTTCCCATCACTTCACCCAACCAAATAAGCCGAATAAATAATACATGCCATAAAGCCATAGCCGACCAATCCCTTTTAATAAACCCATTCCACGAATGAAACCCTAATCCACATCCTATAACGATTTTCGTGGAAGAAAAAAAAAATATAATAAAAGAGATGCCATCCTTCCAGGTGCGTAAATGCCAACGGACCCATATCCGATTTGATGAAACTCCCGCCCGCCGTAATATCATGCTTTTGAAAAAGATCTGCGCCAGCCAGCCAAATAGCCATTTTTAAAGATTTTAAAAATCTCCTGACACGCAAAACGTATTTCTCATCTCATATCATATCCGCCAAAGCAATATCGCAAGACCCATCATGAATTTATGCACAAATCAACACATAACAACCAGCCAGCCGACTAACTAATAGCATGCATCGCATCAACTCAAGGCCCGTCAAAAAACAACTCCATATCTCCACCACCCTCCTCCCACTTTGTCTCCCTATCCTTAGCCTCTCTCTCCCTCCTCTCCCGCTCCGCCCTCTCCCTTTCAGCATCGCCACCTTTTCCCGTTCCCTCATCACCACTGGCATCATTCGTCAGCTCAGTAAACATCTTATCAACATCTTTATCTGCGACTGCTGCTCCCAGAGGCGTTTGGTTAGCGCCTGCACTGCCTAGTGCGAAACCGTCCCTTAAGGGACTGTGTATTGAATTTGGTTGGTCCATTCGCGAGTATCCTGCTTCATTGAAGATAGCTGGACGGTGGGTTGATGAGCCTCCAAAGGAAGCAGCGGCGCCACCGTGGAGATAGGCGTGCGGAGCGAAGGCGGGTGATGTATTTGATGAGCCGGGGAGGTTGTAGTGGCTGTCCTGAGAATAGCTGGAGTAAGGATGAGCATGGTCATGTCCACCGGGAATACCAGATAGGACAGGGCCATGATGGCCCAATGAAGGGCCGGATGTGGAAGGGAAGTTATGTGAAGTAGGGGTACCAGAGTCAGACCGTCCAGGGGCGGGTTGAAGTGGCTGAGGTCGGCTTGAGCTAGGTTCGCTAGACTTTCGTTTGAAGTTATGAGGTTTGGTTCGTAAGTTTTGTGGGAGTGCTTCAGGATCATCGACTCCATGCTGTGCCATTAGTTTTTGAAGCTTGGTTGGACGTGGCTTTCTGGTCGACTTTGATGATTCTAAAACAGGTGGCGGCTCAGGAGCAACCGGTGACCACTTGTGAAGCTCTTGCCTGAAAAAGTTAGTTTCGTAGGCAAGAAGGATTTCTGCACCTTCAATCTTTCGAAGGTAAAATCGTTGAGTTTCGGATTCATCTGCCGTAGCCATGACTGGATTGCAGAACGGTGCGATATGCGTCCGGAATTCCTGAGCATTGTTGATGATAGCCTCCAGAATAGCTTCTTCGTCGGGCTGAAAAGGCAAACCAGGGATTTCGTCCTGCCATGCCTGTAGGTCCTCCAACTTAGGCCGAGCTGCATCACGAGGTATGCGAACACGCCAATCGCAAATGGGACATGTGTATTTTTCATCATCCTTGACCTTGCCTCGTGCAATCTTCAGACATTTACCGTGGTACCTAATCCAGTTAGCGAAGCCTCGCGTTGAAGCCTCGGAGAGAAAAAACTTACCATTCATGACAAAGCTCACATTCAATCATCATACCAGCTTCGATGCGACGACAAATGCAGAACACCTCTCTGAACCGAGGATCTTCCCAGCTATGAAGCTTTTCGGTTGAAGGACTTGGTTCGCGGGATGCCGGTTCGGCTGGAAGTCGAGGTTTATCTTGGCTGATGTCGAAACAATCAGTGTTGCGTTCCAGTACATACTCCATGTGAGATTTGAGAATGTGCAGTGGAGCGTTAGCCTTTCCAAATAGCTTCTTCCCCTTTCGCATCCAATCTTCATGTCGCTTCTGTTCCTTTTCGAGATCCAGAGTCCCGGTTGGCTTGCTCCCTAGAGCGCTGAGTTCTTCCATCGTTTGTCGAACTTCGGCGTACTTGGGACGTTTCGTGAAATCTGGGTCCTTACTACGCTCATGTAAAGAGACGATCTGCTTGTGAGCTTCTCGCTGTTTATTGAGGATCTGATCGACGGCGGCTAAAGTCTCTTGAGAGACAGGTAAAGCCGCCGCTTGTGCTTGGGTGGATAATGCCTCCAACTGCGGATAATGAACCGTCTCGGCACTGATGACTTCTTTGGCCTTTACCTCCCAAGCCATGCCTGCACTCTTTTGATTCTTGTAATGCATGAGGTATTCGTTGTATTCTGGTATCTCAAGTTTTGCAGCTTCCTCGATCAGCTCACCAACTTCTTTTAGTGACAGGTATACACCTTGATTGTCGCGAGCTCGTTCGTTCCACTTCATTTGTTGCAAAAGCTTATCCAGCCTGTCTATCTCCGGCATATCAACGTTGTAACTGCGACCAAGTTCAAGAAGTTCCTCAAACTGAGCTCTTGTTCGGATGAGCGGGTTACTAATCGCCATTCGTGCATCGATTTGGAATGTTGCAATCGCATCCGCTCGTTCGCGCAATTGAGTGATTTCGGGACAGTCAAACCCTATCTTATCCGCATCCTTCAGAAGTTTGACAATATTCTCGACCTTTCGGAGTTCGCGATCTCTTTCTTCCATTTCAGCAGCCCTGCTTCCCTTACGCCAAGCTTTCTCGTTCTTGCGACGGTTTTGCTGCTTTCTAACGGTGTAGTTTGTTGCTTCTTCCACCCATTCGTTACACCGATCGACAAACTTTTTGAGTGATGGGAGGGATGGTAGATCATACGGAATACGCTCTCCTTCATTCAGAAGAGTGCGTAAAGTCTTTAAAGAAGGGGTTGCATTTTCTTCGAGGGACTGCTCGACCTTTTCCTCCCACAGTTCCGGCATATTGGCCTTATCCGCGACCTTTTGATGCATAGTGGTGATCGCTTCTTCCGTGCGACGGTAATGGAGAGTGTGATCAATTCCGGCGTATCGCTGTTGCTCTGGTGTACTGCAACATTCATAGAGCCCAGCGTGAAGAAGGCACATAATCTTTCCAGATTTGTTGCACTTGAATCTTGAGATGTATGCATAGGCCTTACAGTAGACACATTGATACTCTTCCTCGGGAACATCCTCTTCATCAATGGTGAAACCGATCTGGCATCTTGCGCTACCATCTTCAGTGGCGTCCGTAATGATGCACGAGTGCCCATCTTCCTTGTGCTTGTCGACAAAGGCTTTTCGCTGGAGCATCTCTCGTTTGCGAAGGCGGTCCAATGCGGGAGCAAGCCATTTAGCGGTTTGAATGGTGACTCCACCTGTTGCGGCTCCTTCGGCGGCCGTCCATAGTAATTCGTCATGGGAGAAGCATGGCTGCCTTCTAAATTGTTGGAGTCTCTCAACTCCCGCATCGCCAAATGGCTCCCAGTCAGTAGGTGCAAAATTGACAGCTTCGTTGAAATTGAATCCGTGATTGAAACCAGCGTGATAGGCTTGGGGGAAGGTGATAACGAATTGACCAGCTCTCTGATCAAGAGCATAAACCCTAACACCCGCCTTCTTGAGTTGCTCTGGAGTCAATAGTGTGACCAACTGGAATAGAAGATCTGGCTGCGTCTCGAACAACTCCGGTACTGCTTCCCTCATGGCCGCTTCGAACTTCTCGGCATCTTCTCCAGGTATACCGTACCAGGTCTTTGTTGATCCAAAATGCTGGTAATTGGCCGAATACGAATAATGATCCTCATTATGCCAGCAGAATGTCGAGAATATCATACCAACATAGAGCCAGGGTACTGTCATACCAGAGATGTCAGACTTGATGTGTCGGAATAACGATTCCCCATGCAAAGGCATAACAGTCAAATTCCATGGATCCGTCGAGTAAGGGTTTTGTGGATGTCTTTCGATCGTGGGGAAACCACTACCATGAGTAGTTGAATGGATGTCTGCGCCATACTCCACCTCAACAGTCTCTTCCAAACTCGCAACTAGTCGCCAGAACTCTCTCTCGATATCATCTTCAGTGACCGGTCGTGGGCAATTCAGGACCGGGTCGAATGGCATCTTGTTCTGGAAGTATCCTTCCTTGAAATCGGCCGCCTTTTCTTGGAACTGCTTGAGTGAGTAAATCCCACCTTCTTCAAAACCGAATTGACCATCGCCAACCAAACACCGGGGGCAATGCCAGTCATAATCGGGTTTATGGGATATTGCGGGGTCAAGACATCGCATGTGATGGCCAAAATCGCACGATTCGCAAATTAAAAGATTGGCAGCATCTTCACTCTTTCCACAGGTTTCGCATTTCTGACACGGGTTAAGATGTATTTTTTTTTTTTTTTTTTGGACCACTTCCATGAGTATTTACTTACCTCACCAGGCGTGGAAGAACCACGATCTCCAGGAATCCTCGGCGGTGTTGGTCGAAACAAAGTCATATGCGAACCAGCCACAGTCGGCACAGCATCTGCAGGGGTCAGATTAGCCGGGACAATTCACAACCAATGAAACCAACCACTCCAAAGTACGACTCCTCTAATGTTACAATGGCGCGCATTTCATGGATGCATCGGGAAAATGTGAATGTGACTGTACCTTTCTTTAATCGCTTGCTGCGTCTCCCACCATTTTCGCCATCTTCGGGAGGTTGACTTCCTTTTCGCGAATCTAGGCTTTCGTGGCTTAATTGTCTCTTCAATAAAGGATTGGATGTGAACCCATTAAGAACAGGAGCTGAGCTTAGACCTGATGGTTTGTACTCGGGCGTATTCTTGGCCGATGACATCGGACTATCAAATGGTCGTCGTGGTGGTGGTGTGAAGCTACTACTTTCCTCGCGATCGCGTCGACCCAAGACTGGAGCAAAAGTTGCTGGGGTAGAATTGACAGGTGTAAAGCCGGAATTTACGGGAGTAAAGCTTGATGTGACGGATTGCGGTTTCGGTGGGGGATCTAGCATTGGAATATTCTTCATGCCCTTATCGAATTCCTCCTTCAACATATTTGTATTCAATGCATCCGTTGCGCGCATAGCCGGCGATTCACCTCTTAGACTCGATGGGGTATGTTGGACCGATCGCTTCATTGGTGAATTCGCAGGTGATGGTGTGAGAGGGCCTCCATATTCGTACTCCAATTGCTGGTGGACGCCAGGCTTGGCCAGCCGTAGGTACTCTTCATAAGGGAATAGCCATCTCTGATATGAATTCTTCAACGACGTCGATAATGAGGACATGATTTTGCCGCTGTATCCCAGATCTCGTCCAATCTCGGCCCATTTCTTGAGCTTGCAGACTTTCTCAAACCCGCCCCTCGTTTCGACTGCCTTCTTGAGTTTGTATAAATCGAGTGGCCGCTTGTCGACGCTAGGGAATCGATTAAGATTTGTTCCATGTTGCTTGTGAAATTTCGCCAGTTGGTCGAGATAAGTTAAATTTGCTCGTGTGCCTTTTTTATTTTCAGAGATGGGTTAGCTATGAGTGATGCAGCTCGGAGGGTAGCGATTTAATGCGCGGCTACGGTATGCAGATCTTGTACTTACTGCCTTCGACGGAATTTAATTCTTGTTTGCGCGTGCGAAAGTGGAAGTGCTAGGTTGATTTAGTATTCAGTGTGTAAACCAACAGTACAATGGAGACAAGATATTGCCAGTAAGAATTGTCGTTGTGCTGCCCAAAAAAAAAAAAAAAAAAAAAAAAGAGTGGTCTAGGCATATGTGTGGACTTACCTCAGTGTCAATCGCGAAGTCTGGCTTCCATGAATCCGGAGGGATAATCTTGCAAATACCGTACTGCGAAGCTTCTGGCGCAATCTTCTTGATATAAGCATAGGGATCTTTGAATTCCTCCGTCGTAGGTCTATATGTTGGCGCCTCTTGTAAGCCGTGAGGTCGCATCTTTTTCGTCGTTTCCCGGCTCGCCGTTGGTTGTCCCCTCCTTTCAACGCTCGTCAGATCAAGTGGCGGCGATGTCATTGCGCTCAAAGGCAACGGGGCTGTAGCCGGATTTGATGCTGTTCCATTGCCATTTGCTTTCGCTCGATTTGGCGTGCCGGTGCCGTTCAAACCAGTGGCGGGCGAGCCTCGTATAGTCGAATTTGCAGTCGACGCATTCATCGGTACTTGAACCATATTGGCGGGTTTGTCCAAGGACGTGGTCTGATGGATGAAGTATAAATTGAATTGGTAGGATTGCGAGTAGATCTTAAATTATCGACATCGAATTAGAGGGAGTGTAAGAAGTGCAGAATATCGGGGGTTTTGGTGTGAGAGTGTGAGAAGAGTGTGAGAGTGTGAGAGTGTGAGAGTGTGAGAGTGTGAGAAGAGGTACTCTCAGTACACCAACGAAAGAAAAGGGTTTGATGGGGGATGACGCTGTTGGAACCTCTTTTTCTATAATATGGGGAAATCTCTCGGCGAATTGAAGCCAGTCGAGCGAGTACAGCG
The DNA here is from genome assembly GCA_001465935.1 of Clarireedia homoeocarpa. Classification (NCBI taxonomy): domain Eukaryota; kingdom Fungi; phylum Ascomycota; class Leotiomycetes; order Helotiales; family Rutstroemiaceae; genus Clarireedia; species Clarireedia homoeocarpa. The sequence continues at coordinate 199,833 of LNKV01000032.1, read as the reverse complement.
GGATGAGGGAATTAAGTGTATGTATGATATTGGGAGATGGTGGGTGTGGAGTTGTATGTCGTAAGGAGAGTTTATGTGATATGGAGATGGAGATATTGGAAGTTCGGTACGGATGCGTTAGTGAGGAATTCTTAGTCAGGATTGTGCGGAGGGTGATGAGGGAGAGAGTGGAGTGGGTGGAGTGGAGTGGTGAGGTAAAGTCAGTCGCGTGTGGGTGTTGTGTGAGAAGGGGACGAAGTAAGTGTGAGGGCTGAAGGAGTAAAGTCATGCGCGAGGAATTCCAAGATGGAAAGATTACGGGGACGGGACTTCGGCAAGGACCAGGCAAGTGAGAAAAGTCGGTTGAATTGTGGAAAAGGGTAAAAGGCCAAAAGGGCCAAAGGGCAAAAGGGCAAAAGGCACAGCTCATAACTAGCCTTCTCTTTTCTTCTCTTCTCTTTGCCCACCTACGCAGTCGAAAGCCGTGTGTGTGGTGTGTGGTGTGTGTTGTGTGGTGTGTGGTGTTGTACCTTGGTATCTACAAAGTACAAGTAACTCGGTATAATTCCTTTTTACGTGCTCATGGCCAGATTGCGGGCCAATGACCCAAACGGAGGGCAGGAACTGACAGGGAAAAATAGAAGAGGATTGGGATTGGGATTGGGATTGGTACATCCTTGCATTTTGTGATAACAGACGACAGCGAGCCACCAAAATCAATTCAATTGAGCCCTCGGAGCATCTCTTCTTTCCTTTGATGGGAGCATCTCTTCTTTCCTTTGATGTGGGTGGTCGTATTGTTGGTGCGTAGGAATTCATCGATTCCGCTGTGCCTTACCTTCCTTCGTCCCTTCCACGCTGTTACCGGCTGGGTACTTTACCTTATGCGATTTATATTGCATGGGGCCAAATGTCACCCTCAGGCAGCAACTCGTTTGGAAGACCAATGAGATGGACTTGACGTTGGCAGACGGCTGAAAGGGGCTTAGCGAGGTGGGGCCGTGGCTGGGTTCGTGCGTGGGTGTGGTAGTGTGGGAATGTGAGTGTGATTCCCAGGCTTTTCCTCTTTGCCCTTTTTTCTAGAATTGGAAACAGGCACAGAGAGGCCAGAGGCGAGAGGCACAGAAAGGCCAGAGGCGAGAGGCGAGAGGCACAGGATCGTGTTTATCTGCATTTCATCTGTGCAGCAGTGGGCTCTACATCGTCTCTACTGTACCAAGTACTGCACCAAGTTCTGCACCAAGTTCTGCACCGGCCTCGGAACTACTCGGTTGTATAGCCAAGGTAGGTTATTAGATATATCGCTATTAAACGTCCCTCCCTATAATCAACGTCAACCGATGCTGTAAGTGAGCAGCAGTAAAAGAAAAGAGAAAGAAGGATCGCCAATTACCCTCACACTACTTGCTCGCACAATACCTGCCATTGGAACATCGTCGAAATAATCCATCCATCCATCTGTCAATCAATCGACCGACCAACAAACTGTCATATAAATTTACAGAGAGAAACCGACAACCCCCTCTCCCCCCCCCCAAACAAAAACCCATCTCTCCACACTACCTCCGGTCCGACATGGCATTCGACCGCCCCATACCATCCTTTTACTGCTGTTATCTTCTAAGATCATCAGTACGACATAGTTTTTTATATGTTGGCTCCACTCCGAACCCAGGTAAGAAAGGAACCCCAAACAGAACCCCAAAATATTCTGTCGAGCCCAGACCAGTCCCCGCCGCATAGAACTACTCGTATTCTGCAGACTACGTGATACATATGTTCTCATGCGTACACAAGAGATAGTCGGCCTCCACGGCAGTGGCCCTCGGAGAGTCAGCGGAGCGTCATTTACACCATCTAATCTTCATTGGGTGCATCTCCTTCTACTTTATTAGCTGACAGCAGCAAATAGTCAGGCGACTTCGGCAACACAACGGATTGGTGAAAGGTGGCGCTGCCCGAACGAGCAGGAGTGCTGCAAGACCATGGGAGATGACATGCATTGTGACGGGATTTCCTAGTCATATAGCTGCATTGCAATTTGAGTAAGTGCTTCAAGTACAACATTGCTTCTGTTTTTAACGGCTGCCACCCAGTCGGCATCAAATACGGAAATGCTAAAATCCGATTACGTGGTATAATATCACATGATTAATCATGTGATATCATGTGATATGATAATCTTGCCAGCAGTTCATTATCTTGAATTCTAAGCCTCTTCTTTACGTTCAAGACATGATCCAGGGATTTCGGACTTCTTCTCCATCATCTAACCTTCATCTAGGTGGGCTTGGCAAAATCCTCACATAACTACACATATCCCAGCCGAAGCAAGAATCCAACACGCAACCCGAAGGAAGAAATCTGGTCGACCGAAACGTCCACGACACTCAATTCAATCCCTTGTTTCGAACTTACACCTTTTATTAAGAACCTCCTACTTTGAACGCTGGCCGTTAGAGGTTCGATTTTTCTCGCTGGATGTTCACAAATCATGGTTGAAATGGACAGAAACTGTTACAGAGCCTCTTCGGCCTTCGTTGAACATAACAACCGATTTTCCTACTGAAAACATTGCTTCAGTCGACGACAACGGAGGTGAAGCTTCGGCCTCAACTCATGGCATCGCTGCATTAAATATTCTATACGAAGACAACAAGCTTCATGTGTCGAAAGCGAGAGATATTATCACCAATGGACGGGAAGGATCATGTGGAGTATGCCAGGAAGATCTCAAGAATGATCGGGGCATTCATACAACATGTCCGAATCCGGAGTGCGAAGTGGTCACACATATGAGTTGTCTCAGCAAACACTTTCTTCGAAGCGATAAGGACAAGCAAAAAAATGACATTGAAACCCTGATTCCCATCAAAGGAGTCTGTCCTGGCTGCAACGTCGAGATACTGTGGATCGACGTGGTGAAAGAACTTTCATTGCGAATGAGAGGTCAAAAGCAAATCGAAAAATTGTTGAAAGAGAAGAGAGTGCGAAAGGCTAAGGGAACGACGGCATCTGAAGCAACTGCCTTGGAATCGGAGGACGAAGAGGACGAGGACGAGGACGAGGACGAGGGCGAGGAAGAGGAAGAGGAAGAGGAAGAGGAAGAGGAAGAGGAAGAGGAAGAGGAAGAGGAAGAGGAAGAGGAAGAGGAAGAGCTGGCGGATGAAGAAATGGACGATCTACAGATATTTGGCTCGCAAGTTCACGATGCGAATCCAGAATTTCAGCACTATGTTGATGATTCGGATGATTCGGATGACTCTGATGCTCCGTCTGTGGTGAGTACGGCAAGTACTAAATCGCAAACTGGAAAGAGGGGATCGCGCCAGCTCAGTAAATCGACCTTGGTTATGGTGATTGAGGATAGTGAAATGGAGGAGGAATGAAGTTGGAATAAGAGTAGAAGCGCATAATACAACAATCTTACAAACAGGATAAAGATGTGTGCTTCTTTGTCTGTGATTGATTGAATACCTGATGCAATCCACTTCCGAACATATTCCTCTTACACAAGCATTAGCAATCTCATTTATCTTGCTGGATGGCTGGCTGGCTGGCTGGCAAAACATCGGGATTACTACTTCGTACATGCATAGCACACTGCAACTGCCAAGCTGCGAGATTCCTTGATTCGGCAATCCGTATTCTCGTTTATATGCACCCCGACTCGGTCTCATCAACGACGTCAGATCAATATATAATTACTCAACTTGCACCAAAATACGAGAGAGAAAAAACACACACCCACCCCGTCCGTCAATTGCCGATATTCTTCGCCCCAATCTTCCCCCAGCATCCCCGCATGCTACCCCGCTATTCTGCACCCCATCTTTGCCCCAACGTCGACGATCCCGGTCTCCTCTACACATTCTAGATGAGCTGCTCGGCCTTAATATCGGTCCGGCAATTGATATGGCTGTTTCTCTAGCACATGGCAGGGGAAAGACGCTGCAGAAGATGGGATTGCCATCCAAGCTATGAGTGAAATTTCTTGCTCGATTGGCCAATGGCAATCCACGATGCACGTCAATACTACTCTCGCCGTGATCCATCTCCCGAGGTCCGCACCTTTCACGTGAATTTAACCGACGGCGGGCGATCCATGTCATGTCATGTCATGTCATGTCCAAAACAAAACAAAAATATCGGGATGTGTGGGAGGGCAAAAGGTATAAATCATCTGTCTGTCCCAGGAAATCTGCTCGGAAGGCTGGCTATTCTAAGTATCGCAATCATGTTGCTTCCACTTGTCTCTCTCCTTTGCGTATCCTCTTCGGCTTTAGCTGCTCCCCATCAGGCGACAGGATGGACGGTTCCTGAACCATCTGGCCGTCCTTCTGGTGGTTCTGGCAGCCAATCTCCTGTTGCTACGGTCAAGAATGGCTCTTATGTCGGGGTTCATAATTCATACTATAACCAGGATTTCTTCCTTGGAGTACCGTATGCGCAGGTTTGTCTTGCTGTCTCTTTCTTCTCGTGATTCTACATCACACAAACAAAATGCGTGTTTGAAATCTACGTGCTATGCTGACTCTGCCAGCCACCTGTTAACGATCTGCGTTTCCGTATCCCGCAAAGCTTAAATGAATCTTGGACCGAACCCAAAGAAGCCACGGCCTATCCCCCCTTCTGTGTTGGTTACGGCGGTGATGACCTCGGACATGAAGTATCGGAAGATTGTCTATACCTCGAAATCATCCGTCCAAGTGACATCCCTAAAGACAAGGAACTCCCAGTTGCAGTATGGATTCATGGTGGAGGACTCTTCATGGGTGGATCGAACGATCCTCGGTACAACTTATCATTTATCGTAAAAAACAGTGTGGAGCAAGGAACACCTATGATCGGCATCAGTATCCAGTATCGTCTTGCTGGATGGGGTTTCCTGGCTGGGGATGAAATACTGGAAAGTGGTGACACCAATATCGGATTCAGGGATCAGAGACTGGCGCTTCAGTGGATTAATGAGAATATTGCTGCTTTTGGTGGTGATAAGGACAAGGTGACAATCTGGGGAGAGAGTGCGGGTGCGCAGAGTGTAGGCGCGCAGTTACTTGCTTACAATGGTATTTCTTCCTTCTTTTCTTCTTGCTACTCACCTCAAAAACGCATCCCTCAATCAATAACTCAGGGAACCAAGCACTAACCAACCCAACTTAGGCCGAGACGACGGACTCTTCCGCGCCGCAATCGCTGAATCTGGCGGTCCAGGAATCGCCTGGTTCCCCCAACTTTTCATCCACACCTACAACAGCAGCGAATACCAAACTCTCTACGAAAGGCTCGTCTCTAACACTTCCTGCGCTTCTACCCTTAATACAACGCAATCCCTTCCCTGTCTCCGGGCCCTCCCCTTCGCCGAACTCAATACCGCCCTGAATACCTCCACCGGCGGTACCGGCCCTTTCTTCCCGGTCATCGACCACGACTTTGTACACACGTACCCGTCTGTCCAGCTTAACGCCGGAAACTTTGTGCATGTGCCCTTCCTCATTGGCACCAACACCGACGAAGGAACCTCATTTGGAAGCGGCTACGGTCCGAACGGCACAGGCATTAACACCGATGCTGAATTTTTGTCTGCCCTGGGCGTAGACGGTATCAATTCTTCCGACGCACAAGAAATCTCAGCCCTTTACCCCAACAACCAGTCCGTCGGCATCCCCTCCCTCACCACCTACCCCACTCTCTACACCCCCAGCAACCCTCTCTCCGCCTTCGTGGGTCTTCAATTCCGTCGAGCCGCCGCCTATTTCGGAGACCAAGTGCTCATCGCCCCGCGTCGATTGACATCTCTCTCATGGGCGAAATTCAATGTCCCGTCCTACTCATACCGTTTCGATGTCTTGGTTAACGGAATCCCGAATTATATCGGCGCGACGCATTTCCAGGAGGTGTCGTATGTGTTTGATAATACCCGTGGAGAAGGGTATGCTGTGAATCCATTTGGGGGGAATACGACGGCGGGAGAATTTGAGTTGGCGAGGGAGATAAGTGGGAGATGGGTGGCGTTTGTGACAGGGTTGAAGCCGGATTTTGAGGGGAAGGCGACTTGGCCGGAGTATAAGATTGGGGAGGAGGGTGTGGGGGAGAATATTGTGTTTCAGAAGAATGGGAGCTCAGTGGAGACGGATTCGTGGAGGAAGGAGGGGATTCAGTGGATTAATGACCATGCTTTGAGTGTGTATGGCAGGTAATGAGGAGGAGTGAAGGGTTGGGTAATAAGGAAGATGAATGAGATGGAGTAAGGAAGGAAGTTGGGTTGTATATAAATGGTATGTATATACCGATGTAGTCTAGTAGATATACTACTCTATCTAATACTAGTACCAAACGTCCGTCTTCGTCTTAGCCTTCGAGGGGAACATCTAACTCTAGATTTCCCGTGAGTATACTAAAGAGTGAGAGAGTAAGACAGAGATTGACACAACCATCTAATGTGATTCATTCTCAACTTATACCTAACCTCGCATCCATATCCACATTCCACAAACACCAAAACAAAAACCAACAAAAATAGGATAGAAGACAAAAAGATAAAAGATAAATCAGTAACTCACTCACTCATGTTCAGCCGAAACTGCGAAATCTGGAGTGGGTACCTGTACCTGTACCTGTACCTATGCCTGTCAATCATGTTGCATTATATTTCTTTCTTTCTTTCTTTCTTTCTTTCTTTCTTTTCCGACTTATGGCCGAATGAATGAATGGTAAAAGAAGGGATGGGATGGGATGGGATGGGATGGGATAGACTGTATATATAATATAGTAAGTAAGTATATGTGTGTGTGTGTGCTGTATTGTGGTGTGGTGTGGTGTGGTGTGGTGGGATCTTCTTATATGGGAGCTGAGAGAGAGAGAGAGAGAGTGTGTGTGTGTGTGTGTGTGTATAGGACAATTCGGCTCTGCGTTTCTCCGTCTCCGTCTTATTGTGCAAGCAAGTAACTTAAAGTGATGAACGGGAATGGGAATGGGAAGAGTAAGACCCGAAACCCGAGAAGGAGATGGAGATGGAGATGGAGATCCCCTACCCCACCCCAGACATGCATGCATAGGGAGTGGTCGGGCCCGGGGGGGGAGGGGGTTTATTATCTATCTCGGGGCCGAGATGTGTATGTTATGTTGTATGTTCGTTCGTTCGTTCTGCTTCGTTGCTGTCATCGGCGGCGGGGAACTGAATCTCCGTCGCGGTGCGTGAGCTAAGGTGTCTCGCATCTAGTACTTACTTCCGTTTCTGTGGAGAGGAAGATTAGGAGCAAAGTAGAGTGCTAGAGTACACCCCCTCCTCGCACCCCCTTTCTTCCCCATGGGAATAATCTAAAGCCGAGTTGAAAAGCGAGCAAAACCCGGTCAGTGCCAAGCCATTCATCTGTCATGATTCTGGAGCAGCGAGCTGTCAAAAGAGATGAAAGATGGTTTTTTTTGTTGCACATCTACTTAAACCCGAAGCGGACCCGAAAGTACAGTACAATATAATGCGAAGCTCCATCTCCATCTCCATCTCCATCCCCGTTCTTATTCTTGCGGGATATGGGATAGCATGGTAGGATTGAGATCATATGCTCCCCCCCCCCCCGTAATTTCATGGAGATAGGGATAGACGGATAGATGCCCGTGGTGCATGCGTGCGGATGCTGAATATACTTACAAGATGCAAGTCTAGAACTCTGTTTGTTTGTTTGTTGCACGTCTACTTAAATCCGACACTCCGTCTCTCTGTCCTGTACTGCATATAATTCCATCTCTCGAGAACTCAAACTAGTTTTGTCTCAGCGCAGCGCAGTTAAGTTGTTCGGAGTTCATCAGGTAAGCTCCGAAGCCGAACACCAAACCAAACCAAATCCCAGATCCGCGACACAATGCAACACAACACAACACAAGACACCACAATACAACACAATACAACACAATACAACACAACACAATACAACACAATACAACACAACACAATACAACACAACGCAATACAATACAATACAACACAACACAAATTAAAATCCGAACCCCGAACCCCAAAGACCCGTCCCCTCCTCGACCGACGACAAAGTCCTTTTGTTGCACATCTAATTAAATCCGATGTCCGTTCGAAAGAACGAACCCAAGATTCTTCGGTATAGTAATCTGCTGCGACCTGTGATGCCAGATCCGAGCACCGGGGATTCGATATTGTACTGTGTAGGAGCGTGGTTAGCTGTAAGTAAATCCGGTCTTACATCTCATCGCATCTCATATTGTTGCACATCTCAAGTAAACGCCGAGAGCTCGGCGGAAATGATTGCTATTGTTATTACTATTCCTATGATACAGGATCGTGGTGGCAGTTGTTATTATTTGCCAAGTGAGGGCGTAAAGAGGGGACTTCGGTTCTGTTTCTCCGTTTTCCCCGTCTCCCCGTTCTCCTTTCTCCTTTCTCCGTCCTCCGTTATCCGTTCTCCGTTGTGGCGGAACTGGACTGGATCACTGTACTGTAACTTTACTTCTCTGTATCATCCAAGATCTCATCGGGTAACTCTATTTAGATAGTAATATGTATTAGGACACAACCCTATAGAGAGGCAAAGTAGAGATTTCATTTCATTGTCTTCAAGCTTGTAGCTGATGAGTAGATGTGCAGATATATTGGAGAAACGTGATCTCTAGATATATTGGAGAAACGTGATCTCTAGATATATTGGAGAAACCCTACTTCCACAACATCCCATCATAATATCATCATCACATTACATTGTTTAGTGATCTATCTATTCTACTTGTATGCTAAACCAAACAAACCGAAGCATGAACTTTTGTTGCACATCTACTAAACTCGGCGCCGATGCTCTTTCTCCGATCTCTCAACTCCCGTCCACCTACCAAGTCTAACGAGCAAAAACACCATTTTCCTAGATAGCAAATATAGATACATCGGCGATTGATATTGCTGTACAGTAGCTCTTTTGTTGCATATCTTACAAAGTCCGAATTAAATCGCTCAACGCTCGAGCCGCGGGCTTTAGAGCGTAGAGTTCCTCCGAGATGAAATATTGGTAGGACGAGAAATAAGGAAGAGTAGGAGACATAGCTCTGATTACTCATAGCTCTGATTACTCAAGCAGCTAACGAGAAAGTGTCAGTTAGTATTCTTCGTATATATGAACTCTTCGTATATATGAACAGGAGTACACATTCGACTTTTTGTTGCACATCTGCTAAAATCCGAATAAGACCGTTACGCCAGATGTATATATAGTATCCGGAGAACGCGGAAACGTTTTATTGACACGATGTTGATGCTCGCTTTCCTATCCTTACTTCATATTGTACTCGTATGTACTTCGGTGTTTCAAATCCCAATCGACGTTTGCGGCTCCTTCGGACAAGGTGGGGCAAGTTGCTTGGACGTACTGTAATGTAATCTTACCCGAGCACGCCGAGCTATTCCTCCTCCCCGCCCCTCGCCGCTCGATACAGTAATCCAGAACTTGCAATTTGTTCAAGCTACAAGTAGTTCCTCCGTTGCCCGGCTCAAGACTTGTTTGATGGAGGTATTGTTCGTCCGACTTCACTCCTCCTTTTCCTCCGCCAATTCCTGTGTTTGAGTTTCTGGCTAACCTTGACTCCTATCATTTCCACCCTGAACAAATTTGGAATGTATAGCTGGCAAAACTCAAAAAAGAAACATAAGCTTTGTTCCAAGGGGGGAGATAGTAGTGAGCTGGCTAGGTTGGCGGACTGTGCACTGCTACGATCAGGATATAAAGCACGGTATATCCGCGGAGTTATGTTATAAACAGTCGATTCGACACTGCAATGAGAGAATTGGAGGAAAGCTTAACTATTATTGCTACCCCCGGATCAATAGTGGAGTGCTTCTCGCAATCACCCAGAAACAGAAAACCGCGGAGTCTGGCTCGGATTGGGAGATCCTGCTGATGTGGCCACGGATGTTACTTCACCTTCGGGGTATTTGTTTGGATATGGACTGGCATCTCGTGTACAGAACCACCTGGACAGGCTTCCTAATACCCAATAATACTATATATATGGAACTGCAGGCCTGAGAATAGGTCAGTTAGCACAGGATTACAATGTACAAATATCACTCTACTCCCCTTCCCCCTCCCCCTAGAAGCATTACAGTACCTATGAGTGATATTATCGATCCTGAGGTTGGGTAATTGAACGCACAACATCGCAAAGTCGCCTTTCAGCTGTTCTGATCTTGTACATACTCACGAAGGCCTCTGACCAACTCTGGTTAATGTTTACAAATGAACTGCTGCAGCTTCCAGTTCGCAATCATTCAACATTTGGCTTGATATAACCTTGCCTCTCGTCAAGTTACGTCTGCCGTAACTATTTTTCACGGGTTTGGGATGCTTCCAACGGAGATTTGGGATCACATATGGAAGGAAGCTGTCTACACTAGTCATATAGTTTTCAGTCCTGTCGCACATATTATGTATAAATAAGCCTGAGATACTACCGCCGCATATACCAGCTGTTTTGCATATAAATCAAGCGTCTCGTCAAGAAGCTTTGAAGGTATATTCCCTATTCACATTCATTAGAAACGCGAAAAGGAATACATATTACAATTTTGACGTGGAAATTTTCCACTTCGTTTCCAAGGGGCCCACAAACTTTCTAATTGTAGTCCATCCATTCAATATCGAGCAAAAGGTGAAGCACATTGTTGTCCCAGAGTTCTTGTCGTACAATCATACTCATTCATGCATTGAGGCAAGATATGAGATTTCGTATATTGATCGATTTTCCGTCGTTGAAAACTATCACAGTCATCAAACCGGGAGAGAATTACCCGAATGCAGTGCAGTGTCAGAGGTACCCTGTTCCACAGTGGGTAGTCCAGAAACTATGTATACGCTTCGGATTGGTCAGACCAAAAGCCAGAGTTTCCCAGCAGCGCTCGCTGATAATGCTGCTCCTGACTCGGATGCCGACACATATTTATTACAAATGAGAGAAGCCAAGCACAATTCATCCTGGCAATGGCCTGAAGTTAGATTGGGCTTGTTACATATTATGGTACTTACCAATGGGACTTTATTACCTGGTAATAACTGTTGTAAGATCGATAATGATGATGATGATGATGATGATGATGATAATAATTATTAACGTCTAAGCAGTAAGATGCCAGCACCTCCCGGGGGGTATATAGATGTGCTAAGCTAAGGAATTATAAACAGAGTCTATATCTGGTAATAACATCAAAAACTATAAGGGGGAAAAAAGGATACTAGTACATAGGTAGTCCCGGGTTTCTCCTCCTACAGTATCTCAGCTTCTCTATAGTTCCTAGAAAGCAATTTCAAAGCCGATAGGTATTATTTTAATACGAGGCCTTTCGCTATTTGAAGAGCTCGCTATAGTGACCCTACTCCTCCGACCAGCCAGCACTTCCTTCCTTCCTAATCCCTCGTACCCCAGGTTCAACTGAGGAACTATTATATCGAGAAGTTGAGTATCTTTGCCGAGTAGCCTATATTGCGTACAGAAGACTAGGCTATACTAGCTATTCTGCATTGTTCAGCACTCTTGGTTTACTCCGAGTATCGCTCAGGATATGAGATACTAGCCGCCGTCGTCCTAATCAGAATAGCGTACTATATTCTTTGCAGATTGATCGGTCGTTCGTGATATAGTTGTATTTATCGAAGTTACCACATATACCAGAACCTCGCAATCGCCTCAAAGGATCTATCTATCTTCGTCTAGAGCGATTCTGCGTATTGTTGGAAATCGTTCGTCGGTCGCTGTGTATTCTCTTTGGCTCTGGGTAAGCCCAGGTTCGTAGCCAGCACCGCGTGCAGGTAGAGAATGCCGTCTTTGCTGGCCTGTTGTAAGATCGAGACAGCTCTGCAGAGAGCATATCAATTCTCTTCGTTTTGTCACCTAATTTACTACCTAAATTGAGTAGTCCGCTTGTTGATCTTTTTCCCCTCTTGAGCAAATCAACATCCAGAAATCAAATACAATAAAATAAGAATCGTCCGATGTCTTCCAGGAATGATTGAAAAATTTGAAAGGGTGGAATATGAATATATCCGTGTAGGAACTGAAGCTACCGGTGACAGGGGATTTTTCATTTATAGAGAATATCCTATCATGGATTCAAGCACCACAAACTGAACTAAAATACTTGTTTTGGATCAAGCAACTTTTGAGGTAGCATATCTGGCCATATTTTGTAGATATAAAAGACACCCTATAAGTAGCGAGGAACCAATATGTCACTTGGCGGTGGCTGAAAGAACGTATTCACGATTTTTCTTTGTTCATAACAGACGATTCCTTTGAAATCATCGTCTGTTGTACAGTAACTGTACGGGATCTAAGACCATGTTTTGACCATTGATTCCCGTGAACAAGAGTATAGCAATCTCAAAACAATGCTGAAATTCTGAAGTCATAATGAGATGAAGTTTCCAGATTTTCAGAGTCATCAACGTCACATTCGTTCCAACAATCCACAACCAACTAATCCAATAACATAGAAGATTGCCCACGTATTTCATCAGGCGCCATCACCATGGGAGACATGTCTGGAGTAGGATCGAGCAAGTTCTGTGTCGGGTTACAATTGTGTGGAATAGATGACCCCAAAAATGCTGATTTAACAGCTCTGTTCTTCCTAGTGAAACGTCTAAGGAATCCAGAACCATCAGATATGCTAGCACACAGCCCTCATCCCTTGATTGATAACAGTGCGGATGTGTTCTACATGATTTCGCCGCTCAATGCCCGACGGCTAAGCTCATTCAAATACCCAGCTGAACGTCCCGTAATTGAGCATATTATATTCTCTCAAGCTGGATGGGAGGGTACTATGGATGGGATCGCTGAGCTCTTGTGGAATCTTAAACTTATCAAGACGATTACGATCCTAAGACCTCAAGAGACCGGTTTGGCGGGCCCGGACACTCCGGCGACTGTAGAAGAGATCATTGGAGAATTTCCCGAGATGAGAAATCATAAGCTAGTCATGGAAATTGAAGCTCAAAAGCTGACGCCAGAAGACTTGGGAATGGATCAGGCGAAAGTGGATGAAATCACTAGTCACATCCGTGGGACGCCTGGCTATTCTGAATTTCAATGGCCGGAGATGAGATGCGCCTACTTGACTGCAGTCCCGCCATCACCTTTGTGTGAACTCGCTGACACATCTACAGATCACGGATCTCAACCCACGAATGTCACAGCACCAATAAGCGATGCCGTTACTGTATATAAGGGGGAAGATGTGAGTGGCAATAATGCTTCTGTGCCGCCCATTGATAGAGTCTTTGAAATGGACGCTGAAACTGGCAGCATTACCACAGGCCCACAGACCTCGGGCCGTAGCCCCGAATTTGGTAGTCACCCCTTAGCATCACACCCCGTGCAGCGAGACATACTTGATTCGGATGAGATTGGTAGACCCTTTATCCTAACGCACGACGATCCAGCATCTATCTTCAGCACCGCATCGGATGTCGAGATGCCCAGACCTGACATCAGTGAGTTATACACTGGAGGGGAAAACGCTTCCGAGCTTTGGGCTAACAAAGTTACGACTGAGAATCGACTCAGTAGTATGCTAGCGGAAGTCGAAGTTGGACCTGATTGCGTGAGGGAATTCGAGGAGGAACTTGGGGATACGATTGAGCTTGGAAGAGCTCTTCGTCTCTTGGAACATGGGGATATATCTGGGCATGACGACGACTATGACTACGACTCGCCTGATAGCATTTCTTAGATCTTGGAAAGGTTTGGCAATTGCGCGATAAGCTTGATGCACTTTCTTTTTCATCATTGGAAAGGTTATGATGGGTTGAGTTAGTAACATCACTCTTTTCCTTTTTGTGCCTAATCGATTTTCTTTTCTTTCTTTCCTTCCATTTTTCAGCCAGGTTTTAAAGAATAAGAGCTATGTTTGTGCGCCCAAAAAGAAAAGAAAAAAAAAAACCCCCCCCAGAAAAAATGTAAACATATAAAAGCCAAAAAAAGTATAAAAACAATTATGAACCAAGAATCCGTGATATAAAATGCTCTATCAAACAAGAATGCAAGAAAATTCTAGCATAACTAAACAGTTGGCAACATGTATTTGTTGTACACTTGTGTGGACGAGTTCTTCGTGAATTATAATTTAAGCTTGCTCGTTCCTGAGCGAATGCACCCAACACTGAAATAACCTAGAGAACGATCTTGCGCAAAGAATTTAGGCCAGATCTAGCAGCGATTTGCAAGCTGTCTATTTAGACTCCTGGATTAGCCGCAACCAAGTCCTGAAAAGAAATAAAGTCGAAGCAAGTCATCAGCCAGAAGCTGTACTACAGCACTGTGAAGGAACACATAGAAAGTCGTAAAGTTACCTAGCTTGAGAATGAAACTACCGAAATCAACTGGGTAGAGGCAGAGTGTAATATTTGATGGCATGAATAAGTTAATAATAGCGATCACTTCTCATCGTCATTCAACAACGACAAGTATGTAGCCATCCACCATTATTCACTTCCGTATAACCAGCCAAAAGATAAATATTAGAGCTTGAATGAACATCCAAAACGTTGTTGACATCTGTTCAGTTGATCCATTATTGAAATATTGTGCCGCTTCGACAGCGCTGCATGAGGTACTATAAGTGCTAAATTATATATAAAAAAGGTGGGTAGTGACAATGAAGAACGAGATAAATACTGTTGCCCACAGTCCTGCAAAGATGATCGAATAGTAAGTACAAAAACCTACCACCTTACCCAATTTTGACGCTTTAGCATAGCAGCATTGGATGGTCTGGAGCTTGGAGCAAGAAGTGTTTTTATTTCTGCTACTTCACATCGAAATTATCGAAAGGGCTTGGTTTATTTACCCACTGTTTCGAGGATCTGATACTCAACAGAATATAGTTGACAACGAAGGTTGTGCGTTGTCGTTACTCAATTACAGTCCTCAAATAGTAAAGCTCTCAGTATGTAATCGGCCCTATAGAAAGCACTAGCGCATCAAACAAGGATAAATCGTTAGAAAAACGAAAACGCTCCTAATGCTTGAACGAATGTTTGATCTGCATCGCCCAGTAAGTCTTTTAGTGAAGTTTAAATACTCATTTAGCTCAAGCAGCCCCATGTAGAATGACAGGGAGCGTAGGCGGCACATGAGTGAAGTTTCCTGCTATTCGATATTCACTAGTATGTACATATTCTGTGGCATATTGAACCAGGCTACTACAGAGTGATGTTCTCACATTGGGAATGTGAAGTATAAAAGCAAGCAGCTGAGCTAATGCCCACGAAGCTATGAGAGTCTTTCAAATGACAGAATGAATCCTCAATAGGACTCGCAGAGTCCGTATTCTTCTTACAATATTGTTTTGCACCCGACGCTGCGTCTTCCACTCGAATAGAAACTCTGTTCTGGTTCCATGTGCCAAAATCGTTGTCATTTATCGTACAGCATGTGACTGTCGTTGAGCGATAGCTTATTGCGGCGAGAATTGATAATTCTGGGGAATGAAAATGTTGAGTAGAGTGGTATAGAAGTCTTATAGGCGAGTAGCTATACATGGTGAGTTTGAAGTTGAATCTTAATGACAAGATGCTTTATTCGATCGACCCTGGGAGAACTCCCCGCAGCAGGTGGATCTGTCCTTGAAAATATGGAGTAGGAAACTGCTAAGAGTCCAGCATGTAGGGTGTCGGCGGAATCGAAGTGAATACAATATCTCGAAGGAATACAGAAATCTCGTGTGGGTCCTAAGGTAGAAGTCACATCAGTAAACCGAAATACGATTCCTCATTTATTATCTCACTGAGGTTTACCACTTACGAAACAGTGAGTGATTTTATTTTTATGGAGGCATTGAAAGCTTGAGAGCAAATTTGCAGTTCATTATAGGGTTAGCGAAGATGTCATAATATTACACGATAATCAGGAGATGTGAGACGATTGTAGAAATGAAGAGGCGTAACTCTTTTGTTGTCGAGGAGTGTCAATTCCTAGGTAGAATTGTCAGCAGTAATGTGAATATTGTAACTATGCAATTGAGTTCTCACCGAGAGCAAATCCTTGAGAACCGTCGGTCTAACACTGTTCACAGTTTCTAGCCAAATATCTACTGCCCCTAAATCCTCTCTTTGTACCTCGGCCATCAAGGATGCGATTGAGGTACTGTGCGTCATAGTTGTAGATATTCTATCTTATGAACAAAAGTTTATTTTTTAGGTGGCAAGATGAGGAAAAAATAGCCCTTTGTTTATAGGAGGATAGGGTAGTGAATGTGGTGATAATCTTAGCTCGGTTCATCCAGAAGGATTAATATCATGGCGCCAACATAAAAGATGCGACTAGTGGGGGCTGATGCAAAAAGTAGTATTAGGAATAAACAGTGCAGCACAGTACTGTAACCATGGGGCTGTAAGGTGGTTAGTTCATCACAAGATTTAGTAAACTTAAGACCATTCATGAGATATAGCATGTATTTTTATATGCGAGATATGCGGTGACGTCGAGATATTCAGACGAGAATAACATTCATGGATATTAGCTAGCTCAATAAAAGCCAAGGCCAGTGTACTCCAAGCCGCGACTAATGCGGCCTCCTTCCCCATATCCTCAACGGGGAATCGTGCCGCTATCTACTCTGATCAAGCTATAAGACTTCCATCGATGGTTGAAGATTGGTCGATCCATTCCTCATCATGCTGGGGTCATCGCCATTGGCACGGACCAGAGTCACCGACAATTGTACCCAACACATATACAGAATAGCAGGAAAATGTCAGACGTAAACACGAACCCATAACAAGCGTTTAGCAAGGGCACAAGTCTGTTTCCAATCTCACCTGTAGAATTTTCGACAAGGATATCTACTTGGGTCTTGAATTGACTGGGTTAAATGAGGATATACTTCCTAATCCTGCTAGGAATAGCACCTGTCATGTTACACAACGTGCAACCACCTCCGTCAGAAGTGGACCCTTGTAAATATTCAGGGATCACCATGTTTGGCGGTGGGGATGTTGCTGGTGACCATGGGTGATAAGATGTGCAACAAAAAGGCAGGATTGAAGGAGTCTCTAAATTTCTTGGGGTTTGCAAGGTAGGTTTGGAGGTTGAAGTATGAAGGCTTGAAGCATGTGCGGCAAGTTAAAACTTCTGGTATCGACGACGAGGTTCTGATTTGATGATTTAACGATGGTCAGCGCGTGTCGATTGGACGGACGACTTCTCCAGTTTAAAAATCATACTGTATATTTCCACAGCAACAAAGCATTGGAAGGTCTCCCGAGAAATTCCCTCGCATTGACTTCCATTTTTCTAAGTGTCGAAAACTCTTTCGGAATAGTGGCGGCTTGAACTTAGCCAACGATCGACTGACCTAGCTCCGCTATAGTGGCAACTAATGTACTGTAACATTGAGACCTGCAACAAAACTTCATGTCCTGAAGCATTTTCGTGAACTCCGGACCAAGACTTGGAGGAGATTGTGTCTAGCATGGGGTTTAAGGTATGATGTGGCAGGTTGGCCAACACATCTAACTAATTTGATGACCACTCAAACCATGAATATACTTTGTCCCCATGGAAACTAAGACGTGCAACAAAAAGAACATCTCATCGGCTTGCGGTTTGACGGCAAACTCGCATCATGTAGGTACGGTACTATATGGATAGGTGTCAATGAGCTTTTCGATGTAGAAATAGGGGCGGTGAAAAGCCGTAGATTGATATGGTGAGAGCGGAATTTAGTTCCGGATTAATATCCCTTGCGCAAAAATGGACGCGTATAATACTTTATGAACCGATGCCCATAAATTTGCGAAGAAATAATTCATCACATCAGATATCCACGAGTATTCCGAAGGAGTAGTAGCGGAAGGAATCGTGGTGCTGATTTGTCGTTAGATCCGTGGCCCCCACCGGGGCCGACCTCCATCACCTAGATTCAGCAGAACTGAAAACGGCATCACCACCAATTCTTGTTTGAAGCAGAGAAACCCGAGATTTACATTGTGGCTGGGATTGAGAGGATTGGAGGAAGGCACTCAATTGCTCGCTACGTGCTAGGTATCCAGGTATGCTCTAGATGTAACAACCGTTTGCCGACTGTTGGTCGACCGTTGGCTGACTGTATCATGGACTGTATATGTATGTATTATGGATGAGGTTACATTGCACCAAAATATCATACAACTGGACCCTTGGCGATCGAGATGTGCAACAGAATGCACTTGAGGAGCTGTTCAAACCGTTGAGCAACGATGGACTATTTTATTGACAGAACTCCTGTACTTTTCGGGTACAGCTCATGTGCGATCCTCGTATGACACACACCTATTCCATGAAAAATGACGCCTCGATGTTGCCGGTCCCAGACTCTGGGAAATGCCCAGATGTTGAGATATGCAACATTTTGCGATAATGCGAGTAGATAGACGGAGAATTAGCATATCCCGCAATCGGTCTGGGGTACAGCCGCTCAACCAGTCATTCTGTCGGTGAAGGTTACCTCGGCTTTCCGGAGATGTCGCTGACATTGTACAAAAACCGAGGCTTCTGATGTACCGACGCTCCGAAGTGTTGTATCACGATTCAAGCCGAACGCAACAGAGTAAGGGAGATGCAGAGGTACGATACAGCTATCAGTCCATTGAGAGGTGAAGCATGTTTCCGAACCTGCTTATTTCCGGAAGAGTCCCTGCGATAACTCGGGTACTTCGATGTCAATTTACGAGCTACTTTTTAGTACCCCTTTCTCCTAACTCGTCAAACGGCCGTTGCACATGTTAGAAAGTTAATTCATTGGTAAGATGTATTGTTGAGGAGTCAGACATGCAACAAAGAAGAAACCTTCGGTTTGACGAGGCCACTCGAATCTGTTGAAAAGAAAGGGGCTCTTCGTAGTATCTCGAGATGGCAGAGAAACAGACGGCACAGGAACACAGGCCCAAATCGCATCAGAACTCATTTCCGTTGCTGACTAGCATTCTTATTCCGTTTCGGATCCCCCGCACCAAGTCATCGGAGCCGGATCCGATAAACCACAAATCCTTAACGCCGCCATTTGTTGCAGAGTCTGGTTCAACTCACTCATTGGTTTCATTCATCCGCCGCTTCGGAGCCTCCGTCAGGATTGAGATATGCAACAAAATCGAAAACATGAGAATTGGGGTAAAAAGGGTTGAACCTCATCCCTACATCAGCCACAGTTCTTCTACAATGGAGGAGATTTCCGGTCATTCCAACCAATCCGGGCACAATGCTTTGGGAGTTAGATCATCAGCACAACATGAGATTTTTGCTTTCGCGATTCCTATATATCCTTTAAAGAGGAGATCTTGCGTGCAAATTTGTGGATCGGGAACGTTCTCCCACACGTTAGCAGCATCTCGGACCCCAGGATTAGGTACGTTTGGAGTAGAAACATGTGACACACACTAGACACACTATCTCGACATAATCATGATAAACTCGGACTAGGACAGCTGCTAGTCGCGAATGCCATAAAGATTCGATGCCCAGCAGAGAATGTAAAATTGTTGATTAATTTTTGGCACGACGAGTCAGTTTGGAACAGGCGGCTGCATGGACTTTGATATTGGCGAGTGCTCGAGTCAGTCCTCCGCCAAAGCGGTATTCCGCAGCGGATTTAACCGTTGAATTGAAAGTATTGGACCTCGGTACTTAAAATGATTATTAACTTGTTTTCCGATACCAGTTGGGGCACTCTTCGCAGCCCTTGTCAACTTCATGATATGCTGGTCATTTCATCGATAATCTTCGTTCCTAAGCCACGATAACTTCGTCTCCTATTTACGGATCTTTTCTCCGCACCTTCCACTCAAATCAAGCTTTCAGGCCTCTAGTTATAGGAATAACATTGTCGGAATGCCCTTATACTTACAGGCAAACCGAAGTTTAACGATGAATACAAGACCATGGATAAAGCTGGGGCTTGGTTCGAGATACGCATGCTTACGTTACGTTAATTTGATTTCATTCCGATAGTAGCCCAGCCCTGTAGATGAAATCGAACATCACAGTAGATATGGTCATGCTATCTGTACATTGCACATTCTTGCGAGCTCTGGATACTGTTTAGTTCAGCGACCTCGTGCATTCTCCTGTTTCAGTCAGGGCTATCTTCTCCTAGTACAATGTATTTGGACATTCTGATACAAATGAGGCTGCCGCTACTATGGTTAGAGTCCCGGTTGGGTGGAATGCAATTCCGCGGAAGTTGTAGTCGTGCAACATATCTCGAGACTGAAGGTCTAGAACTGCATTTTGTCTTTGTACATTCGTGAGGACTTCACCCGAAGTCTAATCTTCGGTTTTGAGTTGCCATGTCATTCCTAGACTTCGGACAACTTCCATGTTGGGATACAAGCTGAAATCAATTTCGTTCAAGATTTGTTTCCTTTCGCGCCGAAGAATAGCCTCCATCTAAATTCAGTCTGTGGTTTGACAATAGTCAAGCCATACGTACGAGTCGTCGCTCAGTGCTTCGAGTTACTTCTTCGTGGATAGAATATCTCAAACTGTACGTAGAACAGCTAGCGGAGGTATTTCAACTCTCCATCAAGAGCTTCGAAAGTCAGACGATCCCCCGCCGTGCTGGCTCAGCTTCCCCGAGATCCGAACAATTAGAGCACATTTATAGGCTCCACAGCGGGATTCTAGTGGGCCTTATTCGAGCACCTGAGTCAGGTCAAGTCTTCTTTTTGTCAGAAACCTTCCTGACAACACCGTGTTGCATGTCTGTTCGCCCCAAGTTTCCACGCGGGTAAGTTTGACGGCTTCTCGAAGCGGAAATTTTGAACCTTCATCCCTACCTTGCATGTTGCACGTCTAATTTTTGCGTCATGTCGGCTAATAAGTCCTGTCAGACCTGCCCCAGGCGTAATGCTCGATTGCGAGGCTCATGGATAATGAGTCAGGTATGTTATTTTGTAACTCCGCTCGCATCCACATTCCAATTCTTCCTTGTCGAAGATTCAGTATTATGGAATCAAGATTGGCTGGAAAAGAAAACGGTGAAGATTGTTGCACGTCTTATCGCTGACTCGCTCTTTCTCACGAATCATCTTCATGTCCATAAGGAGGAATGTCTCCGAAATATAGAATTGTTGCACGTCTGGTGACTGACTCTTCTTTACATGGAGGGGAGCCTGTTATCAAACGTTGCATGAAATTTCAAGGGCAGTAGAACTTGTTGCATATCTCATTATTGACTCGCACTTTCTGTGTGGATCATTCCTACTATCTCCCCCTATGAATAAAGGTTAATTGTTTCTGTGTCTTACCACATAAAAATTTAACTTTTATTCAAGGGGGGAGATAGTATATCAAGTATCGGTCTCTGCCTGGAATTCCCGTTTGTTGCACATCTAGACGTTGACTCGTACTTTACATGATTGGAGCTTTTGAGGTTATAGTTTCTCAGATTGGCATCATGGTTGTTTGTTGCGTATCTCATTTTTCGGTGCTGACTCGTCCTTCCTAGACACTGAATACACTTACTTCGCTTTATTCTTTCACATGATCGTTTACAAAGAATCTTTTGTTGCATGACTGGATGTTGACTCGTATCTTCAGCTGTGGGTTTCCTCTTGGCTAATATATCCTCATGCTGTACTCGAGATTGACCACAGCAGTGTTTGTTGCATGTCTTCTAGCGACTCGTATTCAAGCTGTGGAGACCTTTTTGACTTGATGATGTCGAATTGAACAAATAAATATCTGTTGCATGTCTTCGACTGACTCGCACTCTGATGGCATAAGAATTACACATTCCTCAATCTCCGATTGGATACCATAAGCTATGTTGCACATCTGGTTTTGACTCGTATGCTATATAAGAGACGTCGTAGTCGTGGTGCAAACTTGGTTATATACTTGTTATCCGATCACGGGGTTTGTTACCTTTACGTGTCGACGCGAGATGCATGTGTGGGCACTATTTACTATATTCGCTAATTTATGAGGTGAGAGTGCAAGTCTTTTTGCTTTGAGAGTCTACTTGGGGATGGCTTCGTACGCCGCTCACTCATCGGACGCTATCACTCTTCTACCTTTGTATACATATGCCCATTGCGATATCCCCACCAAAAGGCCTATTTTCACCACATATTCCAAGAAGATGTGGCTACCCACAACCACAAGTCACGTCCATTACGACTGCGAGGCCGACACCAGATTAGCCATACCAAGAAGATTTGTAAAACAAAAACATAGCAAGACCCTCGACTTACAGCTGACATTCTCCAAGCAATACAGACCTCGATCGTAGCCCATGGCGAATCTTCTACCCAAATACTTTCGTATCACGATAAAAGTGTAAGTCGTGGGCAAAATTATTCGCAGATGTGCCTAACTACCCAACTGCTCTAGAAAAATTCTAGACATTGCGGCCCCGCATTACGGAGCAACGCTATCCCGGTATACGTTTTCGACGAAGTTTTTAATCTCGCCGGCGATCTACCGATATCACCCGTATATCCAGATATCTCGTGATCATCTACACCCCTATTCTTAAAATGATCCCCGCGTCGCTTAGTAAGCATAACCTTAAATGCCAAAAATGGCACAGACCCACTTTCACTCGACTCGTTCCAGTTTCAAGATTCGGAGCAACTACTAAAGTATTGTATTTTGTCCAACATCCGCTTCCTCCATCAAACCTGCGAATATCTGACATCATACCGGAGAAAGCAATTCACCGGATCTAGGTTAAGGGATTAGGCTTCTTAGATTGATTTTGGACACGATCGACAAGAGTGAGAGGCCGTTGGTGCTACGAAAACTCCTCGCCGCTCTTTGCGGGTGACCGTTATACTTTTGGAGACAGCACGGTGTTTTGGAGTTGTCGTCTTTTTATGTAAGAACTAAATTCCTGGGATTCTCATAGACACTGACGCCAACAGATTCTATCCCGATGGGCGTTTCCTTGTGATAGCATCTTCCTGTCCGACTTTACTTACATCACGTGATACGACCGATTTGTCCCATTCGTTTAGCGATATTCCCATCTCCTCCATAGTGCCATGGCATCAGCACTGAGGGACCTTCCTGACTTTCTCCATAACTCGCCATATATACCTATAGCGTCCTTCGATATCGATGAGCCCCAACCAAAGCCAGTCAAGCCAACTCTTAGGGAAATCCTCCGCTCCAAGCCTGTACGAACCAGCATCCCAATCGCTATCTGTTTCCTTGTTATACTTGCCTTATTACCTCATGGGATACCAAAAGCTCGAGAACTGCATCTTCAATACAAGACGCCCGCCTGCCTCAAGCAAGATCCGGTCGAAGTTGTTCCTCTGACAGGTCAAGAAAAGGATATCGATTGGGGACAGTACGCCTACATTACATATGCCACGTCTAAGGATCATCTATGCAATGCATTGATGTTGTTCGAGAGTTTAGAGCGGTTGGAAAGCAAAGCGTCAAGGGTACTGCTTTATCCTCAGCAATGGAAAGATGAATGGGTAGAGGATAAAGATGGCAGGGGTTTGGAAATCATGACGGAAATGTTGATTCAAGCAAGAGATGAATATGGAGTTAGGTTGGAAAATATCGAAGTATTAAGTCATAGACACTCGACAGGAGGTATATATTGTTGACCCAGAGCTTGTTTGACACCTCCGCTAACAAAACAAAAAGATGAATGGGCAGACTCCTACACCAAACTCCTTGCCTGGAACGAAACCGACTATTCTCGCCTCCTCGTTCTCGACTCCGACAGTACCATCCTTCAACCCATGGATGAGCTTTTCTTCGCTCCTATGGATGACAAAACGCAGCTCCTCGCCCCACGAGCCTACTGGCTCGATGCATCCGGTGTCCCAAGTCTTGCTTCCCACGTTATGTTAATCAAGCCCTCCCTCGGGGAATATATCCGACTCGAGAACGAAGTCGTCCTTGCCGGGAAAGATAAATACGACATGGATATCATCAACTCGATCTTCACCGAACAGCAAGACGCATGCGGACTAATAGATCACCGGACTTACGCCTTGCTAACAGGAGAGTTCCGCAGACCAGTCGGTAAGCATCGAGGGTTTTGGGGGAAGCCAAAGAAGGGAGAGAAAGAGGTGAAGAAAGTCTGGGATCCCCAGGAAGTGCTAGGTAATGCGAAATTCGTCCATTTTAGCGATTGGCCGTTGAAGAAGCCGTGGGAGATGAAGGACTTGGAGTGGATGGGGAAGGGGCCGAAGTGTGTCGAGGTAGAAGAGGGGGATGATTGTAGAGGGAGGGATATCTGGAATGGGTTTTATGAAGATTTCAGGGAGCGGAGAGTGGTGAGCTTTTTCTTTTTAGCTTTATTCTCTGGTCTGAATGCACCTGGCTAACGAATTTCTAGGCTGTTTGTGGATTGGATTGATGGCTTGTATGGATATTTCCTATATTTAGACCGGTTTGATAATGTGGATATTAGAACATATAGATTTCGAGAGTTGTATAGGGATTTAGACGATATATGGGCAACATACTCTAGACAGGAAGTCTATTTTTGGTGAACTTGGCCGGGTGCAATATCTTATGTAGGTGGCAGCTGGATTTTCAGTTGTGGCTGATATGATGTGGCTAGGGCTTTGAGTGACTGCCCCTATTGACAAGGTTCCTCTCTCCAGACCAGTTCTTCAGTGTGCTTCGCGTTCACACAAAAGATGCCGGAATAACTTCACTTGATACTATACAGGTGAAGTTAGGAGCATGATTGTCATGAACAATAGGCAAGCACATCCCGATGAAGTCATCAAGAAATTGCTATCGCAATCTCACTGCATTCCATAGCCCCCAAGCTTAAGAGGAAAATTAGTCAACATTCCAATCAATGGTGAAGGAGAAACGATTTTCCTGAGAGAAAGAATGCTCTTCCCAGCGACGATGCATTCCTGATGAGAGCCCTAGATCCCCGTTGTTTTCTTTTTCCTTTTCGTACCTTCCGCGCGACGATCGCACACAGTCTTTACCATCAATTCTGTTCAGTCATGATAGCGTGCAGGTATCATGCCGATTTCTTCGATTCTTGCTAGTGAGGTCCAGGACAAAATTATATTCATTTAGGTTTTTATGATACGAGCGAAACAAGGGGAACGGCAATATCACGGTTGGCATTCGAAGGCTATCGACAAATATATTGATTCTATTAATCCAATAATTCAACATGGCGCATGCAGAAGTAACTGAGCGACAAGAGGTGACCACAAAGCTTCCGATCGGGTCATCCTTTCTGCCATTCGGCACAATTATTGGTATCTCAATCGGGGTAGCTATGGCATTGGTCATTGGTGGAGTCGCGATTGCGATATACAATATAAGGAAAACCAGGAAGCGAGAAGCAACGAGAGCGAAAGGAAAGGACGCAGAAGTTGGCCAGGATGTAGCGATGATGGTGCGAGCTAACCCGTCACCTCTGCTGTATCCGACCTTCGGAACTCCTTACGACTCTTTACCAATTCGACAAGTTAGCACTCCATCAGGATTTGTGACGAGTGAAGATGAGGACGATAATGTAATTCGACCGAACACGAAGAGGTTTTCGGGACAGAAAACTATTTTCCGAAAATCGGGCATCAGGGATTCGTGGCCATTAGCTTCTTTCACTCAGACGTCGACAAGACAGTTACCTCTACAAGTCACTTCATCGCAGAGAAGTCTGAGGAAACCACCAGAGAGGAATATTCGACTTAATTGTGTAGCTCCACCAGGATACGTTCTTCCAGATGAACCTCAAAAGCCAGCCAGGGCATTCTCAAGACGTGCTCATGCGAAAAACTCAGATTCTTTGGAGGATATAACGGTTGTTGATGGAGAACCTACCATCTCACGTGGTCGTACTAGACAGAGATCATCTTCCGAGAATCAATTATCCGTCATTCTGAAATCGACCTCGCAACGTCTGAGAGATACCCATAGGCGTTCACTTGGTCGGTTTCCAGGATCACCCCCAAAGTCAAGATTACCTAGTCCACCAGCAAACAAAGCAACTGAGAGCAGAGAACTCCTTGTCCGTCCCAATACAGCTTCATCTGACCATGGATCTCAATGTGATAGAGAACTATTCCGCACACCTAGTCCGGGCAAAAAAGTACCAAGAATAGCGGGAAGAGCCTTTCAAAAACGTGGAAGGTCACCAACACCATCCGGACACTCTGACGATGATAGTCTCTGTAGTATCGATACGCCTGATCTAGTCATTCCGGCACAGCTTACTTCACCTAGCAAGAGTGGAAGAAAGTTTGAGCAGCGGCACCGTATGAACCTATCCACAAGTAATATTCCTGCGCCCAAAATTCATCATACTACGAAGCCTTCTGTGGGTACCATCGACAAGACTGACTTTGGAATATCTTCTCCAATTCTAGGAAACGACCCATTCTTGTCAATCGAGAGCACCAAAGTCATCCCAGGCCCACAAATATTCAGGCCACAACCCCTTCATATTCGGAAAGCCACATTTGGCCAGCATGAAACCGAAGAGAAGTCACTGGGATATATCGACTCACCACTAAACGACATATCAGGCAATCAAGCGGGTCCGCTCGTTAAAGAACCAAAGTCCCCCTCTCCATCTAACGATCCAAATCCTTTCCAATGGTCACCCCAAGAAGCAATGCAGGTCCGAACATCTAGCTCCAGCAAAGCCAGTCCCAAGAGAAAAGGTCACAAACGCTCCAAAATCGTTCGAATATCCGGCCTCCCAAGACCATCGAGTGTCTCTGTAGTACACGAAGAACCCGAAGACGACTCCTCTCCTCGCGCACTCCGCCGCATCATCTCCCGGCCCACCCTACGTGTTGTTGAGAAAAGTCCCTCATGTACATCTCTTTCTCTAGCTAGCCGTCGTTCTAGTGCTGTGCGACCTCCCTCATCTTTAACGTTCAACCCCATCCTGTCCATCCCCACTCTCATAAAGCCCATCTCTTCATCACCAGATCACGACCTCGAAGACTACTCTCCCACGCTTTCGGTCTATAACTACTACGCCGAGAACGCTAATTCAGAAGTTGAGTTTTTCAAACATGCGCGGTCGTCCCTGGCGCTGAAATCACAGGTCAAGAGGTATTGCAAAGATATCGAGGAAGAGGATCCGGATACGCCGAGTGATATTCTTGTTTCGTTCCCACCACTTCCGTTAAAGTCGGATGATGACAAAGTCCTCGACATTCCAGCTGATATTGATGAATCACCACCACAAATGCCAAGCTCACCGCCGCCGATTCGTCCGCTCGCTTTACTACGCACTACCCAAACTAACCTTGCAAAGCCAATCCAGCTGCCACCTCCGAAAACAAGTTCGATACAAGTACCTCGCATCTCAGCTGCCAATATATTTGGACCACGCCCATTATCGATCATTTCTCCCAACCCTGGCTCAAACAAAAACTCCACCCTCAGCCTGCCTATCAAACCACTTCCACTATCTCTGCCTGCACCCCCTCTTCTCACCATCCCGACCCCAGTTCATCTTACAGGACCACGACCCGAGCCCAGAAAAACATCCTCTTTCACCACTACCTCCTCAACACACGACTCCATAGCGACCAGTATCGGTCTGTTACGACGTATGAATTCGGAACTATCCATTTACAGTCCCTCTCCCACGGACTCGCCTCCCACGGACGGCACTGGAAGTGGAAGTGCAGGAAGCGCCAGGGGAAGTAAATACTACCTGTCTCTCGGAGGTCTCGGAACACTTGGTCGGACCAGCGGAAATGTGACGCTAACTCCTACTCCTACTGCCAACCAAAACGCAAACTCCAACCGCGACAGCCCATCCTGCTCCCCGTCTCCGATAACAAAACGCGCATCCGAGATCTTCGAGCGCTGGCGTCGTAATGGCGGAGCTGATGACACAAGTCATAGGAGAGAGGGGAGCAAAAGTAGAGTTGACAATCTGAGAGATAGTATGGGAGGGAGTGTGGGGAAGGATAGTCGAAGTAGTAGTCCGCTGGCAATGGGAAGGCATGGGCTGGATGTGGAGAAGAAGAGGTGGTCGATGACGTTACTGCCGGATGGGGGTGTGGACATGGTGGAGGATGAGGGAGACGGGTTGTGGGGTGGGGTGTTGGGGCAGGGGCTTGGAATGGTTTTGGGGAGGGAGAAAGAGGTAGGGGGAGAAAAGGAGGGAATGAAGATAAGAGAGGGATGGGGGGAGAGGTGGGGTGCGGGTGGTGGGAGAGAAGAGGTTGAAGACGGGAGGCTAGATCGGGATGGATGGCTTGCGGAGACGGACAAGGAAAATGTCAATCTTAATGGAAGAAGGGGAGAGGGGATACCAGATAGACCGGAAAGTCTAGGTCTCTATGACGAATGTGGGTTTTTGAAGAGCTCACCTATTAGAGGGACTGAGGGAGCTGAGTTTGGAGTCATTGGCGATGGCCGAGGAAGGATGTCTGAGGTAAGGGTATGATGTTTGAGGGGTAACCTTAATTATTTGGAGTTATATATCAGGACGGTTTTTGAAGTGGTCACCAGGAGGATTTAAAAGGTTTTTTTAATGTATCCCCACACTTTATTGGCACTTACCTATTTATTCTTAATATTAATTTTCAATTGTATCACGTCTAATAGTTATGTTTCTTACATATCACCTCTAACTCATATGAGTATTCTATCACAAAAATCACGATATTGACTATGACATTGATTTTATTTCGACCAGTACCCCAAATTTAAAATGTAGCGTAATAAGTATTCCAAGCCCACGGATTAAAGCCTCATGATAACTTCGTATCCATTCGAGGGTAAGATTTCAGGAGCCTGCTTATCCTTCTTATCGCCGTTGTCGATTGATTTCCGCGATTCTGTAGGACTTGGATGGTCTAGAGTATCTATAAGTCATCGTAATTCCCAAGACGAGCATCCCATCCATCTCTGTAGTATGTTATGGAGTTTTTTGACTTGCAATACCATTGATTTTGGCGTGTTCCGAAATCTAAGATTCTGGTGGCGAGAAGTCGCTCTTGTAAAGCCCAAGCTCGGGCAGCCAGAGGCTCCTTTTCGTGATCGAATGGGCGACAAAGGATCCTGGTTTCCATCTCGCCATCTTTATTTGAGATGGCACTTCAAATATCAGCTTCGGAAACATAGTGAGTGAGTTGTATAGGGGTTTTTCATGTAAAAACCCATGGTCTACCGTGTTTGCCCTAGAGGCAGCAATAACCACAGTTGCGTGACTGTAGATAAGAGGCATTTGTAAAGTCTCGAAAGCCATTACTTCAGCATCGTCCTGGACTATACAAAGACAGTCAACCCAAAGAAAGCGAATTTTAAGTCGTTCCGATGCTATTACAGCATCGCTAAGTGTTGGTGTTAGTTTCTTCCATGGTAATGACTTTTCAAAGTTCTAAAGTGTCTCTCTTGTAGTCTTCAGTTGCTGATTCCCACCCCAACAATAACCCAGTGCAGCATATGGCTCATACTTTATAGCTTGAACCAGTCGAAGTTCCCATTCACCGCCCTGATCATCCTCCGTGATTTTTCTCCGGAGCTCGATAAGGCGTTTGGGCAAAAACCTTGCATCATAATAACTCTTACAATCCGCATGGTTTTTCAGGCAATCTTCGAGCCAGTAGCGAATTGGTTGAAAACTTTGAATTGACCCAGGGCTACGATTGATTGGCCCTGTACCAATGTCTTTCTCCGTAGCGCTGTCTAGGAAACGATGAAAGCTCAGCTGTAGTTATAGACAAACAACTAAAGAGGTCTTCTTCTATACTCTGTCCAAACGGGGCCTTGAATCTACTTACCGCGATAAGTAAAAAACTCGAACTTCCCGATTTGGGATATCCACCGACCTTCTCCCTCTGTTCTCCAAACAAAATGAAGCGTTGTGATATGCTGTGTGTTTATCATTGTATTGTCGACTCTTGCACAAAGATCCAGACTGACTTCTTCAATGTTGTAAGTGGGAGGTATATTCCCCAGAAGATATTGAAAAAGAAGACATCCATTCGAGGCAGCATATGAGACATGTCTGTATGGCAACCAGCGAATACCCCAACTAAACACATCGATGCAGATGATCATCCGCTTGCATTGCGCGCATGATTGGGGATTCAAGTTGACAGGCTCCATATCTATGGATTTTTGAATGTCTTTCTGCTGCGAGAAAAAAGGATCACTCGAGGGGGATTGTCCTGGAGTTTTGAAATAAAGGAGTGCGGTTCATCTTTATTCTAGAGAAGTGTCGATGCGGGGTAAGATTGTTAGGTTGTGAGCACCATTCTAGCCCTAGTCCGTATTCATGCTGGGTAACAACAGCAACGTAGGTCAGCCAAGCGTACATACATTTCCGCTTCTGTAGCTTCATGGCCGAGAACCTTGCCGTAGTACTCCATACCCACCACGGGGCTTTGCACTCAGGTGCAGTATAGACATAGTGCGCCTACCTTCCAAGCAAGTTCTCGCCCGCTGTTTGTAGCCTTTGGGGGGTAGGAATTATATCTGCCTCTGCCAACACTAATTAGTATTTTAATGTTGCTTTGATACGAGTTCTTTCTCTTTACATGTCGTTTATTTCGCTTATTTCACTGCACTCTCAACATGAACTTTGCTTAAGGTTAAGCGACTAGTTATTCTCCTCCCCTCATCCTAACTTTTCATCCTCAGTTTCCCTTAACCTCCCACAACCTCCCACCAACCCTCCACTCACCACAACCCCCCCCTTTCCAAATCCAAACCTCAATCTCAAATAAGATCTCCACACCCTAACCATCCCCCCACACCCTAGCATCTCCTCGCGACCCCAGAATCGCTCCTCCTCCTCCTCGACAAAATAGTGTTGCCGGACAAGAAATAGATCAATACCCTACGCAGACAGATATAACAATACAGTACTAACACCATTCAACTCTACAGAGCAGATCAAGACACCATACGCAGAGATCGTTGGATGGGGCGGTAGGGTTGAAGGTTAGTCGAACGTTTACTTATACAGTACGAGTTCATTTCAGTTGAGCGTTATTGCGGTGGGCTTGAGAGAGGGAGGTTAGAAAAGGTTAGATTTTGAGGAATGGTTGAAAATTGATTTTTTTTATAGTGGTAAGCGTAGAATCTTCAATTGTTCAGTATATAGAACTTTAACAAGTTCTTGCTACATAACTCTACTACAATAATATATTGAACTACGCGTACGCCCAGAAATAGATTTGGAGAACCCGTCTTGTAACTTGACTTAACCTTAGAGCCCCTTGATTGTTTGTAATCCTAGGCAGACGCACGGTTACTGAGTGTATCTAGCATATATCATACGTGATTTGTAGGATTGAAGCCCTGCTCATTTCCCCACCACCCATCTTGAAGATACAATACATAAACACCAACATCCGCACTTTGTGTAAAGATCTAGATCTTCAACTCATCTGGTTAGCAACCCCCCCCCCCTCCCCCAAAAGGTATAAAATTCACCCTACAATTGGAGAGAAAACGAGGTAGCAAGATCGTAAAAAGACGAAAAAGGCAGGAAATAAAACACATTAACCGCCGCCCACTCATTACACCCCCCAACAACATGTCCAACCCACCCCCATCCCCACCCCGCCCAATGCACATTCCCGAATACATTCCTTGCCTCACCTCCGGCCACAACATCTACCACCAACTGCAACTCGACTACGCCCTCGAGTACCCCTACGTTCTAATCTCCCACGTCACCGTTCCCCGCGCCGTAATCCGGATCCACGCCGCCGGGATCCATGCCACCGACTACTTTAACGCTATGCACGACCGTCCCGGGGGCGTTAAGCCGATAATTCCCGGCCGTGACTACGCCGGCGTCATCGCGCACCACGAGACGCAGCCAGAATTGGTGGGGACTGCTGTGTATGGGAGTTCCGGAAGAGAATTGAGTTTGCAGCGCGAGGGGACGCATACGGGATATGTGGTTATCCCTGTGGATAGTTTAGTGCGGAAGCCGGAGAACTTGAGTTGGGTTCAGGCGGGCGCGGTGGGAGTGCCGTTCTGTACTGCGTATATGATGTGCGAGCGTGCTCAGATTTGTGCAGGGGATGTGGTGTTGATATTTGGAGCGACAGGCTTTGTGGGGAAAGCTGCGGCAGAGCTTGCGGTTACTAAGGGGTGTAGAGTTATCCGGGCATCGCGAAAGGATGGGGTGGATGTGAATGTTAGTGTAGATGGGGATCTTGTATCGGTTTTGGACTTAAATGATGGGAGGAGACCAGATGTGATTCTTGACTGTGCGGGGTCGGCGGCGTTGATGGAGAGAGGCCTTGCGATATTAGGAAGGGGGGGCAGATACATATTTATTTCGGACATGCGGGGTGACATACCGGGGGTGAAGGTCGATGTCGGTAAGATGCTGGAGATGGATCAAACTCTGAGCGGGGTGGATAGCTGGAATATGGATTTGGTGGAGGTAAAGAAAGTCATGACGAACTTGACGGAGCTGTTCGAGAAAGGAAGCATTCACGCTCCTCCAGAAGATTCATTTACTACAGTTGGTGTAGAAGCTGCTGTGGAAATTTATCCAGAGGTGGCAGAGAGGGGTGGGAAAAAGTATGTTATCACTCCTAAGATCGAGGAGGAATAAGCTCTCAACAGATATCTGGCTGGCGTTTGTGATATAATTAGTTCAATAATAAGGGTATCCCAAATCCAAAATGGCTCTTTGATTCCTTATCACATCCTGCTTGAATCCCTAGCTGCCACATGAACCGTGAAAAGACTATGATTGCGACAACGGCCATTGTTGGGGCGGCAGGAGGCTGTGTAGATACTGCATTTGAAAACACCGAAATCTAAAGTAGTAAATCGACAACGAACCATGTGGTCGGGTCCCCTCATTCGACCTCTCGCCCGAAACAGCACTCTATTCCCAGCACAAATAGCAATACTATGACGCGCCTCAGATTCAGTAATTCACCTCTGGAAAAATCCCAGTTCAATGCGGTTGGCTATATTGATGCGAAAATTTTCTGCTCTCGTAACACGCCGCAGCAAACTCTATTCACGTACAGAAGGTCCGAAGTGGGCGCGGCAATGAATCTTTCATGTTCAGCGCTTACATGAAGAATTTTTCCCGCAAGCACTATCTTGACATAAATTAGCGATGACCTTAAATGCATGTAAGGTCTACTATGGCCTCGCATATATTATACGCTTTGGATACAATAATCGTTCTTGTACCCAGAGGTACGAGCGAAGGAAGCCAGAGGAAGAAAGTGACGATTCATCGTACAACATGTGGCCCATAAACTCGCTGAAACATATTCCGGAACTTGGCAAGATGTCAAGAAGTGGTACTTCACTATCACCAGATGCTAATTGTCAAAGAATTTCTGCTACGCAAGAGAATGAGAATCGTGAAGGACGACATATTTCTTTTGGCGGACTGCACATATGTAGGAGACTTCCATCGCTTCTCAAATTTCAGCTCGTACTAACGAGCTGAAGATGATACAGGACCTTTAAATGCTACTTCAGCAATCCTGATGCTACATGACAATTTCGGCTATACTTCTTTGAATCTCAGCGCTGCTGATACATTAACTCACATTAATGTAGGATACAGAGTCGTCGTGCTGGGACTTCTGACTCTAGAGAGTGCAATTGTGATGGTGGATCGGTGCGTTTGGGCTTCTTACAGCGAAGTCTCAATTAACGTACTGTAGACACAAATCCCCAGTGTCACCGCGACACGATGAGGCCCATTCAGAGACAGGTGATACACCTATGGCATCAATGTTAAGCCTTCAAAAGCTGGTGGGCGTTGTGGAGGCGCTAAATGCAGAATTCCGATATACTCGATCATGGAGCCTTCTTGGTTTAGGTCGTAGTGCGACCGCAAGTCCTGCTCATTTCCTTATCTTGTGTGTACAGTAGATACTGATCCACTTGTCAAAATCCTCGAAGATCGCGTTGCAGGCTTCCACACTCCGCGACATGCCATTCCATGCCGTAGCTATTGCGCATCCGCTCGGAATAGAAATGAGCGTAGATGACAACGACAGCAGTTGTATACCAGTTATGATCGTAATTTCTCAAAGTGAAGATAATGCAAGTCTCCGGAATCTGAGACAAGCCGTACAAATCAAGATTCTGGAAGATGTTCGTGTTGGATTCTTAGCATCAGGAGCTAATCTCAACAACGACACACAAAGACAAGCGTGGGATCGAGGGTGGGAAACGGTAGGAAAGTTCTTTGGGGGTTGAAATTGCCAGAATGTTGTAGTTCAGCGATTCGATTTTTGGTGGCTTGAATACTCTCGAATTATTATTATATAACGACTGTGACATGGCCTCTGTTCATGAATAAAGTGTTAGTGTGTGGTTGTCCATGATATATTGCTCGAAAGCGTCTGTCGATAACTGAACATGGAACTGCTCATATCGAATTACATCACATCCATCCATCCATCCATCCCCAATGATACTTGTACACTGCGTTTTTCAGCTTTCCAAGCAGGTTGTGCACGCATAAATATGCAGACCACCAACAGACCTACTTTGAAGCCTGTTGGTGTTTCACAGCCGGGTTATGATATTCCAGCCATCATCACCCAGCTCGCACAAACTCGAAGTCTCGATAAACAGCCCGCCATCTTCGCCACAGGTTGTTCCCGGCACAAATCTGAGGCTCAAGACAAAAATGTTCTAGCTTCGGTGCTTGGCCGTGTGGGTTTGTAGTGCTTACTTGGTACTGGCACCGTATTGAAAGGATGCCGCTCGGATGTTATGCATTGCCGCCATCCATTTGCGGCCGATGATGGGGCCAGCCACGCCAGCTTTGTGAATGCGGGTTTGGAACGAGCGCGCGGGCGAGTCGGCCAATTGGAATACTGGCGGTGTCAAGGTGTGTCAGTAATAGCTCCAGCAACTAAAATCATAACAACTCATACATGCCGTCGTCGCAGATGCAGCAGATGCAGCAGATGCAGCAGACGCAGGCATAGACACAGACGTAGTTGTCGTGTTGATAAAAAGTTGGTGACGATTATTTTCCCATCTGAAAAGGCATGGAAGGCAATCTGGATCTGGATCTGGATCTGGGTCTCATGTGACCTAGTTCTAACTTCCTGCTAGCTAGTCACGCCCCTGCATACAAGCCTTCCGAGCACCGCTTCCACGGCCACTCAAGGTTACCCCCGTGCGACACACTAAAACACCGGCCCTGACCAGCAAAAGAAATAATCTTACAGCGTCGCTTCGTGGGAGAGAAAACACGCACACTAACCTCAGAATACGAGAATCTGCACCGGTAGGTCAGAATCCGGTATGGAAGAGACGGGAAAGATTCCCCTCTCTTCGTTTATATCTTCATCGGTGTTTCATTCCAATCTCTCCTTGTACTTTTACTCTTGTTCATGCTCCTGCTCCTGCGAGTCCCCATACGCATACTCCCCCATACTCATACTCCCCCTCATACTCCCCCTCATACTGCAAGAAGACAGGTGAGAAAGAAAAAGGTCAACGCTCGGTCAGTCAACCTACTCGCTGTCGCAAGCATGTTCTGAACGGTTTATTGGTTCTGGGTCATTTGCCTGCATTTATTGCCAACTTCCCCTTTTACTTGTTCCTCTATACACTTGCTCTCATTCTCTGAATCACTGGCTTTTGGAATCATCAGGGGAATCCTCAGGGTGAATACTCGCTGTGTCACACTGGCTTAAAATAGATTGAGGCTGTTTTATTCTGCTACATCGATATACCAGACCTACCGCCCTACTCATTGACAAGCAGCGCTCCAACATCCTCCGAGACTCGCTCACCAACCTCGCCATGCCTCACACAATACTCACGCTGCCTCCCTCCCTCCTCCTCCTCACCCTTCTTGCCACCACTACTACCACCTATGCACAAAGAGACAACGCCGAGGAATGCACCTGTTTCCGCACAAACGGCTCCTCTGCCGGCTACTTCACCTCACACCGATTCCACGATTTCCGCAACGTCGAAGGTGCAGGCGATGTCCCAGAGTTAATAACCGACGCTACAAATAGCAGTAATGCGCTCGCTACATCCGACTTCTTCCTAGGAGATGCGTGGAATAACGATTGGACGATACAGAAATGGACGAACGCGGATAGTATGGCCAACAGCGATGCCACAGTGTTGATGGTCAATTCGCCGAACAATGTTTATATTGGTGAGTTCTATACCTCTACAAATTCTCATCTCATCAAGCCAAAATATTTTCCTGGATAGAGCACTAATTTACTTTTCTACAGAATCCTCCAAAGACAATGATTCCTCCTACTCCACCTACCTCACCCTCCGCACCGCACGCCTCGCCGACTTCCAATCCGCCGCCGAATTCGACAGCACCGAGCAAAACTTCCACCACCTCTCCGTACGCTACCTCGCACGCGTAACCGGCTCCGCAGGTGCCTGCGCTGGTCTTTTCACCTATCTCGACTCCTCCCCCGTACAAGAATCCGACATCGAGATCCTCACATCGGGACCGCGCGACCGAGTACAATACACGAACCAGCCGTCCGTGAACAAACACGGCGATGTGGAAACCAAAGCCACCGTCAATGGGACGCAAAATCTCGATTGGAGCGAATGGAACATCTACCGCATGGACTGGATGCCCAAGATGACGAGCTGGTACGTGAATGGTGTTAGTGTGGCGAATATCAGTTACCAGACGCCGAAGAGTCCGGCTGGGTTGATTGTGAATATGTGGGGGGATGGGGGGAGTTGGACGGGGGAGATGGCGGAGTTCGACAGGGCGATGCTGAATGTGCAGTGGATGGAGGTGGTTTTTAATGTTAGTGGGGATTATGCTGGAAAGGGGGGGAAGAGTAAGAGGGGAGATGAAGAGGAGAGAACTGGATGGGTGGAGAGGAGAGGGCTGGAGAAGAGGAAGAGTAAGGGGTGTGAGGTTGTTTGCAATGTGGATGACGGGATCAACCAGACGGGGACGCCTGTGCTGGTGTATAATAACACGGGGATGGGTGCACTGGGATGGAAGGAGGGAACGGGAGCTATGGGATGGCTGCCCATTGTTATCGTGGGGTTGGTCGGTTTTGGGTGGTTGTAATCTGATTCAGTGCGATTGGTGGAGGGGGGTAGTGGGCGTATATATTTGCCAGTTTAGAAAAGGATGGTTCAAGATCAAATCACTAGAGGCATGTCGTGAATGGACGGATTGGATTGAAGAGAGGCTATTTATTGTGTTCCCACAACATAACATAACATAACACAGCATATCATAGGTATCTCATCCATGGGTATAAACAAACAAATAGATGAATAAATACTATAATAGTATAGTATAATAATCTAATCTAATCTACTTAACTTGGATCCACAAACAAACAAACAAACAACTACAGGATAGGATGGGCATGGGATAGGCATAGGATAGGATAGGATAGGATATAAACTAGTAAGTAGTACATACGGTATAAGTTAAGTCGAGTATTTATAAAGATAAAGTTGGAGGTTGACTTGACTTGACTTGACTTGACTTACTTAGACTCTGAAGAAGAAGTATATATATGTTTGCTGCTGCTGCTGCTGCTGACGATGACGACGACGATGATGATATCATTTCGTATTTTATTATTATGATGTGAGAGTTTCAATAAGTTATGACAACCGGTCGCGGAAGCTGTTCGTAGCATTCTCTAGATCCAGAGTCTTTCTCTCTCTCTCTCTCTCTCTCTCTCTCTCTCTCTCTGACACACAATTTATTTATTCATTCATTCATCCTCCTCCTCCATCACCTACGCATTCCCCATCAACTCTGCATGAATCCTCTCTCTCTCTACCTCACCCTCCTCCTAAACTCCACCAACGGCCCATCTTTCATACTAGTAAAACAATCCCTCAACTGAAACTCGCCCATCCTCTTCCGGCCCCACTCCTCTCCTTCCCTTCCCTCGCCTTGCGTGCCCGCCAACCTCATCTCGTACAACCACACCGCCCGCGCCAAACTCGTCATGAGCTCCACATACGCCACACCCTTCCCAATACATCCTCGGGATCCTATACTAAAGGGGCAGAAAGCCGATTGGGCTATTGCTACCGAACGCTCATCGATCCAGCGTTCCGGCAAAAACGAAAATGGATCCGGGTAATAGTGCGGATTGTGATGAATAGCGTAGTGTGGCACCCCAACCACATACCCTTCAGGAATGTGCACACCATCGACATCCAAACCGCCAGACAGGACTTCTCGTGGAAGTAGACCGCCTACGGGAGGAGACATGCGCATTGATTCATCAATCACAGCGCGGAGGTAGGTGCAACCGTTTAATGTAGGCCCTGAATGAATATCCTCGACGGCCTCAAAAGTTCCCAGTATTCCCCTCGCCAGAATCTCTAGTTTCTCGGGATTATGCACGAGATAAAAGAACGCAGCAGCAAGAGCCGTAGACGTGGTGTCTGATCCAGCGATGATAAGGAGATTGCTTTCACCCCAGAGTTCGGGAGTAGTGAAGCCTTGGCCGGTTTCGGCGTCGCGCGCGTTCAGGAGGTAGTAGAAGAAGTCTTTGCGGTCGGTGTCGAGGCCGACTTTCGTGCGCTCGAGTGCTTGTGTTTTGCTGTAAGCCATGTATTTCATTCTTTGGGCGTAGATTTTGGAGAAGAGGAGTTTGCTTAAGCCCGTGGTTTTAATTAGGGGGTAAGTGCCGGTCTAGGGAGGGAGTTAGTATGAGTTGGACACGAGGCGATTGAGCACTTACGATTAAGTGAATGTGAGCAGCGTTTCCGATCAGGTCGATCACATGACGGTTTGTTGAATGCTCAAGCATTTCGAATGCCTTCCCGAAACAAAGATCTCCCATAACGTCGAATGTCAGGTAGTTACACCAATCAGACATGTTCTGAGCAATTCCCCATCCATCGTTGTTTGGCTTCTCTAAGGAGGATCTGGGTTGGTAGAGCTTGTCGCAGAAAGTCCTAACATTGGCCAGGATATATTTTTCCATAGATTTGATTGCATTGTCGGAGAACGCATGAGAAAGAACTCTTCTCTTTCTTGCATGACTAGCCTTATCAATGCTACTGTGCGTATTGAAAGTATCTTTGTTTGGTGGGAACACGGAGTAGAATTGCGACTTCTTGACGTTCGACTTGTGGCCGTATATCGTTTTCAAGGCCGTATTGGTATTTATCGACAGGCTATTAGGGCCATATCTGAAGACAGAGCCTAAGATATTTAGTATTACATTTCAACAGAAGCAAGTCGAGCTCACCATATTTCTCATGACATCTATAAAATTCTAGATGTCTATCGCCCTTCCATGCATGATAAACCGAATACCAATCCGTGATCTTCGCAAGGAATGGTCCAGGGTATTTCGCAAGCGGATGAAACGTCAGCCGGTAAATGGACAGGAGGGTGAGCTGGGGTTCGAATCAGCGAACAATTTGAGATGCATCAAGGAACAAGAACATTGATACTCACATATGCAATGGAGAGAGCTGGAATGAGCACCGAGGTCCAAAACAACCAATTGACGAAGAATGAGGCGATAGAAGGTTCTTCCATCGTTACGAAGAGGGTTTTGAGAGAAGTAGCTGTGATTATGGCGGGCCTTTGCGGGATGGAATTTGCATGTGTTGAATTGCAGAGAGTTCTCCCA
The DNA here is from genome assembly GCA_001465935.1 of Clarireedia homoeocarpa. Lineage (NCBI taxonomy): Eukaryota > Fungi > Ascomycota > Leotiomycetes > Helotiales > Rutstroemiaceae > Clarireedia > Clarireedia homoeocarpa. Next base: position 160,297 of record LNKV01000032.1, on the reverse strand, counting down.
TGGAAGGAAAGGATGAGAAGCAGCGTCTTGTCCCTCATGTACAATCAAAACTTCTTGTCGACAACAACAACAGCAGCAGCAGCAGCGAAGAATAAGATGATAAATATGAACAAGAAGCCGTCGCATCAGCCATCGTTGGTTCGCATACCTACCTATATGGTACATCAATGACGGAGCATTCCTGCAAAGCCTCTGTGCCAATGTCCGATGATAGCCGTGGGACAAAGAGAGATCCCCCCAGCCAAAGCGGTGCTAGTGGCACAACATATGAAGGGAGTCTCGGATAGTACTCGTATAGTATCGACTAGTCGAATGGCGAACGAAGCGGGGTGGTAAAGCCGATGCAAAGCTTTCTTGATTCGCGATGTTTTGCATTGTGCCGTGACGATTACTTTGCTTTACCTTACCGTTATCATGCATTGGTCTGCTGCGGCTGACGGGTTGGGAAGCTCCTTTGTAAACGGCGGTATTGGGGGCTCTCATTGCTCCCTCCCGAATCAATAATTGGACATTTGCAGCAGGTATGAATGCTTCAATTGAAGTCTTGCATAGAGAATAAGTTGTTATCCAAACCACCATCGGGGAACCGCCAGCTGTTGTGGAGAAGTGGAGCGAGGAGCGAGGAGCGTGGAGTACGGGGGATGTGCAAGGCGGACCATTCACTACTTAGTCATCATGTCATCCATGACATCCATGACATCCATAACATCCATATCCGAGATGCTTTATGCCGAGGGCTGGAGCTCCGATCGCTATGTTCACAAACTCCTGCATACTAACCTCCATACTAATCAACAAATCACACAAAATTTCATGCCGTCAGAGTGCATCAACTTGCATTACATTACCTCAGACCTCGGGCACGTGTCAAATCGACCCAGCCATCGATGATAAGCAAAATATCCCGATCGGTACCTTTCCGCGGCTTCCTTACTGGCTGACGGCTTCAACAACACCAAAGTCTGGATCCGCAAGAGAGAAAATCATCCAAAGTCTTCTATAGGAGTTGGCCAGAAGGAGACGCTATTGCAAGTCTGCCTCCGCTGTCAAAATACCCGAGCTTCTCTTTGGGAGGTACGAAGTAAAGGAACCATGATTGAGTGTGTGCACTGGTAATTGCGAGCTCGTGACGATGGCGGGGCGAGATTTATTCTTCTGTCACAACAGTTGGCATTGCATATATTCAATTTCTATTTTCAAACTTCCAACTAATCTCATTTTATCCTTTGTGCTCTCCTCCAAGTATTTTCAATTTCATGGTAGACAATAACCGCCCTAGAGAACTTGTTAGTGTATGGAAACAAAAGCGCAGTCTGGGGTACAAACATCAACAATGATATCAGTCCCAGTAGTATAACTGGCTGCATCACTCGCCAGGAACAAATAAGCACCCTTGAGCTCATGAGCCTCTCCTTCTCTTCCCATGGGGATCTTATCCTTCCAGACAGCCTTGGTCTCCGGTGGTACGAAATCCGATATCTCAGTTGCGATATATCCAGGCGAGACCGAGTTAGATCGAGCAAAGCCTACCCATTCCACAGCCAAACATTTGCCTATCCCACGTTAGCAACCTTAGGATCTCCATCATAGAGATAGATGCTCTCACATAAATGAATAACACCAGCTTTCGCAGCATTATACGCAGCCTGCAATTGTGGGATGTTCACAATATGCCCACTCATACTAGCTGTAGCGACAAAACTTCCATACGTGAAATTTTCCAACTTTTTCCCATCAACCGTAGTACCCTCCTTCTTCTGCCGCCTCCAATGCTGTCCAGCTACCTTGGCGCAATAAAATGTTCCGTCCAAATCTGTTGTAACGACTTTTCTGTAATGGTCTATCTCCCCATCTAGCATGGGTCCCTGCGTCCATGGGATACCTGAGTTCGCGATGAAGATGTCGAGTCGACCGTTCAAGTCCTTGACTGCGGTGTTGATGGCGGTTTCGACGGCTTCGTAGGATGTTACGTTGACTTGGTATGCTTTGCCTGGTTCTTGTTAGTTATGTCGTGTAAGTCTGCCATGGGCGAGAGGGGAAGGCGGCACGAACATGTAACACCGTATTCCTTCTCGATTTTCTCTGCTTCTTGGACTGCTTTCTTGTTGCTGTTGTACCAAATAGCAACGTTCGCTCCAGCTTCTGCCAAAGCATGGGCAACTGCAAGACCAATTCCTGCGCCGGCCCCAGACACAATTGCTGTTCTGCCTTTCAACGAGAACAAAGGCATAACCCGGGACGTATAGGTGGGGGCCTCGGTGAGGTTGTGCTTGAATTTACCGTCGGTCATTGCGCCGTCCATTTTGAAAGATGCTCGAATGTCGATGGAAGTCAGATCAGTTGTATTGAGCTTTGCAGGTATATATATGGTTCTCTAGAGCACGTCGAACACAAGAGACGGGACGGCAAAGGCAACGTAAACGTGAAATGCTCGTCCAGACATAGTGGGGGTTAATGGAGCCGGCATGTCGCTACTGCCGAGAGCTTGTCGGGATCTCACATCTGAATGGAGCGCTTGAGTGGCTGATGCTAATGCTGTACCCAGTTGTGTGGAGCGAGAGGGACAAGTCAATTAATTGGTGCGGTTCGTGGAGTGTCTTTCTTGAAATGTCGCGTCTTTCTTCGAATTAACGATGCCTTCCTTGTTCACACTGTTCTGGAATTTGGCATTGTGCAAGATCCTTGGGCAGAAATATGCACTGGATGGTTGGTAATTGTGAAGGGTTAGATACTTTACTATACAAGTAGAATTCGGTTTATTCGGTCGTCAAAACTAGGAGCTTAGTCATGCTACATGGAGCAATTTCGTCGAGATTCATCACGTGCTATAGCTTCTCTTCAATCTCAACCAGTGATTCTCTTCAATCTTAACCGGTGATTCTTTATTCTTGTAATGTCCAAACCCTAACGCGCTATAAACCTTCACTGATACTGCGCAGAAACAAGACGAGCAATGTGAGTTTAGATTCTCTAATCAATCAATGATTTATTAATAGGCAAAGATGGCATTCGATCCAATCCAGGCAAGAAGACTTAGAAGCAGAAAAGGAATAAAACTGTTATACTCCTCAATAGTATCAAGCTGGGGCGAAGGAGGAGATTGCGGCCTGCGTGTACATGTGCAGTGGGCCCATTAGAGGATTAGGTCCATTGATCAACATACTACGGCTCTCCATAGCCTGCATGGGCTGTGATAATGAGTCTGATGGACCAGCGTATGGTATTCTAGGTAAGACCAGGTTTCCTTTCCCTTTGATACCGGTAAAGGGACTCTGAATAGGAAACGAGTCGAATCCTGATATTCGTCTCCCTCATCGTCACGAAACTCTAAACCATCAGATCTACGTTGCTGCTCCTGAAACATTCACTTCTCTATCGCGCCTTTTACTTCCTCAACTGCTTCATCAGTTCCACCAAATATGGTAACACTGACCGTCTCCTCCCTACCTGGATAATGTCGGCGATCACTGATACCTATTGCACAACCTGTACGACGCAATATATCAATAAAGGATCGTCTCTCCAGAACCAAAAAATTAGATTCCCGCTTTGAGACCTCTACAACATTGTTTTTCAGATTTCCGTCCTTTCTTTCTGCGATGGGTGGCGCGAGAGATACAAAGCTAAGCTTAGGCTGATTACCAAAAATTCATTACTCTGCTCCGGGCCTCTGAATGTCAGCTAACTCTTTCTCCAATCCATGCTTTCTTCGCATCTTAGGGATGACGATATCATGACTGACCGCTGGTCCAACTGAGAGTGTTGGATATAGCTCTCCAGGCGTATAATAATCAGACAACCGTGGAGGAGTAACAAAGAGAATTTGATTGACACTGTGAGGACACCCAACCAGATCACTTCTACCAACCTTCTTCGAAAATCTACTATATGCTGGCATGCCGCTGATTGCGCGTCCTAATCTATGGGTGTACATATTTTTTCCAAGATCATCCTCAAATCCACAAACGTAACACTCCCTTCTACCTTTCCCCCATGAAAAGACAGCTATATTACTGATTCCACGGTTGCGAGAGAGAAGCCTCCTGAACGTTATTATACAAGTAGTCCAGCGAAAGTATACAATATCTAATTGAGGACAGAACCAGGCATAGCGGCCATCATCCCAGTCACTCATGCACTCAAAGCCTGCATAATCACGCTTCTCATAAATGCGTGTACCCTCTTCGCGAGCCTCCATGCAAACATGCACGATTACTGATGTATTGTGACAGTGCATGTCACAGAGATTCCACTTTGTACATGAGGAAATAATTTCGAATCATAGTGCAGCACAGCCAGCAGCGAAACCCCAGATGCTGTCTCGCAATTCTCTTGGAAGTTCAGGCAAGAAAAGGAACTCTGTCAGATCTTGACCCATCTCGACATCTGCTGATTTGTTGCTCTGGGCGAGAGACAGAGTATCGCAGTATTCATCAATAATATCTGACGAAAAGTCAGAATTGCCACTTCTTGTAGAATTCCCTCTGGTGGCCATAATGAGTTGGTACCTTCGAAAGCACTCTCACGATTGGACTGAAATTGTTTCCTTGGGTTACTGAGGTTAGATAAACTTCTGCAGCTTTTCTGTTCCGGTTTTGCAAAGTTAAGGATCTTATATGAAATCCTTGAAGATGAACTATTTATGAAATATAAGCCGTAATTATCACTTCTCTAGAAGTGGCGTCACTTTTGGAGTTCTCACACGATTTCAAATGTGGAGTTTGGGAAAGTTCTCGAACGAAAGGCCTTCCATATACCACGAAATCAGTTCTGTTCGACAATTTTTCTGCTCATGAAGCTAAGCTCCTCCCACGCCTTCCGTTTCTTCCCTTTATCTTCAAAAATAAAGCCGCGAGTGCCTCTTGCATTGTTGCATTCCCTTCCTGAGAGGAAACTCAGATTGGCCTAGAACGAAACAAACAAGCATTGGTCTAGGAACAATTTAGGAATATGATAAAGAAAGTACCCGCTAACCCAAGTGAATCGCTGGGTGCAACTTATGGCAGTCTGGCATTATTATGTCTATGAGCCTATCGATCGAAAGGTTACTGGCTCTATAAAGAGGGTGATATTAACGGTTCAGAGAATCCTAAATTAAATAACTCGGATCCTAGAGTAAGCAAATCTCCAAGTTGTTACTCAACTAGTTATAAATACCAAATTCACTTGAACACTGTATACTAATCATAGTCTCTGTAGCCTCTGCATAGCACTTCCAGGACTTCGTACTCGTGGAGCTCAGTACAGCCTAGAAGCTCAAGCATGAGGGGATATTGATCTCAGAGTATAAGTTGAGATTGGAATCAATATCAGAATCGTGTTCGCGGCGGTACGCGTCTGTAGAGATAGTATTAGTTGGGAGGAGATAAATACTGATGTTAGTGTCTTTCATCCGCCAGGGTTTTCGCGATGTTGAATTAGTCAGTGGTCACCACTGAAACATATATAAAAGGATTCAAAGCACTATGGCCCTTTGGAAAACGATACAAAAATAGTTTTCTGTTATCTAAACTTATCTGAACGTAATGCAGATGATTGTATATGTATTATTTGTTCTGCAAAAAGTTCCTCTGATCAGCTTCTTTTGATTCGTGACCCGTGTCTAGTTATGACTTCCTCTTTCTTCATATCGGGAAGTGCCACCAAGTTTCAATCTTGGTAATCAGGCTTCAAACGCAACTCGAATACGAATGAAGTGGGTGATGAAGACCGCGGTGCAAGACCACTGGCAACCTACTGGCAACTTCTCTACTGGCTTTCTAGTTGCCCCTCGTCCCACCATATCATTTCTAGCTGGTTTATACCAGAGCATGATTTCTTTCCAAACTTCCGATTCTTTGATCCATCGTCGCCGTTTGAAACCTTTCCCTTGTTTGTGAACGCGAGTTTGGTATCTTTTTCTTCTGTGGGTTTTTCTTTCCAGACTTTCTCTAGGACTTCCTCTAAAAATTGCTCGTGGCTACATTCTTCCTGGATACGTTCATGCTCGGAATTTGCTTCATCTGAAACTTCCTCTTCAGAATGCGAGCTTATTTGTGATCCGGCAGATGTACTCCTCCTTCTACTAAAGCTACCCGAAGGCTCTTTTGGGTCACGCAGTTTGAATTTTACGAGTATGTCTAACCTGAATAGAATGCCGCAGATAGAGGCAGATATCAACGAGGAGGCTGATGTCATTGTGAATCTAGAGATTAGGGTGATGAAGAGTTCAACTTGGATGGTCTTCCTCCGATAGCGTGTTTCGAGGTTCTGGTGGCTATAACCACGGCTGGTTGAGTGATCATCTCCCATACTTGTGATCAAATAAAATCTCCACTTGTTTCAATTGGGTCACAATGTCCCTCATGTACATGTGTATACAGACCAGTTCTTCTCTACAATCTATCAATTACTCATGTGGCTATGGGCCGGCAATTGCGTCTTGGGGAGATTGGGGTGCAAAGTATTCTGCATTTTTATCATTCGCTGACGCTCACGAAGCGCATGCGGGCTGGTAGCAGCTTCAGTGGGGCGGGCCACCCACCCACCATTTAACCTCAAAGGGGATTCCATTAACTTTATTCAGACCCCCTTGCCCTCAATCCGTGTATATGGTTTGGTCCACAACCTAAGCATGTCAATGATTCAGACCCTACATTGAGCTTTATACCGTACTTTCTTAGAAAATAATACAGTCTCAGATTTCATGAAAAGTACACCTGTAGATCCTACACCGTGTACGCAATCGTAGTCAATAATTCGAATTCGCTTTTGGTCTCAGTATATCTTGTTGTTTCAGTCCTGCTGTCATTGTTCCGACAAGTGTACATGCATGAGCTACAGTAGCTCACCTTAGCTTTCTGGCCTCAACAACCAACCTCTCCCTACGATGCATTTGTCGACCGCTATTATGCTTCTCGACTTTCACTTGCATATTTTTGCTCTAGTAATACAAGAGAATCGCTTTAACAGGAGGTGTTTGTAGATAACACTAATGATAAACATTAATGGAAGGACAATATTGGTGGAGATCTCAATTCTTACCCCCCCCAATGGTACACTAATCCCCGAGCTATGGTATAACATGTGATCCGAGAATTAGAGTGTTCTCATCAATTTCCTACATCTGCAAGCTTATTCAAATCATTCTATCGACTCCAAAAGATGTATTTAATAACTGAATTTATTTTCATTTTGCAAAGGCTAGGAGGGAAACATTGCATTGGTATATCCCTTGGCAAGATTGCTCTTTCTCTGGACTGTGTGCATAGCTGTATAAAATACAACCTCTAGTTAATGTCTTTTCAATTTTTTATTCTAGGTCTAGTACATAAGTAGGAAAGAAATAGTTTCAGATTCTAGGAATGATGTAATACCGTATACATCTGTAATATCGTGGTCATTATAGGTGTCTCGGATCTTGCTGTTGCTGTCTCTGCAGATCTGTAGATCTTGTTCCTTGCATCACAGCCGCTAGTGTAATAGATATCTAGATAAACAGGCCTGGATAATCTCTCGAATTGATAGAAATCATTCACTTCACTTCGCATCCATCAGCAACACCTTCAACTTCAGCATCTCTCACCTCCTCAATATATCATCATGCAGCTCCCTATCGTTGTACTCCTCAGCTTGACGGGTGCTCACTTGAGCTCCGCTCTCCCTATTGCAAATGTAAGCTTCTATTATTATCACTTTATTATTATCACTTTATTATCGCTTTATACAAATACCTGGACTAACAACAACACCCTCCGTTCATAGTTCGAGCAGACCACCACCATAGCAACTGAAGCTGGTCCTCTACCAGGTGGATTTACAGGAGAAACCAGCGAATCCCTCCATTTGGCCCGCGACAATCGTATTGTCGGCGGACTTCTAAACGGGCTGGGTCTGGCTAAGCGTGATGTGGGTTCCGAGGTCGAGCAGACCACCACCATAGCAACTGAAGCTGGTCCTCTACCAGGTGGATATACAGGAGAAACCAGCGAATCCCTCCATTTGGCCCGCGACAATCGTATTGTCGGCGGACTTCTGAGCACGCTGGGTCTGGCTAAGCGTGATTCGGATGCCGAGGTCGATTCAGCTGCCAGACTTCGATCTGGTCTGCCTCTGGTAGGGGGACTTCTAGATGGGCTGCCTCTGGTAGGGGGGATTCTAGCTAAGCGTGATGTGGGTTCCGAGGTCAAGCAGACCACCACCATAGCAACTGAAGCTGGTCCTCTACTAGGTGGATTTACAGGAGAAACTAGCGAATCCCTCCATTTGGCCCACGACAAGCGTATTGTCGGCGGACTTCTGAGCGCGCTGGGTCTGGCTAAGCGTGATTCAACTCTTTTGGATAATATGCTTTAAAGGTCCTATGATAATTAGCTTCCTTCCGAAGCAGTCCGTGTTCATTGCTAGCTATCAGGATCATGAGCATCATATCCACTTCACGCTGAGAATCGATACATTTACGCTGGGGAAGTTTGATAAAGGGGCTGATTGACGATGTCAAGGTTGGAAATTATGTGGCCAATAATGATGCTCTTGTGGCGATAGGAAAGGAGAGATGATGAATAATGGTTTTCTTTTTGGAAGAAGTTGTTGGATATGCTTGTTTCTTTGCTGGATAGTGGAACAAGTTGGAGAGGATGATTAATGTACTGTGATGAGTATTTTAATGAATAAACGCTATTTTCTTTTAACTCTTTTTCATCTCTACTCATTCTTCTTGGAATTCGAGATTAGACAAGTGTCAAGGGTACGCGGCGACCAATTAGCTGCATGTTCAATTCTAGACAAATTGTGCTATCTACAGTGGTAAAGGCTCTATCCGCCGGCGTCTTGAATTCTCTTATTATAGGGTTAGTGAGCTCAATAAATAACAACTTTTCTAAGATAGATGGCGCCAGATCCTTACTTGTGTCACCACAGTAGATCCATTCGCTCAAATCAAAGGACAGAATTGGATCAAGAAACATGATAGATCATGAAACGTTATGTATTATCACACCTGCAAGGGCAATGCACTTAGGACAGTAGGGCTGAAAAACGGTACTTATCCTTCGAACTAGATACTGCAGAAAGATTGTGGCATTTACTACGGAATGAGAAAGTATAGTTTGTCCGAGATATACATGGACGCAAAAAAGGACCCTATTTTTCGTGTTCTACAGAGTCGACTCCTCTGGGTTTCATCAAGGTGTTGCATTTTGAAGTAGGGTAAAATTATGACTGAGGATTGGATACTTATTAGTAAAATTTTTAGAATACCGTAAGAATGTAAATTTAAATTCTTGGAAGCTTATTAAAGTGATGCGCAGTGATTAAAGTTTTATAGATCTATTTTATATAGAATGCAGATACTGAGATTCTCAATACGCTCCTGGGTATACACTCCTGAGTAAATCATTCATTAAGTCTGATGCCAATTCATTATTTTTCCTTCACAAAGAACCGTGTTTTGTCCCTCTCATAGTGTACCACTCTCTAAAATTGTTCCAATTCCTGCAAGTATGGACTTGTGGTGTACCTGCCAGGATAGTATTTGGCCCTTCACCATAAAGCCTAAGAGGCACTGGAGTCAGGTCTCCTGCGCATTGAATAGTTTGACGAAGCTGATCAATGCAGTGTTCTAAAGTTGAAATAAATTGTAAGTGCAAGTACATTATTTCAGAAACTAGTGGTCCTTACCAACGTGAATATGGTCAAGATACTCCGGTAAACTTGCACCATGGTGAGCATGCCCAGCATAGTACTCTGGATATAATGCTTTCCGGATAGCATTCTGTTGAAACATTAGTCTATCGCAATCACTTTTAGGGAAAAATAAAACAAACCAGACAATGCAAAGAGTGCATTACCTCGACTCTGTGTAGTGTTAGCTTCGAACTTTTTCGGACTCATGGATTTCATACTCTCCAAAATAATACCCGTTAATCTCCATAGGGTTTTCAAGGTGAGAAGATTCTTCTTTTGTAACAACAATATATTGACCTTGAAGAAGCTTATCCCAAGCTTCATCAATCTCTGGTTTTGGTTCTCCGACAAATTGCGGCTGTGCTGGATCGTGTTCACGATACCATAGTTGCGAACTCTCATTGTACACGAGGGCGCTCGTGAATCTTACTTGCTGCTTCTCGATGCTCGATCTCGCTGGGCCTAGCGAATGTTGTTAATAAACCATGACCATCTTTCCGGAAACTGCTACTGCTTACTAAATTCTGTGTCGTAGCCTTTTTGACTGCCGTGGCCGGGGATTTGGCGTATATAAAGACCTATGGTTGTTGCCGCGAATATCACAGTTGTGATGGCGAGAACTACAGTTGATACTTTCCATGCTCTTGTCGGCGGTGGCTGATGGTATTCGCCGTCGAATGAAGATGAAGATCGATCTTCAAAGTCGACATCTTCCATAAGGGGCTTTTCCGAAGACATTCTTTTATTACAACGTCACGATCTGGGTATGATTGATAACGCTGCGTTCTTTTTCTTCATTTAAACACTCTTATTTATTAGTTTGGCGAACATAGATGATATCTAGGTAAGAGAACAGAAGTATAAACACAACTTGAGAAGTAGTATTTGCAAGGCACTGAAACCATTTAGATTCTACATGAATTTGACGTGTACAGTTGGACCGAGACATTTGACTCACATTAAACACGTACCCGTATGGCCGTGCATGTATGCAGGGCTCACATGCAGTGGTGTTCTATAGTTTGCTCCATAGGCAAATACTGTAAGTTGATCAACTAACCTCAATGTAGGTGTAAATAATTCTTGAGAAGAGCGATTCTTTCTTTGCCTTGATTGTGCCTCTTCAAAAACGCAGACACATTCATATCCGCTTTTTGTATGGTACCTCCCGCCTATTTCGACCCCCCTTTCCGCCCCTCTTTACTTCTACGTACCATTCCAGTTCATTGCAACTAGTAAGCGCCGCTCAACAACCGGGTGAACGAGTCAAGCATAATTTCAATCATGACGTCCGAATAGAGATATAAATAAGGTTAGTATCATAAGCTATCCTATTCAGTGGTACCTGGCATACTGCACGATCCCCCATAAGTAGCAGGGGCTGTTGCGCCACGAAGATCATATTCTACATAAGTAGCGGTGTCGGGCTCAGGCTTTTCCCACCCCAACGCAACCCGCATGGAGATCTGAATCAGATGGAGCCACTTCGTGCGTGTATTTCCTCTTAACATGATGTCTCAAGGTCTATCAATCATGTCTGGGAACACAGGATGAAACACTGCGCTCTCATGCAGGTCTATGATAATGTGCCAAGATGACGATCATTGGTATTCGGTAGGTTTATTCAGGTGTGATAGTAATCCTAACATCATTTGCCGGTCCCCACGGACTCAGGGTCATTCCTATACGGCTACCACTAACAAAAAATGAAGATCGAACTCTAGTACCTTTTTATATATCGTAATTTACTCAATATTACTTTCTTTTTCATCATCGACCGCTATCTTATCGCCGACTACACTTAGTACTAGTATTGCTCTCAACAGCCATCTATCACTATCATGCGTACTAATTTCATTGCTATCCTCCTCCTTGGAGCAATTCATATGAGCTTTGCTCTACCTCTCCATCGTCTGGTAAGGTCTGGCCTATGCTTCGTTTTTGGTATTCTTTTAACATAAGCGAATCTCCATTGCAGACCGGTAACGTACGACTTCCTCCACTGGAGAAACGTTCAGATGATGTTGCAATCAATATCAAACCCAAGATCCTGTTATCCGAGAACTCTTGGGAACATCTGCGAAGGTGACAGATAGGTCCTAGAGGATTATTATTAGGATGTTTTGAATCAAGACGTAAATGGCTTCGGATATGGTATTTGTTTTGGGAAAGTTTACGGGAGAAGGAGAAATTTATATAAACAGTAAAGGTACCAATCTCTCCAAAGAAACTCATTCCCATACTTCTGCTGGATCCCACTCGAAATTTGCACCGGCATCATCAAGTCGAATTGTTTCCTGCAAGTATCTACTATCTTCTTTATCTTGTGGTAATCTTCCACTATCAAAAGATTTCTTATGAGCGCATTGTTACAAGTACAAAACGATCAGAGTGCCACAAACTTATTAGAATTCACCTCTTATATCCCAAGAACTAACCCATTCATCTAGCTGCGCAGATTGCCCTACAATACTACACAAATCGTTTCGCGGACCGACGTTTGAGATGCACATGTCACTCTGTACATACTGTACATGGCCTTGGAGTCTTAGACTGATTGGTGCGCGGATCCCCATGATACTTTGAATTTCCCTGGATTCGAAGGGTTAACACTCAAAATTCGTGGACGCTTACTGCCGGTGACAAGAGAGTATATGCTCGTTATTCGTAGTCAGCGACAGAGGATACATGCGTTCAATGATATTCTACAAGTAAGCTCTCGAGATATGTCACCCGAGAAGATAGCAGATAACTCTCACGCTCGTTATGAGAGATTGCTGTTGAATAGCTTAATTATGTGTATAAAATTCAAGTCTCAACATTATTCGTTCCTCTAAATCTACCTAATATATCTAAAATATCTTATCCCAGATTTTCTTAACGACACCCCTATTCGGATCATCCATGCTCTCCGAACTCTCTTTCCAGCGTCGGATGGATTCGAATTCGCCTTCGAAGTTTATTGATTCCAGTGGAATGATTTTAGACTTTAGGAAGATTTTGAAGAATGCATAGAGCACTGTGAGAATAAGATGTGAGCTGTGGAGTTTTTCCAGCGGAGCAAGAGAGGAAAGGAGGTCCTCGAGGCCACAAGGGGAGGAAAGAGAGCGAGCTTACCAATGAAGATTGCGATGTTGATGTAATATGTTAGGAAGCCGGATGCTGTGAACTTTCCGGGGAAGAACACTGCGTAACCTGGAATGATATGTTAGGAGAAGCCGAGGAATATGAGGGATTGGGAAGTGAATGTTTACCCGAAAGGAAAACGATTAGGAAAATGATGAAACCAGTGGTCCATGCGACATAAGGCTGGAGCGGGCTTTTATATGGTAGTGCTATACAGAAGTCAGATTACTGAAAACTTTGAGTATCTGAAAAAGACTTACCATCTCTTGAGATACCCTGTCGTCGAAGGGCATAATAGAACCGCAGATAAGTAATTTCTATCACAACCCATCCAATCAATCCAGCCACCGTGGTGATATTGACGAACCACGAGAACACAGTTGAAGCCTTGTTGCTAACAACCATATATACAAGTGGGGAGGGCATAATACTCAATGCTACAGAATACCATGGTGTACCGTATCGGTTGCATCGCATGAAGATCTTAGGAGCATGACCATCGGCGCTTAGACCATAGAGTGTTCTAGAGGCTAGAAAAATGCATGCGGAACCACTGCTGATGGCGGAGGTGCATACAACCGCGTTGATTATAGATGGGAGGACGTTGATGCCGGCCGCTTTGAATGCGATGACGAAGGGGGATGAGGCCGCTGTTCCGGTTGAGTTGGAGAGGGCTTCGCTGGTGTACGGCCTGTTTGCTATCAGTCTCAGGAGTACGAAGGAGATTTAAAAACAAAGCCTACACAATCATTCCCACAATCAGAATACTGAGGACATAGAAGAAGAAAACGCGGAAGAAAGTCTTCTTCGTCGCATCGGGAATGATCTTCCGTGGGTTTGCCGTCTCGGTTCCTGAAAGTGCGACAACCTGAATATTACCATAACTGAACGCAGCACTGATCAATGAGGACCAGAAAGCTAAGAATCTTCCCGTGTTTCCTGGTACAAGATATTCGTTGAAAGCTCCTGGTGTTTTCCAGTAACGGAAACCGAGTCTTTCTCCCTTTGGTCCACCACCTAGATCTACAACAAGACCAGCGATGATGAGCCCGATGATTAGTGCTATCTTCATGGAGGCGAATATGACTTCAGACTAGCATCATGTCAGCCGCGCTGAGAAGAAAAACGGAATGAGATACTCACTTCACCGTACATACGGACGCCACAGAAGTTAAGAGCCACAATCACAACAAGGAACACAGTAATCCAGACAGCCGGATTTGTTTTCTCGTCCCAGAATTGGATCATTGTTGCTGCGGCGGAAAGTTCGGCTGGTACAGAAATGGCCATTGTGTACCAGAAATTCCATCCTGTCGCAGCACCAAGCGCTGGCTCCACGAATGCTGTAGCATGACGGACGAATCCACCTGTTACTGGCATGAACGCTGTGATTTCTCCGGTTGTATACTGGTCATCGAGTGTTAGTTGGTCCGATATTGGAAAATTGGAAAGGAGGTTCGTCATACGCTGACTCCTGCTGTTACAAATCCCATGAAGATGTAGGCCAGCCAAGCACCAGCTGGGCCGGCCATGGCGATTGTGCTACCAGAGCTCAAGAATAGGCCAGTTCCCTTTCGAGGATCAGCAATTGATCATGATACATCGTCCTCGGCAACAACTCACAATCATTCCAGCAATTGCTATCATATTAATATGACGCCCCTTCATATTTCTCTTCAGCTCCTCCGAAGCATCCTTACTCGAACCCGTTTCAACATCAAGATTGTTGACAGGATGCGAAACAAAATCTGATTTCATGATTGACGACGGCTTTGGATCTACTGATCCTTCCAAGCTGGAAGTCATAATGAGGCAATTGCAATATATACACAAACGCGTAGTTGCAATATGAACAAATATGTTGCTTTCAAGGAAGTTCCACGATCGGCTTCCACCATATCTTATATGAATGTCCAGACCGTCGGACGGCTCAAAGGTGTCTACATAGCTCGTGTCGAGATGGAGGTAGACGACCTGCACAGTCATCCAGGACTTGAACCTTGAAGGACCCGCCGCGCCGTTTCGAGATAAGAGTCGCGGTCGGCGTTCAAGGTGATAGGCGAATTGTCGGGGCTTGGGAGCGATGCCGGCAGGGTGTGTGGTGGGCTGGTGGGGGGCAGTGGCTTCAGGAATCTTTAGCCCCTCGGCGTTCAAAAGATACAGTAAGCCGATTTCCCCGCCATGAATAATCAACAACTTCATTTATCCATGGTAGGAATCATGGATTTGGATTTGGATTTGGTAAAGCCCCTCGAGCATCGAGAGAGTGTGGATCAGGTTTTGAATAATCGAGAAATTGTCAAGGAATCTCAAAAGGTTAGGCAAAAAGGGAGCAACTGCGTCTTTCATGGATGAAATCTCGACTCAATCGACATTCACTTCCTACATACCAGACATCGTCAAAATGGCAGTAAGCAGTGTAGACAGCCACGATGCGAAGATGCCGGCAAAGGCAGCACATGTCAACATGATGACGGACACGATCATTGCGAACATGCCACCCGAAGGTCTTCGATCGATTCTGCGAGGCTTGTTGGGAGAGAATGCGCAAGTCACAGCCGGTCTTCACAGACTTGCGACCAAATACCTCGAAAATACACGACCTTCATCCATACCCAATCTTTTCACGTCTTCAAATGGCTCTGTCAAGCCGACCGCAGATCTACAAAAGATACAAGGCAGATATCGGTGTTTGATGGGATGTGGATTCGGTTTCGAAAGCATGGAACTCCTAACAAGCGTTATACAACAACTGCAAGCCATGCAATGGAACGAAAATACACAGGATGAGGATGGCGAGGGGTTCTTGGATGTTCTAGCGACAATTGATGGGGATGTTGTGCAAGCAACGACAGCGGTACACAAGCAGCTTCTTACAAGCTCGGGCATAAGGCCGATGGATAGCGAAGATGCGAAAACAGTGGCGGGGCTGAAAGCAACACTTTATAAATGCAGAGATGAGGCGGCATCATCAGGTCAAGATTTCGCATTCGAGCGTGGCTTGGGCTGTCTAGAGAAGCTCTTGTACGGCGGAAGTACCGAAAATCAAGTCCAGAATGGCGCTGGGAAACCATTGACAAATGGATTTCACTCGACTAAAAGCTCGCTGGAATCTTTTCAACTGGGGTCGGCAGAAGTTCCAAGAATGTTTATGGGATTGTGGCAGTTTTCTAGTCCTGCTTGGGGAACTGCTTCGAGGGCGAAGATAGATCGCCATTTTAGAAAACATGTTGACTCAGGACTCATCGCGTACGGTGCGTTGGTAAATTGGCACAGATCATTGAAAATTAGCTGATAGCTTGGGTGTGTAGATATGGCAGATCATTATGGCGATGCAGAAGTAACATTTGTGGGTTGAGCACTTTCCCTCTTGGAGTTTAGCTAACCTGAATCAGGGGCAATTCCGTTCAGCGCAAGCAGATTCAGAAAAGATATACTGTGCTACCAAGTGGGCTGTATTCGAACCAATTCGTGTAACTAAAGAAGTTGTCGATGAGAACATCTCGGAACGCCTCACAGCCATCAACTCTACTAGTGTTGAGTTACTCCAGTTCCATTGGCAAGATGTGAGTCTCCCGATGTTGACTTGAAGTAATACCTCCTAACATGGAAGAAGTACAACGACAAGCAATATGTGCAAGCAGCACGTTTGATAGCCGAGCACCCTAGCGTAAGGGACCTGGGGCTATGTAACTTCGATACTGAACACATGGAAGAATTATTAGAGAATGGTGTCAATCCAGTCTCAAATCAAGTCCAAGTTCGTAGAAATGCTGCAGCTAGCTACACCACTACCGACTAGTGACGCTTACATGTCTTTAGTTCTCTCTCATCGACCTTCGGCCCACATTCAAAATGGCGGAAGTCTGCCGTAAGCACAACGTCAAGCTATTAACATATGGGTCTCTGGTAAGAACGAAATCTTAAATATACGGCCAGGACCTGTCGACTGACTGAGACAGTGTGGTGGATTCCTAGCAGATAAATGGTTGGGCAAACCTGCTCCAAATCTCTTCGATCAGAATATGACGCCCAGTCACCGGAAGGTAACCGCATCACTCACTCTCCAGCGAACTTGCTAACGAGGTATGGTAGTATTTCGAAATGATCACAATCTGGGGAGGCTGGCTCCTTTTCCAAGAACTCCTCCAAGCCCTTGCATCAATCGGATCAAAATATAGTGTCTCCATCTCCAGTGTAGCAATTCGATGGGTCTTGGATCATGATTACGTCGGCGCTGTGATTATCGGTGCGAGAATGGGTATCAGTGAGCACATTGAGGAAAATTTAAAAGCGCTGTCTTTCAAGTTGGATGAGGAGGACAAGGCGGCAATCAAGAGTATCTTGGATAGGTCGAGAGCGAAGGATGTATTCGAGACGATGGGAGACTGTGGTGCTGAGTATAGACAGTAAATTAATTAATCAAAATGCAGACATGATTCTTGAAGTCTTCGCACTGAAGGAACATAAGTACAGTGGTTGAAGCATAGACCTGGGGTCCAACCTGTTCATTAAACAATATGGCATTCTTTTATATACGACATAACCATATTCTATGGGCTACAATTCAGAAGCTCCTCGTCGCTTTCATTGAGATATCTATCCGGTAATCGATCACTTTATGAGAGACCTATGCTATGAGTAGTCTTATCATGCCTAGATATGCTTTCGCACCGCCTAAAGGTGGGGGAGCTCATCGCCTATCACCCGGCCACTGATAAAGATATGTGGGAAAGCTTGTTTGCTGATGCTGGGTTTTGGATGAGCGAGGGAATGTTTCTGAATAATGGTGGGGGTGGAAATGGGAATTATGTATCTATTTAGTAATTAGGTGTGTCTAGAGATAAATGCGATATGCTTTGACAAGGTTGATATCGAGGATAACTTCTAGTATCTAGAAAATCTATTACAATTCTAACTAGGAATACAACAGGTTATCTTACCGGCCAGTGAGCCAGGCTATCCAGGGATGTGGGAAACCCAGAAGTGGGGTATGCATAAGTTACAGAACAAGGACAGTGACATCTCCACTTCCCCTCACTAGATTATTTAGAACGCCGAAGCATTTCGGTGACTCAAAGGTGTATGATCAAATAAGCTGCCATTTGTATGCGACCAGTGATTGACTCTAACTCGCAGCAAGTCTCATAGCACACGTACTTCCGGACAAAGTAGACGATTCCACGAATTACAAAATCCACAAAATTATCTCCTCAACCCAGTCCCTGAAACCACTCACCACTGAAGTACAGTACGGAGCTTCTACAAAACGAAAGAAGCTATGGCCTCATCAGCTCCAAACCCATCAAGCACAACTTCAAAGAACGAACAAGAAATAGACGATTCCTTCGAATTATATGATCTCCGCGTCGAAGTCGTTTGCCCAAAAGATGCACGTATACTATGTGGTGCGAAAGAGGGGGATCACTTCACGCTGGAGGGCGAGATGATGTATCTACCCGCGGGCCAGGGAATCAGCATTTATAGTCTTTGTATGTTTCGTCTCTCTCGGTTCCCCTTTCCCTAATCCGCCCCTCTGATTGTAAAACTTCCTTCCTGCTTACGATAACGAATAGCATCTGTATTCCCACTGCTTGCAGCGAAACAGCGGAAGACGCATAGGAACGATTGGATGACGACGGATGGATTGATTGCGTGCCCGGATCCGAATTGTGGGAGTCAGTTGAAGATTACGAGGACAGGGGTTAGGACGTTTAGGCATGGGGAGACTACAGTTGTGGGGTTGGAGGGGAATGTTTAGGGTGCGAGATTAGAAGTCATTTATCTATCTATCACCTCGCCAACCTTATGATGTATGCTTGAATCTCCGGATACCAATACCCCATAAGCCCAACCTGGTGGTAATGCCTGACTTGTCCCAGAGGAATCGGCATTTTGAAGATGGGGGTGGAACCTAAAGTGTAGATTGTGAGGACGACCTCGTTGATTTCGGAAAATGGCTGATGGCGGTGAAGCTTCATGCTTGTTGACTCAGCAGGGTATGGTATTGGTTCTGCAGAAGTACGTTTGTGTTGTGCTTTACTTATCAACCGATATCTTTGAACGCCGACGCTGGCCCGTTGGGATTGCAAGCATCTTAGGGGTATCCTGCGGAGGAGTTGGAAGAGATGCATGCTGTACTGTGGTGGTGAAGTATGGAAGTATATATACTTTGTGAATGACATGAAACAAATTATGTATCGAATCTGTGAAGTTCTGGCACTATTTGTTCAGAATGATCCACGGCAAATGCAGGATTACCTTGGCCGGTCTCTTGTCATTACTAGGGCTCTCGTTGGCGTCGACTTACACAATTGCTGATAGACCATGGCTGGACGTATCATTACCAACGGAGGAGCGATTACAACTTCTTATGCTTCAATTCAATACTTCGCAAATATATGCTTTTGTGCAAGGTGACACTGTAGTAAGTCTTCCCTCCACCAACAACCCGACATCTGTTTCTAACAACAACTAGCTTGAAGATGAAGGAACCGGAGTATCAGCATGCGTAGGACATATCAGCGGAAATGACACCCTCGGTCTTCCACCGATCTGCATGGGAGATGGCCCAGCTGGTGTTGGAAATTCCTTGAATAATGTGACCACATTCCCAGCTCCAGTGTTGGATGCAGCAACTTGGAATACGACGCTCATGTACCAATACGGCCAAGCACTTGCGCAAGAACATAAAGACAAAGCACGAAATGTTGTGCTATCACCGACGATAAATATCCTCCGATCACCACTATGGGCACGTGCAGGGGAAACCTTTTCCGAGGACCCATTCCTTACCTCTAGACTTGCCGTTGCGCAAACGCTAGGGATTCAGAGCCAAAATATGCTTGCTTGCCCGAAACATTTCGCCGCCTACAACCAGGATACGAATCGATTCGGTCTGGATCCTGAGTGGGTGGCATACGATTCCGTCGTGGAAAAGCGAGTTCTCCACGAGCTCTACCTACCAGCTTTTAAAGCTGCAGTACAAGAAGGAAATGCTGCTTCTATCATGTGCTCGTACAACCGACTTAATGGCCAGTACGCTTGTGAAAATGAATGGCTATTGAAAATCTTAAAAGAAGATTGGGGATTCGATGGTTTCGTTGTCGCAGATTGGTATTTCTCTGTTCGGAGTACCGTGGCTGCAGCAAACCGTGGGTTAGATATAAGTATGCCTGGTGGAACACTTGTGCCTTCTTATGGATTCCCAGCTTATTATGGAGATCTTCTCGAGGAGGCTGTCGATAATGGATCGGTCCCATTCTCGCGTGTTGAGGATATGGTGAAGAGACTGTGGCGACCAATGATCGAATTTGGTGTTATTGATGAGCCTGTGACGGGTAGCTCTGAGGGTGCTGCAAGAACTCAGGAACATCTTGATCTTGCTCAAGCTTTGGTTGAAGAAGGTGTTGTGCTACTCAAGAACGAGGATACCACATTGCCGATTGATGGAAGCAAATACAAGAAGATTGGGGTCTTCGGTATCGATGGTACAAATCAGTCGCAAGTGAGTGAGAATCACGGAGGCTTCGTGATAGATACGACTGTAGCCATTGAAGCTCCATTAGATGCAATCATCAAGCATGGGGCAGCGCAAAATATCAGCGTTTTTTACACTGAAGCATACCCGGGAACTGGTACCTTTGCACAAGTACTATCTGAAATGTTTCCGGGTGGCCTCAACGTGACTTACTGGACTACTGCCAACTGGACCGGACCAGTCAATCAGACGGAAACTGCTGAGAACATCACGTCCGCTAACTGGCCCGAAGAGTTGTGGCAAGCATGGCCTCAAGTATTCTCCTCGGAATACAACGGAACATTCATGCCCAATACTTCAGGGCTCTATCACTTCTCCCTAACAGGACAGGGTGATTGTCTATTGTATATTGAGGATGAGTTAATTGGCAACATGTCTCGCGCAAACTTCCAGAATACGGTCCAAGGAGTTGCAGACTTAACGGCTGGAGTCCCAGTGTCTCTGTCGTTGAAGTACTCGATGGGTTACTCTCTGTCGTACGGTGCATATGGAGTTACATTGGGTGTAGATGTCGGCAACATGACACGCGATAGCGAAGCCGATGCTTTGGCTGCGGAAGTTGACTTGAGCATCATTTTCGTCTCCGATCGTTTTTCCGAAGGAGCGGACAACGAACTAGGTCTATCACTGACTGGTGATCAGGATACGGTGATATCTCGGCTGGCAAATCTATCAAAGAAGACTCTCGTAATTCTAAATACCAACTCCGCAGTACTGATGCCATGGATTGGCGAAGTGGATGCGGTAATGGAGGCCTGGTATAGTGGGCAGCAAGTCGGCAGTGCACTCGGCAACCTTCTTTTCGGAGAAGTTAACCCAAGTGGAAAACTACCCATGACTTTCCCTAAGGATCTGAATGATACAATTCAGATCAGGCAAGATCTCGAGGTACAGTTCTCAGAGGGGTTGTATGTGGGATATAAATGGTACGATGAACACGACATTGAACCACTCTTCCCCTTCGGGCACGGATTGAGCTACACGACTTTCAATCTCTCATCTCTCGACATTATCCTCGTGAACTCGACTTCGTCGAACAGCACATCATCTATCTTTGCTACCACTCTACTCTCAAATACCGGTGCAGTTCCAGGGAAACAGGTTGTCCAGTTGTATGTTTCATACCCTGTAGCAGCAAATGAACCCCCGAAGTTGCTGAAAGGTTTTGAGAAGGTGTATTTGGAAGCAGAGGAAGCTAGCGAGGTTTCATTCTTGGTGCAGAAAGATGATTTGATGATTTGGGATGAGGGGACAGAGGACTGGGCCTTTATCAGTGGGAAGTATACTTTTATGGTAGGATTCTCCGCAAGGGATATCGTTATGGAGAAGGATGTCTACTTGTAGCTAAGTTAATGACGTCAGAGGAAGACCTTGGGTTGTTTGGGCAAAAAAAAAAAAACTATCACAATACACTCCGATTGTTATCAGTTCCATAATGTTGTCTTGGAATTTCTGCGCTGGAGAGTCAGCGTTCAACACAGCTGACTGATGACTAAGCAATCTCTCGACTGACTCGGGGATCTTTTGGATACTGTTTCTGCATTTACTTCTCCTGATTCATCAACCACATCGAATCCAACTTCATCATCCAAGAATCCTCATAACTGAGGGTGTCGCATGCGTCGACGACATCATTCTTCAGGTCACAGAAGGATATTATTTCCTTCAGTAACCTCGATTCGGCCCTTCCAGTCGATCTTGTGACCACCACAACCTATCACTTTTCTCGACGATAATTCACCAGCCAACAATGCTAGCACCTGATGACCAAGAACATCTGGGCCTTGCGACCACAGCAATGTTGTGCATGATTTCCCGGATAATTGACTTTGTTTCATACCCCACATTCTCGGGGATAGCGAAGTATCTGCAAGGCTGCATTGTGAAACATGCAGATTCTGGGGTTTCCACACGGGTGATTTATGATTGGCATTAGTTTATTTTAGCGTTGTTACGTTTCATAGATTCGGTGGTCAAGAGCTAGAAAGATGCACTTGCTGCAGCCTGTAGGGAGTACCTGTGAGACTCGGGGTGTTTGCTTTGATGCAACTTGGTCAGTGGTTATTGGAATATGCTTGAGTCACTTCAAGAAACTTTGAAAATTGGAGGTCTCAGAGCGAGTGAGATTAGCTGTGTGAATTATCCTTTTGCCTGGAGAGAGACGCAGCGGATCAAGTTTCACGAAAAGAATTAGAAAGAGATTGGGTCGAACTGGTTGCACATGTGTGTTTAGCTGTGGAAGAAACTCACACGCTCATGTCAAAATAATTGCCCGAATTGCAGCGCAATAAGTCGTACAGAAAGAAGCGAAACAAAGATTTGGCCAAGCTGACCGTCGAGTAATATTATCTACTGAATAGATTCACTCGCTCGTATAAAACCAGTTGCCCAGATTGAGGCGCGCTAAGTTGTACAGCAAAAAGGGAACAGAGATTTACCGAGCCGGCCGTCGAAAAAGATTAGCTATTGAAGAGGTTCACTAGCTTGTATAAAATCGAGTGGTTTGATAATTGCGTAAGAATATCTGCCTTTATTGGTGTCCTTCTTCTCTGATGTTCTTCTACCCTTTCTCTGACGTCGTCGGCGAGATCTTTCGTTGCATCGTTGATAATATCATTGTTCTGTACGTTGGCAATAGTCTGCTGCTGTGCCCCTTTCAAGCTATCGTTTGTTACATTGAGTTTCGAAAGTCGAACTCCTTATTTTCAGACAGCATACATTTCAATCCTTTGGCGACTCCGCCTCTATGCTCTTTGCAGAAATTCTGATTCATTAGACGGACTTACCCAACCTGTAACGGCAGAAGAAAAGCTCCTTTCGAATTGAACCTGCGAAATCATGACTCCCAATAGTGTGCCTTACTAGTGGACTAGAGCATACATTGGTCATTTGGCTTAGGGTCTAATGAGCAGCACTTGACAAAGGTTCACACACAATGGTACTGCCAGTATTCGGGAACACCTTCTCATCCAATCTACATCCCGAGACCAAGCGAATGAATAAGTCGGTCCCGGCAAGATGGTCATTCAGGTAATTAAAGTCAAGATAAGTTATGACTGGCTTAGTTCTGGAGGGATTCACTTACCAGGTGGAACACCCCCCGGAAAACTCTTGCTCTGAATATTCTCAGCATTTACTATAAAGATACCTGTCAACGCAGCACTGTTAGAGCTTGGTTCTTGTTTTGCTTTATCCTTCATCGTACATTTTATGATGCTCTGGTATATAACTTCACACCGCACTACATTATGATTTCTTCTTCTCAAGTCTTTTTCAGGAGTATCTTACTACTTCTTGGAGCATTATGTGTTACAGCTGCCCCTACCAAGGGAGGTGGAACGTCGGTGGAGAGAGCAACCACCGATAGACTTGTCTTCTGCCACTTCATGGTAAGCAACTGAGATTGTTATGAGTCATGTCATTCTTTCTTCCCAATACATAGCTAACAATGTCGAAGATAGGAATCGTTGGTGAGAGAGTTGGTCCTCAGGATTTCGACCTTGACATGCAACGTGCCAAGTCCCTGGGTATAGACGCATTCGCCCTCAACATTGGAGTCGACCCATACACAGACCAACAACTCGGCTACGCGTATCAGTCTGCTGCTAACAACGATATGAAGGTTTTCATATCTTTCGATTTCAACTGGTGGAACCCCACAAGTCAAGCAGCTCAAATCGGACAAAAGATCGCACAGTATGCGTCTCTTCCAGCCCAGTTGTTTGTTGATGGCAAAGCATTCGCTTCCTCGTTTGCTGGTGATCAACTTGATGTCGCTGCCATGAGGGCGGCTGCTGGCATTCCGGTATTCTTTGCACCCAACTTCCATCCCGAGCAAGGAACAAATTTCAGCGCGATTGATGGAGCTTTGAATTGGATGGTGAGTAACCTTCAACTTTTAGGAATCGTAGCTGACACCCTTAGGCCTGGCCGAACAATGGCGACAACAAAGCACCAACACTTGGTCACAATGTTACTGTTGAAGCAGGTGATACTGCTTACATCAATGCACTTGCTGGAAAGCCATACATCGCACGTGAGTACTTGTGCTTCAACTTGGGAACGACCTGAGACTTGTTGCTGATCCCTCATATAGCTGTCTCTCCTTGGTTCAGTACCCATTTTGGTCCGGTAAGTTTCTACTCCAACAGCACCACAGCAATGCTAATATCTCTCAGGAGGTTCCATACAGCAAGAACTGGGTCTTCCCATCCGATCTTTTATGGTACGAACGTTGGAATGAGATTCTTACCATGGGTCCTCGCTTCTTGGAGATCATCACGTGGAATGATTATGGAGAGTCGCACTACATCGGTCCGTTGAATTCATTGCACTTTGACGATGGTAACTCCAAATGGGTTAACGATATGTGAATTACTCCATCTTTAGCAGCGTTGTGGGCTACAGCAACTAATATTGTTTAGGCCACATGATGGGTGGTTAGATATGGCTAAACCATTCATTGCTGCATACCATGATGGCGCCAGCAGTCCAGACAGCTACATCACTTCCGATCAGCTTGTTTACTGGTATAGGCCTAATCTCCGCACTCTGAATTGCGACGCAACAGACACCACAATGGTACCCGCCAGCAACAGCAGTGGCAATTACTTCGAGGGACGGCCCAACGGTTGGGAAGATATGCAAGATTCAGTCTTTGTGGTCGCATTGCTGAAATCCGCTGGCACTGTCACAGTTATGTCTGGGAACAACGTCACACAATTCGCCGCTCCAGCCGGCGTTTCCTCATATCAGGTCGACATGCAAGTTGGTAAACAACAATTCTTCCTCCAGCGCAACAAAGAAATCGTTCTCCAGGCCGTTAGTCTTCACGATGTCACTGATGTTTGCATTTGTGGTATCTACAACTTCAACGCATATGTTGGAACAGTTCCTGATGGGCCGTCGGATCCACTTCAACATGATGGATTAGCATCCTTGACTGCTGGGCTTCACGTCAGCACATGCAGTGCTAGTCCTTCTCTGCCAACTACCACCATCCAGCCAACAACAACTCCACCAGGCGGAGGAAGCGTTGTTCCACCGACAACAACTTCAACAACCTCAACAACTACCAAATCACCCACTACAACCCCTCCAATCACGACCACTACCAGCACTAGGTTTGTCATTCTTTCAATTACTTTTTGAGAACATTGACTAATGGTAAATAGCAGTACCACTTCAACAACCTCGTCAACCACGACTTCCGCCACTCCATCAGGCACGTGTGTAGCTGGTACCGGTCCAGGAAACTACATCGGACTGTGCCAGTTTTCTTGCAACTACGGATTTTGCCCTTCGCCATGTACCTGCACATCTTACAGCGCCACAGGCATCGCCGCCCCACCGATAAGCGACACTCCCGGCGTCCCCTTACCTGGTGAAGACTCCACATACATCGGTCTTTGCGGCTTCACCTGCAACCATGGCTACTGTCCTCCAACTGCTTGCATGTACGTCTCCTCTTCAACCACTATTACGACGTCCACCATTACATCCCAATCAACAACCTTCACAACCAGCACGACTTCCACCAGCACATCCCAATCAACAACCTCCACAACTAGCACGCCTTCCACCAGCACATCCCAATCAACAACTTCCACAACCAGCACGACTTCTTCCGCGGCTCCATCCGCCACCATCTGTGTTGCAGGTACTGGTCCAGGAAACTACGTCGGTCTATGCAACTTCTGCTGCAATTATGGTTACTGCCCGCCAGGTCCATGCACCTGTACTAAATATGATATTTCGGCTGTCCCGGAAAAGCCAGTGACCAATACGACAGGATACCCGCTTGCGAATGAGGATAATAGTTACTTGGGATTATGCAGTTATGCCTGTAATCATGGGTACTGCCCGGAGACTGCTTGCAGAACGGTGAGGCTTTCTTGGTGATTAAGATGATTGGAGATGCATGCTAATGTGTTTAATGCTTTGCAGTCTCTAGGTTAGTGTTGGGGTTAGCATTTAGATAGGGTGGCTCGATGTGGGAAGAAAAAGCGTCAGAATATTAACTACAGCGAAAGTTTGGTTGGATAGTGGTAATTGTGATTGATTTCGATTGATTGCGAGTACTCCTAGCACTTTTTCCTCTTGCAGAGAGTTTAGAGAGAAGCTGAGAAGATAGCGTTTACTTTAGCCTTTATAGATAGATGATCTGACTTTCAATTGGTGTGGTGGACTGGTTCGATACATAAATGGTAGCGGCGCAAGGAGTATATGGAAGAGGGGATTTGAGGTTTGGAAACGTATATAGGAAATTCACATAATTTGCTCAACTTGACTTCTCCCCTTTGACGCCCAGCTAATGCACATGTGACTTTGAGTGTGTAAGAAAAATTGATAATCCTCTCGAGATTGAAGTGTCTAGACAGGCTAGCTCCACTACATCCCAGCACTTGTATAATACTAGATATGCTGAGTTCTCGACCCAAATTATAACAATGTAGAATTGGCAGCTAACCTCTGAGTTGAGAAGCTGAAGAGAGGGATGTCTACCCCCCGAAATAATCACGCCTTTTGAGTCGATCAGATATCTAGCACTTGGTCTAGTATTTAGCTAAGGAGTGTCTAGACAAAATCAATGCCATGTAGTCCAATCAAGATCCGTGTTGGTCGGCGTGGCTAAGATTGTCCATATCCGTGCAAGTGAAACGTTCATTATCGTCCTCACATTGATCATAGTACCAATCACAGCCAATGTAGCTCAAACTAATTAAGACGAGAAGCAAGATGATACTCCTCATCTAGCATCTTGTTTCAGTTCACACTTCGCGAAGTAAGATAACATTCTATTTCGTCCGTGGGGTTGGCACTCTGGTTTAATAGAATCTGCGATGCGCTTCTCGATGTTTTCTTTCACTATATCCCATCAACTCAGTCCCAAAGATTAGGGACTCACTGTACACCGTCAGCACCGCGAATTAAATTTCGTCATGAATCTCTCATTTGCAGCAAGTCTCACACGGTTCCCATGTTGATTATTGTATGACTACTTTCTTTTTCGGTTTGCCCGCTTCGATAAAGTAATGTCGAGGCGAAATCATATCGATTGCTAAATAACCCTGGCAACACCATTCATGTCCCACTAGGATGCCTTTTTAGACAACTCATATGAAATACTGCAACCATAATCCGCTTTCGTTAATCAACTACAAACGAAGTTGAGCTGCATTAAAATTTTAACACTCAAAAAACCAATGGAATTCCTTCTCGCCCTCCATGTTCCGGAAGCATCATCGACATCCGATGATCGGACACCACAATTTGATCGCTAGACAAGTTTCTTAGTAGACATCTCGACCGTCCAGATGTCGTGAATAGTATCTTCAAGCGTTGAGTCGATGAATTTGCATTCCCTCCGCTTCCTTCCAAAACATGTTTGCGAAGAATATTCAAAAGGTCTTCGAGCATTCCCTTCGTACTTGGATCATCCAAGCAGTCTAGTTCATCGATAATACAAAAGAGATAGAGTGGTCTCAGCTCTAGCAAATCATCTAAAAGCTTGGTGGTGTCTGCCCAACTGGTTACTGACCCATCTAGATGTTTGAATCTCTCAATCCCTATTTCCAATGATGATTCGAATTTCGAAGGCAAAAGATTGATAAGCTGGTCTATGAGCGCGTAGGAGAGACATATTAATTCTGCTTCTTCGCGGGTCTTTTGCTCAGGTCTTCTCCGGGGAAGCGAACAAAAATATGAGATAACGGGGAATCCGGATGTTGTAGTAAAAGATATGTAGCTTGCTGCGATCAAAGTTGTTAAAGCGGGCATTGGGAGTTCACCTGGTCCGGCAATACATAGAAGTCGAGATTCTCTTGCTGCGGTCCATTCATGCAAACGCGATACAATTGACGGGCCCGCGGAGAGACGCGATAATCCGTGAAAAGATGGTGCTATCTGCCGCTTATTAAACCTAGCATTCAGGCTTTGGGAATAGGACTGTATTTCCTCCCGTGAATAAGTTTGTGTAGCCATTTCTAAGTATGTTAGTTACTCTGTTGAACTATAGAACTAAATCAACTGATATGTGCAAATTTGTGAGTTGAATATGACTTTATTATGAAGAATAGGGAAAGACAGTATGAGGCCATTTTATAGAACCCTAAAAAATGTACTGCTCATGGGTAGTTCAGTACATTGTTAAGGAATTGATAAGAAAGGAGCTGTTGTTCAACACTAGCCTCTGAGAAAAATATTATCATCGACACTTACCTTCGAGTTCCGCGCTACTTATCGAAGGTGATTCCAAATCTGAATAATCCAGAACTTCAAGTTCTGCTAGTAAGCATCCGTTGGACAAGTTGGATGCAAAGACTTACCATGGGTTGCATCTTGTTTAGCCTCTTGGTCCCAAGAATCAATGCTATTTTGTGCCTGGTATTGTAATAGAGCTATAACCGGCCGACCAATCGTAGCTAAACCACCAATTTTGCTCAAACCAGAAACACTTTCCAGCAGGCCGTCAAACTGTTTGGATTTTTCGATCAAAATAATTTGTGCTCGCTGCTTCCCCTGCTCTGCTTCACGTTCCAAGCGCCTCTCTTCACGTTCTAGACGTCTTTCTTCACGTTCTTGCAATCTCGACTCCTCAAACTTACGCATCATGCTTCTAAATTCCGCCTTGGTGTCCGCTGCCATCTCCTCTACCTGCAATCTAGTACAGCGTATTTCTGCCCCCTCTGCCAATGTTGAACACTGAGCCATTGACAACTCAATTTCTCTGATTTTTAAAATCTGTGTTTCAAATTCGTCATAGAAGTTCTCACTGAAGCTGAGCCGTGCGCGTGCTGTACTTTTTTTCTGATACCATCCCATGGCATCTTTGAGAAATTTGAAAATTCTCGAATACAGCCTCACTATGAAAATTCCCATCTCCGCTGCTGGATATAGCCGCCTCATGGCGAGGCACCTCGCGGCAATAGTGTTTATGTCGTAAACGGCTTGTGTCAGGCCTTGCGCGATCTTCTCGTAGTTCATTGAGGCCTAGAAACGTTTATGTTATTAATGTTTTTAGGTCGGAGGGGTGGCAAGCTTCCATTGCATACCTTGATCAGAGTCTGAAGGGTGCCGTAAAAAATAGACACGTATTCGCTACTTGCTGGAAGAATTGTAAGCATTTCGCTGTGAGCATTTAAATTGCTGCAGATCTTGCGGTATGCCATCTTGACTTTCCCAAACTTCCCAGCATTTTTATGGCTCCGCCAATTGTTATCAGCTTCCGTCACTAGTTTCAGTACATCATCTAGCCTCCCAGAGCATTTCGTCAATCGAGGTTCGTCTCCTGAAGACATAACGTAGCGTAGTTCATCCCAAGCATTTGCCAGTTCATGCATTTCTCTGTCAAGCTTGGCTCGTTCGGAAGTTCTATGGCACCCTATTTAGTTCTGCGCATATTGTTCATCACTGCGACACATCCCATTGCACTCACCCTGAGATCGGCCCGGCCTTGAACAACTTGCTACATTCGGCAATTTCTTGACTTCGTTCATCTTCTTCCCTGGTTACCTCAACAAGAGCCGTGGCCAATGTATCGGAAGCTAATTCTGTTGCCATTGTAGTCTCGATCTTGAGAATATACCCACGTACCAATTCTTTAGCACATTTAGAAACTTTTGCACACTCAAAAATCATAGGTAATCCTATCCTGGCAAAATATAACGAAGGGATTCTTTAGTGATTTACAAAGTATGTAACGAAATAACAAAAAACTACAATGCCTTGAGTTCCAGATGCGATTGCTGCGGCAGGCTTATCTTACATTCAACTCCGAATTTTACGCAAAGGCGAGAGACAGAACGATTGAATCCGTGTGCTTGCTGCTGATTTAGCAAGCCTTGCCAATGTTTCTAGGATAGTTTGGTGTGTAGGACACAATATTGGAATGCCAGCCTGATCAGGCAAAAGGCTCGTTAGGGACAAGGGCCAACAGTATTGCATCGCCCCCTTCTATTTAGGCAAATTATGCAGATATGCTTTACACAGCAGGACTCACAGGATGCGAGCAAACCAAATGGGTTGATGGGCGCCCAACCGCCCTAAAAGCAACTCGGTGTGAGAAATCGTCAGACGCCCATTGACAGGGAAATAATTGCGGTGGTTCATTGATGTGGTAACTGAATGAAAAATAGTATTTGGCTTGACAATCTCGATGTTCAAGGACCCCGATGTCTCCAGCCCGATGACAATCATTTGTGGCATCCTCCGCTATATCGATCCAAATTTGACTACTCGACGAAGAAACCTTTAAGATACAATTGATCTGAGTCTCTGTGGTACTCCTCAGGCTAGTCTTTGTTTTTCAGCATTGGAGTACGTCTTGATAGCTTGATTCACCATGGCAGCGAGCAGACCGCAGCATCATCTTGTCGCGCCTGAAATTACCGTTAACGAGGAATCTTGCCACTCGCAAAGTCCTTGTTCAACGATAACTCCGCCGAGAACGCAATCGACCGAGCCCATTTTGAATAGCGTTGAAGAGGCGAAGTTAGCAGAAGATATAACAGAAGGTGAAGATTTATCTTCATCATTAGCAGGATATGACGGAAGCAAGAATCCCGAACGCGAAAAGCCGCGAAGAACTCACGCAAATGTGACATATAAGATCGAATATAGGACTAGAGCAGGGGAGCTTCTCTTTGAGAAAGAGTCAAACAACAGCTCTTTAGTCGAGACTGAAAAGTTGGAAGCATCATCTCCAGCTACTCTTGAATGGATTACAGTCTTCTTTCACGAAAAATCGACTACTTCGAGGGACAAGCTATGGACAACTGAAAATCCTCCGCCAGCACAACGAACTCAACTGAAAAGGTTGAAAATCAACTCTCGGTCTATTATGGCTGCACTTAGATCGGTGGTCAAGTACTATCCGGATTATAATTTGATGGGTGATACTGCGCTGTTGGAGTTTCCGGAATATGTGTTGATTCACCATTGGAAGGACTTAGAGGCATATCGGCAAGATCTTCAAGACTTACATATGTCTAGTAACTCGCAGCTCTGCCCACGCACGCAGGAAGCAATTGAAGACCTTGGCGTTCTGCTAGAATTTCTGCAGAAAAACTTTGGTGCCGATGTAGGGGCGGAGAAAAATCGACATGCGAGAGGCCTTGCAACTTTTGAGAATCTTGGGCTTTTATTCAGGCCTGGCGAGGACATGTATACAGCAGATCCGTATCAGAAAGGGCGTTTTGAACCCGGAGTTTTGCAGTGCCTTTATCCCGAACGAACCCAGTACGGGATTAAGAGTTACAATATCAAGATTTGGTGTTTGAAATACAATGGAACGGAAATTGGACGTCACACAAGCGAGATCAAAATCTTACCATTTGCGGATGAAAGAGAAATAACCTCGCTCGAGGCTTTTCCAAGCGAGTTCAAGGATGATGCCGATTATGGAAGTGGCAAACTGTCTCGCCGACGTCAATTGGAACAACGTGGTAAACTATTCTTTGAATTGACGAGGCCTCGCTGCATGTTTTATTCAGGACTTACAACAACGTTCCCCAAGGCAAGAGTAGGTTCCGTGTTCTCTTTACTTCTTGATCGAGGTTGACTGTGGGTAACAGCATGAAGGACTTGTGATGGTTGACGCCGAGACCTACTATCTTGAGGAGGAGCAAGATACTCTTTCTCTTGGTCGAGTTGACGAGACGTTTGAGGACAAGCATCTAAATGACAACAAATGCCATTGCCCCGCTTGCAAGATGCTGAAGGAGAAGAAAGATAATACACAGAGATTGCCGTTCTCTAATTACGATGACATCATACCGGAAACGACGGACGAAATGACACCGCACCAGTACTTTTTGTGCAGCTATGTGATGCCGGCTTTCGTGTTGAAAATACGAGAATGGCGTGAGTTAAGCTTTCTTACATCTCAACTGAGTTGTCCACCACGACTAAGTCTGCTCGAACTTCCAACGCTAATTCACATGCCCGTTGCAGAAATGCTCGATATTGAAGGCTTGAAGGAACCCTCTTTTGATACAAGTGCTATTGAAAAGCTCGTTATGAAAGAAGATAGAAAAGAACTGATAAAAGCGCTCGCGAAGAGTTATGTGCGTAAAGATAGTGCTGGGAATGAGACGATAAAAGGCACATGGTCCGCCGATTTTGTTCAAGGTAAAGGAGAAGGACAGATTTTCTTGCTGCACGGTGGCCCAGGCGTTGGAAAAACTTGCACCGCTGGTAAGCTGAAGAAGCAGCAATGCAATACACCGATTAATCATTTCTTAGAGTGCGTTGCGGACTATACAAGACGACCGCTACTGTCTTTGACATGCAGCGATATTGGAGTTGATCCTACCACAGTGGAGAAAAACCTTATAAAGTACTGCAAACTCGCGAAGCAATGGGGTGCCATCCTGCTTATCGATGAAGCCGATATCTACATGGAAAAGCGAGGATCGCAAGATCTCAACCGCAATAGTCTCGTGGCAGGTAAGTCTGTGAGGGTGGCTGAGAGCAAACACAACCTAATGAACGGAATTACAGGATTTTTGAGAGCGATGGAACATTACCAAGGAATGATATTTCTTACAACAAATCGTGTGGGCACTTTCGATGATGCCTTCATATCTCGCATCCATGCAGCACTCTTTTATCCTGATTTGACTGATGATGATCGGCATAAGGTATGGTTAACCTTCATCAGCAAGTTGGAAAAAGATAGGCAGGGCATCATGCGAGTCCCTATCGGGACAAAGGAGTACTTAGAAAGCAATGAAGTGAAGAAGGTGAAGTGGAATGGACGACAGATCAGAAACGGTAGGCAGATGATCAATACGTCAGAACGCTTGCTGACATGTTTGGCTGCTTGCAGCATTCCAGACCGCTGTGGCGTTGGCTGAATTCGATGGAGAGAAGGACAGCGAAGGAACCATTTTGCTCAAAGATACCCACATACAAAAAATCGTGAAGATATCGTCTGAGTTCACCGAGTATTTGGATGAGCTCCATTTGGGTGGATTGGAAAAACGGGCGAATTTTCGCCGTGAGAGACTCGACACAATGTCACCCGAAACGAGCACACCATCGAGAATCTTTTCAGGATATTAGGCTAGCAAGCCTAACGATGAGTTTTCTCTGGAACTCAAGAATTGAGTTTGTTTGGGTGGTGAGATCAACAAAAGTCCTAGATATGAGTAGATACAGGTACCCGTCCGTAAGTTTGAAATATACAAATTTGTCACTTTAATATTACTTACTTTATAAACACATTATTAAATAACCACACAATATTATCGATCAAAATTCGGGGTTTGAGGATAACTTATAGTTTTACTGTCACTAAGAAAATCAAATAGTCTAGTATTTTGTATTAATGGTTTAATAAGGGATATAGAAGAGGGTAAGTATGTAAAGACACGACTTTTGTGATTTTTCGCCTAAGCTTATGGATTAGTACTGTAATTTATCATTAATTTAATCAGAACACCAGATTTACTACCTAAATATATCCTGAAAAGTGTGCTATCGCACAAAATACTATGGTTGAATGGAGACTGAGGCTACTCCGTATCGGACTCTTGAATATCATCGGTGAACAACCATAGCTCCCAACGCACCAAGCAATTTCATCACATTGAAAGGCAGAATTTAGTGTGATTGTTTGTGGACTGCGTAGAATTGCCAATGCTACAAGTGCTACGTGAAAAGATCCACGCGTTGCGTAGACCGTTCTGTGTTAAGCGTCCTGTCGAGCGTCTACAATTGGGATATCGTAAAGGGCACTTCACTCATCTACTTCTGCAAGACCTCACTGAATAATGCATCAAAGTTGATAATTCATGTATGCCTAATCATCGTTACAAGCAAAGTGGCTGAACCTCATCATCCTGTGAACTCTGCTAAACATATCGGTCAGGCTCGCAATACAATATGAGACTTATAAACACGTCGACGCTGCGCCTGGAGGAATTTTATGGCGAAAGCATTCCCAGATACGCCATACTCTCTCATCGATGGGATACCGAAGAAATCACGTTTAAGGAGCTGCAAAGCGGTAACTGTTCTGAGGCACCAGGCATTGCCAAAATAAAAGGATCTTCACTACCGCTCTTCTGTTCGGCTTGCAGCTTATTCTGCCACTTAGCAACGCTATATCTGCTTTATCCTTCATTACCCGAAATGTGGACTTGATGCCTCCTTTTCCGTTTTGGATGTTGTAGCTTCGCTATATCCAATTGATCTTCATGTGCCGAGAAGACCCTTTTTCATTCACAATCTCAATTTCCAAGTTCGAAGTTAAAGCATGCTGACCGATTGGGTGTGCAGCTTATATATACCAAACTAACAATCTTACATTCGAGTTACGAATACAAACATAGCAATGGCGGGAAAGAATATGAAGAGAGGGATGAAGGAGACTGAGGAGGAGATGAAGGTTATTGTCAAGAGGGCAAGGACGCTTCGGAGTAGTATAAAGAAGAATTTCCCAAGAACTCAAACCTCTAACGGGATGGTCACTAAGAGGGAAGGAACCGCAGCTGAGGCTAGCCTTGATGTTTCTGGCAGAGATTCCTTGGAGGGGGCTGATATCTCAGATGCTAATTCTCGAACTCAATGGGTACCAGAGGATTGGATGGCTCTCTTTTTTTAAAGCATCAATCAGGGCCCAGAAGATATGGCACAGAAGATCCAAGACTTTGTTGAGGATATTTCTAATGCGGATGACCCAGAGGTCAAAGAGGATCTTTTGGACTTTATAAAAGTGGACAAACCTAAGGCTTGGGCGAGTCACTGCGATGATGTAGATAAAATTTGGGATAAAAATGTGCTATCCATGTCTAATATTTCGAGGAGACCAAAGGCAGATTTGTGAAATCTTCTGGCTCGATCCACCCAGAGCTTTATATACTATGGAACTGTCCTACTTAAGGCGAGAATACATGCATCCCAATGCCGCTCACTTCCTCTCCGCCTTCGTCTATGCCTGGTGCTGATTCTTGGCACCATTCCACATATCTACAACGCATATCTATAAAAATACATGTAAAGCAGCAGTTCTTTTTTATTTAAATTTTTCTTCTTCTTTCTTTCTTCTGCGAGGAGCAAGGGATGGACTAGCCACTTGCAATACAATTAGCAACATTGAGCTCCCTATCAGCCAAAAATATATACTCTGTATCTTGAGTTTTGTCAATCTGTCTTGCTACAAGTGGACGCAGTAGGCAGCAACTAAACGTTTCCAATACCTCCAAAGCGACGAGCCTCACAAATCACCATCTTCAATTCCTAGAATCAACACACAAAACATTAGATTCGGCTGACATAAGTGGCATCCAATCCCCCAGCTCAACTGTGCCTGAAAAACAAAACACAACTGATCGGCTTTCCCTATACGCCCGACCGACGGGTAAGAAACATCACGATCAAATCTATCAATTCAATCGCACAGGACAGGCCAAAGTTTTAGAAGCCTGGTGGTGGCGGAGGTGAGGTGAGGTTACACGCTGCTAATGCAGTGTGCTTGCCGTACCTGCATTGCGAATTTGGGTAAGCAGCTGTCCATTGGGCTTAAGGTTGTTGTTGCTTTGGGTAGCACCAGATCCGATCATCTAGCTATGCCGAAGATCTTTCTATTTTGATCTTCCCGTTAGGTAAGGTTACTACCACACGTATCAGAGCATTGAGTAAAACAGTACTACTCTACCAATAAAACCTCGCATATATCACGTTACCTTAAAGCTTCCAATCATTTCGAATCTTGGAAGCACGAACCAGTAGTTAAACAGCTCGCGCCCTTGTGCTGTCATTCCGTGCGCCGTCATGTCCGAGGTTTCGAATTGTCTAATCGCAATCCCAATCACAGCCGTCACCAGCAGCTGCCAAGCCAGGCATCCATCAGCCAATGCAACTTCAATCCGCCCTGTCCCGTCGTCGCATCAGCGGCTCAATGCAACAGAATGCTTACGCGCGCCCCGCAATCTTCCCCATCGATGTGGTGCGGTGCGGAAATTAAGCTTGATTTTTGAGTTTGGGCGATGCCCGGCTCGATACGAACGGGTGGACTTGGGGAGGATTCGCGCGGAAATCCTAAATAGGCTGCAGAATTAGTGGCGTTAGGCGAAAATGATGGATCCCGGGATGGATAGCATAAGGTAAGAAAAGGAAAGGAGAGGAACTAGCAGCGGAATAACTTGTCATAGCGTAAGGAAGGAAGGCAAAGATGCACATCACAGCTGGATAAAGGCCGAGGAATGTAGAGATGATGGGTCGGTGGAGTAAGGTGGTTTGGTGAATGGCGTATGAGGCTTGTTTATGATGGGGCAGTGATGCTGTGCTAAGAGATAGTGGTTTATGATGAGCATAGCATGGTAATGCACTGGTGATTATGATGGTGATGAAAGTATATAAGACCGTCCTGGCAACCAAATATCCCATCCTCCCACGCCATTCCAACATCTCCAACGCGCAACATCACACCCGCCATCTATTCAACCTTCCAAACGCAATCATGGTCGCCCAAACTACCCTCTCAACCATCTTCACCCTCACCCTCCTCCACCTCTCCACCGCCAACCCACTCGTCCCCCGCGCTTCCACCTCCTGCAGCACCCCCAGCGGCCCGGGCTTCTGCGAACTCACATCCAACTCCTGTTCCGGCGGGAAGTTCGTCGCCGGTTTCTGTCCCGGTGGAACGGACAATCAATGCTGCGTCGCTACTTGTTCGAGCGGGAAGGGAACATGTCAGACTACTGCGACGGCTTGTAGTGGAGGGAGCTTTTCCGCGGGCTTGTGTCCGGGTCCGGCGGATGTGCAGGTATGTGATATATATACATATATATAAACTTTTTTTTTTCTGTTTTCGAAGCAGGAAGGGAATATCAGGTTGGGGAGTTGTGCTGATCTGTGAAATAGTGCTGTATCAAAAGCGGTGGCTCCACTCCGCCTGCAACTGGAGCTGGAAAATCAGGAATTGATATCTCGCAGCTGGGAACAGCGGATTTCTTTACATGTGCGAAGAAAACTAAAGATGTGGTTGCTATTCGAGGTTACCAACAAGCATGTGGCAGCGTACGTCTCCTTTTCCCTTTCCTTTCCTATCCTTCCCCTCCCCACCCAACTAACCCCTCCCAGGGCGGCCAAGTCGACAAAAACTTCGTCGCCTCCTACAAGAATGCCAAAGCCGCGGGCTTCACCCGCATTGACTCCTACATATTCCCCTGCAGCGGAACCCCCACCGGCTCCGAGCCCAACTGCAAAAGCGTAGATACGCAAATGGCTGAGTACCTAAAAGTAATCGATGACAACAAAATGGACATCGACACATTATGGCTAGATCTAGAGCCGACGAGCGCGAGCAACAGCCCATGTAATGCGTGGAACCTGGGCGCAGCGGCCAACGAAAAGTTAGCGAAGGAGTGGGTGGCGAAGATGAAGGCGACGGGAAGGAAGTGGGGGGTTTATGCTAATGGGTGAGTTGGTTTCTTTTACGCTGCTGCTATGCGCGTTTGATATAGGGCTTGTTTTGAAGGGGAGGAGGGGGGGTGATGGAGGAGAAGCTAACAAGAGCAAAATAGAAACCAATGGACAGCAATGTTCGCCTCTCGCTCCACAGATATCGCATCCGATCTTCCACTCTGGGCAGTACAATTCGATAAGAAGCCTGGTGTCGACACTGTGGATACATTCATGGGCGGATGGACCAAGGCTGCTGCTAAGCAGTATACTCTCGGTAAGCAAAACACCATCTTGAATGACCCAAAAGACTGATAAATGAAGATTGGCTGACTGAAGTCTAGATACCACACTTTGCGGATTGGGTGTCGATTTGGACTCGTTTGCTTGATTGGACTGGCGTGTAGGTCGTATTCTGATAGAAGAGTCCTGCAAAGGGATACGGGGCGATTTCTGTTTCTTATGCATACTTTTGCTCCTTTGTACGAGTTTTATATTTTTGTTTTACCTATCGTTCATCTGGTCAGCATGTTGCATCGAAGATGTTTCCAGGACGTACACGATTTGAAATAAATTGACTTACTGCAATACAATCGAATGCCGTCTCATTCGTGATATCCTCCTGCTCACAGTATCTGACGTTGGATAGCATTTACAAACTAGAATAAACAACTTTATTTTCTGCCTAGCTACAACGCCAAGGGTATTCCAACGCCATGCGATTCATTAGATTAAATTTGTGTCAACGCCCGCCCATGAAAGCCACCATCTATCCCATCATGTATCAATTATCATTACTCACTGTCTATCTGTATGCTATTGTCGCATCACGAGTCCGATATTGTCGCACCCCTATCAGCGCTCTTCTTCGCTGGACTATCCAACTCCTCGAACTCCCTCGCTGCAATTTTCGCATTTTCAAGGGCACAGTTGAAACGCTCCTCACCAGGCGGTAAGATGGCCGCTAGATATGTGTTGGTAGTAAACTTAACCACAAACATGCTGAAATTGGGCATCTTTAATTCGAAAAGACTAAACTGTTCAGCGGATTTGGGTGTGCCGGTGTATCGAGATGTGCTCTGTTTGAAATTTTTAATGATGTTTGAAAGACGCTCAAAGCGATCTGTGGTAGGATTCGTTTCACCCGTTTTGGAAGACCAACTTGAGACAACAAGGAAAGACGATCGCTCGAATAGAAGAACCTCCTCGGCTTCGATGATTGCGCCTAGTTCTGATAAATGTTGTTCGATCTCACTCAAGTTAGGTACCAAATCATGAATGATTTCTGCCCAAGCTTTGTATAATGACTGATCCCAGATAGAGGTAGCAAATGGTACAATATTAAACGTTTCCGATTTAGAACGGACGATGGAGATGCGTTCGTGAAATATATCTTCGCGCTGATTTGGTAGGACAAGATCCATTTTGTGAATCAGGACATAGATGCTGGCGGTTGGAGAGAATTGTGAAAGGGCGGTAATAATAGAGCGATAGGTAAGAAGGTCTCGATCGAAGTCGCGAGATTCAATGTCGAAGACATAGATGAGAACCCCAACGCTTGAAAAGACGTGTTGGCGTTGTTGTGAAAGATAGTTTTCCATAAACGCATCCTGCCTGTTGATATATTAGTGATAATTCCACATGCCAGATTGAAGCTCAATTGAAGCTTCCCGAAGTGCACAGATATCCGGTCTTGATTCCTAATACCACCACAAGCTTCTGCCAAAACCTGTTCCCAACATCGAGGTCGACAGCTACCCCGCAGCCTGGTTGCACAACGCAGTCGGAAAACGAGAAGAACAAGAACTCACCCTCCACAGTCCCATAGATTGAGCGTCAAATTACCCAAAAACTTCACATGGCTTAAATCTACATCGATCGTAGCTCCCAGTCGTCTCGTATCTTTCGCGACATAGTTGGAAAAGATAATGCTTCTCATAGAACTTTTTCCGGATCCCGATTTGCCCATCAACAACACCTTCTTCTTCCTTGGTTTCCGCGATTCTGACGAGGATATTGATGTAGTATGATCATCCTGAAGCCGTAAGTTCTCCATGATGTTGTGTGAAATGATTGAAATTGAGAATGTCGTAGTAGTATCAATATCGTATTTGTTTCGATAAGGCGACAGCTTGGTAAAGGAAAGCTTACTGAATAAACAAACCCTTAGAAGCTCCAAACAATCAATAGCTTTCGAGCTTTCGAGCTTTCTTAATTAGGAATCTTTCATTGGCGCATAGACGAAGGCATGTGATGACAGCGGCTTATCGTTCATCCGATACTGATCCGATATTCATCCGTTAATCTTTGGAAATTCTAACCCTCAGTTTGTCAGTCATAGCAGTTACAACCCGACCGACAACAACAGCCAAAAAGGCAATTGGGCTACAATGTGTTGACTTCTCTGTCAGGAAACAGCAAAGAACTACAAATACCAACACAGCAGAGGATTCCATGACAGGCTTTGAATACACCTCCACCTATCCTACATTCCCGGCCCAATCCTCCCCTCAATAAACCCTTTCAACGACAGTTTCGCTGTCCCATCATACCCCGTGCTTCTCACCCAATCCTCCAAAATCTGCAACCCAGTATGGATATTCCTCAAAATTCCATATCCCTTGTCCCAACTTCAATAACACACTATCTTCGAATCCCGGCCACCACAGGGCGAAGTTCTCCCCAACAGTGAGTGATTCCGTCAGGGTCCATACTCGCTACTGGTTGATTAGCGTACGAGAGATCCACTAGCCGTTCGTCGATAGTCACGGGTTTGTAGATTGCTTCTATTCCTGCAACGCGCTGGACAGTGTCGGCAATTTCTTGCCGTGTTATTAGGGGGAGGTGGCCAGATCCTAGGGGCACGAAAACACGCGCGTTCCGTCTTCCAAAATTTTCGATGCGAAGAGTCCGCCTGTGGCGAGTTAGTCTTCGCTGTTTCCGACACGTGAAAATCAGGAGGTATACTTACCATGAAGCATTTCTGCATAAGCACCTGTGTTTATGATTTCCATGCCAAGCCATCTTCAGGAATCGAAGATATTTAGCTACTAAGGTAATCATCGACTCTGCCTTTAGCACTGCTTTCTTGCATTAGTTTCTACAAGTCCCAGAAGGCAAAGTGAGACACTTCGTGTGATGAGCTGCATACTCAGGATCAAATCCGGAAAGCTAGGCTCTAGTTAACATGTCTCAATCCCAGGAGGAACATTATGGCTACCTTCAGATAATACTCAATACCTATCCAAAGAAAATGGCGCCAAGTCGGAATTCTATTTGCAATCTCAAAGATCCGAATAGCAGCCCAAATCTCATCCGACTCCTTGACGGTGAAACTAGCGTTCATCAGCATATCTACCTCGGATCTCTTCCGATATGTTCCAATAAATATCATGAAAGACCCTTGAAACTATATCAGTAGTGGCTTGAGAATTAAGAAGGAGATGAAAGTTCGTACCTTTGACAAGCTCGACACCAATATCTTTGAAGTCTTCTTGAACTTTTGGACTATCTGAATTGCGCGATAGAACTCGAACAAGGAATGGCTCGGGAGTTTCTAGAAGGGCTTTGACGACAGCGAAGCCTTGAGCTCCTGTGCCGCTCATGATGAGGATACGTTTTGTCATTAGAAGATTAAATGGAGCTTTATGGGAGAATCCGGCGTCGAGTGGTTGCTGGACGTTTGAAGTGCGATTGAGATGTGCTTTGATATATTACGAAGATGGGTTTGAATGTGTGAAGTTGATAAATATAATGAAAATCACTCGAAGGCTCGTCTTGGAATTGATGCTATATACACAAGATCTATTCCCATAGCTCTCCCGCACCATTTGCTTCACTTCCTCGATAAGCCTACTAATACGGCCGACAGCACAGAATCATGCATCTTGCTTTGAAATCGAAATACTCGTTGCACAACACAACACGTCGGTCCCTTTCACTCCATTCCTTTAATACAAAGATATCACATCTCCCATATCGTCGTCGCAAAAAGTCTTGCATCGCAACCTGATGAGCTATAGGATAACAAGTAGGTGCGGACGCACGGGCGGACACAAGTGCGGGCATATAGACCAGGGTCTGCTAAGAAAATGCCACGCATATTCGATTACTGATTTCAACTGGGATCTATTGTCCTAATTCGATTGTTGAGTAATAAATTATTGATAACATAGGAATGTGCGAAGACATTACTGAAAAGGGGTGGATACATTCACGTATTACTTACAATTACTGTAGGCGCTGGCTTGCTTGGCGATGCAGTTTTGCTTACAAATTGTGGTAAATGTAGAGGCTGGTGGGTTTGGATTACCAATAACGTGAGATATGATGTATCGGCGTTTAGAGAAAGGGTACAAGAAGGCGTGAATCTTAGGAGAAGGATACTGACAACTTAGTCGAAAATCATAATCCAGAGACCAGAATCAAGATGATGTTTTCTTCGTTCCCAGCAATTCTTGCCTCTGTGGCCATCCTCGGAACCCAAGCCTTAAGTATACCCATATCAGCAACTTCCAGCAACGAGACATCAACTCAAGAACCCCTGAACTTCAAAGTCACATTCGGCTCCTCTCCCCAACCCTTTACCATCTCTGTCGACCCGGAATTTATCCGTCTCACCAAACTCAAAGCCTCTCTCACCCGCTACACAAACGACCTCTCCCAACCCGATTTCACTGATGGCCCACCCCGCCATAACATCACCACCATACGTGACTACTGGGTCAATGACTACTCCTGGGACAAAGTCGAGGCGGAGATAAACTCGCATCTCAAACAATTCACCACTACCGTTTACGCAGACGGGAACTACACTCATCCGATCCCGCTACACTTCGTTCACCACGTCTCCAACCGCAGCGATGCCATCCCATTACTCTTCATCCACGGCTGGCCAGGTTCGTTCCTGGAAGTTAGTAAGATGATCGATGATTTGACGAACCCGCCTAATTCCTCGGTGCCCGCCTTTCATGTAGTAGCGCCCAGCCTTCCCGGCTATGGATTCTCTCCCGCGCCAGAGTATCCAGGACTAGGTCTGCGGGAAAGCGGTGAAGCATTTAAT
Organism: Clarireedia homoeocarpa; assembly: GCA_001465935.1. Taxonomy (NCBI): domain Eukaryota; kingdom Fungi; phylum Ascomycota; class Leotiomycetes; order Helotiales; family Rutstroemiaceae; genus Clarireedia; species Clarireedia homoeocarpa. The sequence continues at coordinate 117,497 of LNKV01000032.1, read as the reverse complement.
AATCTCATGACCAAACAGCTTGGGTACCCTCAGTATGTCATCCAAGGTGGTGATTTCGGTGGGTTTACACTGCGTTACATGGCTGGGCAATTTCCCAATACCGTCATATCATCACTGTCAAATTTCTCCCCTATACCGCCAAATGCCACGGACTTGGAACGTTATGCTGCGGGTGAGACAACTGCGGAGGAGAATGCGTATATCGAGTCACTACAATTATTCAACTCAATGTATGCAGGGTATAGAGATATTCAGCAAACGAGGCCATTACAGCTGGCTGTTGCGATGACAGATAGTCCGGTGGGCTTTGCCGCTTGGATTTACGACTTTATGTTTAATCATGTGGATTCATATTGGTGGACGCCGGAGGAAATCATAACCTGGTCGATGATGTATTACATTCAGGGACCATACGCTGGAATGAGGATGTATGAGGAGATCGCGAAGGTAAGTTGGCCGCTGTGTGCTGGAGTGGAAGATCGGGGTAGACGCTAATGAACAATAGGTTGGAACTTGGCAGAACGAAGGGTTCTTGTATGTCAACAATCCAACCGGAGTAGCGTCATTCCCAAAAGATATACAGACAGTAAGTTAAACCTTTCTGAAGGAGAAGGACTTGGTGCTAACAGATATCAAAAGCCAATCTCATGGTTAGAACGAGGGGCGAACCTTACTTATGAAGTCAATAATCCGCGAGGAGGACATTTTGCAGCATATGAGGTTCCTGATATACTCGTCGATAATATGAGAACTTTCTGGGGAAATAACTCGCTTTCGAATATAGACAAGTTCAGGAAGGCATAGAAACAATGGGAAAAACGAGCCACTGATGAATAAGTGGCCGGCCTCAGGTCTAGATCTTGATGCTTTAGAGATGACACAAACTAATGTAACTCGCATTGCATTAGCTTCCCCTAAGTTTAATTAATTAGCATCAACAGAAAGAGGAAGATGCACAAGAATTTAATGATGAAGTATAAGGTCATTGTAATATAGTTAGATCTTGCGCGTTAAGTTTGATTTGAGTTTCTAAGTACTACTTCCACCAGCTGGTGGACCAATTGATATTTGATACTTCAAAAGAATTTCAACATTGAAACGTATATAGACACTCGTTAGAACAGTAATCTTGGAGTAAAAACCTTCTGGAACATTAAAGTCTTGAAATTGGCCAATGAATTTAGTTTACCCACAGGTGCTTTCAACTTGCGTAGGACTGCTCTCTTAGAGGCTCATTAAAATTTTGCCTAGGCACCCGCAAGGCCTCTTGAACTGACATATGTGCCTCGCGACGGCAACGTAGTAACGGGCCAGTCTTCCCCGAGATTGTCAAGCGCATGAAGATAACTCCCGAAGCAATGAGTCAGGCTCAAATGAATCTAATTCGATGGGAACTATGTCAGTGGACAACCACCACAAGGAGTTCAAATTATCTTGAAAACTAATCTCCTTACTTTTCTTCCACAAATGGTACTGCACAAGTGCTGATTCGTAGAGAGAATGGGGAACAAGCGGTAACATCAGTTCAATGTCCACATTATCGATGTTGGCGAACAGGAATGTGGAAAATTCGACGACTCAATTATAGCAAGCTTGGATGCTGTCTATGAAAGAATCAACTTTGTAGCGGTTTATATGAGCCGCAGTGAGAGCTGAATCGTACAGTATGAATAGACTACTAAATATTGATTAGTAAGGTGAATACCTGTGTTTACCAATGGTAAGTTCAACCAACCATGTACAGATTCCAAGAGCAGCGCAATAGAGCCCAAATTTTTTTGTTTTCCTCAATTAGTAATGGCATGGAAGCCAGTAAAGTACGTTCAAGATTTGCGGCTTCATTTTTGTGGAACCCAATGTCTGAGGCTGGCTAGAAAACGTGCCCTAGAACTCGAAAAAGAATATGTGAGACCTGGAGCTCTCTAGCAAAAGGACTGACCGTAACATCAGAGGGGGTTGACAGTATATGTGTAGGCGTGTTTGGGATGATCTGTAATAATGCTAGTTGTCTGCATTGATTTTTCTGCTGCTTAAGGTTACACCTTACCCCTTGCGAGAACGTGCTGTCATCGATGGGGAGATGATCCTCGGCGCTTGAACTCTCTGTTGCAAAGAGAAAATCTCCAGAATATAGACCCATGTGTTAGCCAGCAAGCCAAACACAACCAACAAGGGGCTGATGCTGCCTGGGTTGTTTTTGGCCTAACTGCACAGATAATCAACAACAATATAATACAAAAAAGAAAACCTTGACAGGGCACCTTTACATGTTGAGTATCGCCCACTACACCCTCTTTTCTTCTTCGGCAAGTAGCCTGGCATCATCTGTTTCCTGGGGTGATTGGAAATGCTTTCTGTTAAGCCCAATATATCGTGCTGCACAAGCTGCGAGTGAGATTGCAGCAGCTGGATGTATCCCATGGCCCATCTCGTAGAATGAGACAAGCAACCGTGACTGAATAATCTCAAGGGATAAAAAATTTCCCGCCTCGGTTAAGCTAATATGGCGTTTGACTATGAAATAGATAGGAGTCTGGTATCTGATTCAACAGATACATTGTGCATGCTAGCAAACTCACACCAACTTCTAGATTCGAATAAATCGACTATAAACGTCGAAGGATTCGAGACTTTGAAATTATCGGTATCCTCTGGCTGATCTCATCTAAAAAAAATCTACCCGCAATTTGTTCTACTTGGCTCATCGACACTAGGATCTCCGATGCTTGCATTTGTATTGTAGATGTGACACTTGAGGTGCATAATTTAAGGAGTATCCGCTAGTAGATGTTATTCCCTCGCACGATAGGCCCGCCAGAGCGGCGTTCGAATAGTCTCTAGACTGACCAGGCTGTAGAGAGTCATAGAATATACCTGCATCATAATGAAATTTGCGACCGACTCTGTATTACATTAGATTAAACCACTATAGCTGCCTGCTAAACCAACTTATGGCATGTTGAGCAAGTTGGAACTGCTTTGTCGCATTTTCGCTTCCCTCTTCTACAAGCACTGCAAGTGTTGAGGGGCAGTGAACTACTTGCGGCATCGTGCTAGACGACTGAGGAGGTTCCATCATGCTTGTAGAACTAGCGTCTACATGTCAAAACAATCATGTGTAGATTTGTTGCATGTTCATGAGGTTTTCTACAAATCTCAAGATACCGGCTCTTTGAGATCAGTGTGTATGCAAAGATCGACAACCAAGGCGGATATTCGGCTTACCCCACAGCACCCTTCGACCCCTGATGTCAGCCACAAATTCCCCCGCCCCGCCAACATCGTTGCTATTGCTTCAACTATAACTTACTCCCATCACAGCATTAATGGCTGGAGGTACCAATTGCACAATCACCTACATCCTTTCATGATGCGCAAGTTTTTACACGGACTGAAAGACAAAGTTGAGAGCTTTGACTCGCAGCAGTCGCAGCCGTCGCAGCAGCAGCCCATTTCTAGCAACAACGATCCCCATTCTTCACAGGCACTCGCCGAGCGAACTTACACGTACTTTCATTCTCCGAAAAACCACCAATTCCAAGGGAGGGTCAAATCCGAAAGCACTCTCGGCGCCGAAAATGACTTTGGATACGTAGTATGGCCTGTCGCGATCATGCTACACGCCGCCGCCGAGTGTTTACCTCCTCACTTGATCCATGAAACCGCAGCCTGTCTGCAGGACTACTGGAATCCTCAAAGACGCGCTTTCTGTGCTTGGAAGATGTTTCCTGGCAATGAAGATATATATTACGACGATAATGCACATTCCATACAATCTTTGATATCCGCGTTTCAGTCGACGGGCGAGCAAAGATATCTCGATCAAGCAGCAGACATTTTATACAACTTTATAATGCCTTCAGGGCAGAGGGATGGTGGGATACCTTGGCATTTGAATAACGATAAAGCTCGTGCAGCTTGTTCGACAGGACCGGTGGCTATAGCAGCTCTGAGAATAGCAGCGATACGGCATGATCCGCATCTGGTGGCATTTGCTGATCGAGCGTTGAATTGGCTATTCTCAACTCTACGCGATCCTGAAGATGGGCTAGTTTGGGATCAATCGGCGTATAAAGATGACGGTTCGTTAGAAATCAACAAGATGAAATGGACCTACAATACTGGTTTCGCCATTCACGGCTTTACTCTCCTTTACGAAGCCACCCGAAACGATCAATATCTTAGAACAGCTACAGAATTCGCACAGTCCGCCCTGAATCGAGAAGCTCCACTATACGATCGTTGTATCCCAGACCCGCCTCAGAGAAACCTATCAGACGGATCATTTTTCATTCACCATCTCGTCGACGGATACGCAGCCCTATCCAAGCACACAATGACAGAACAACTACGACACGAGATTATAAGGATTGCAAATTGGGGCCGGGAATTTATGTTTGATCCTACAGATGGATTATATTTCCGTGGAAGCGTCCCCTACACTATTTCCGAAGACCATGCTCATAGATTCAATGCTAAGTTTGGATTGAATAAGGGACTGGAGAAGAATCAGCAGGAGAGGGATGAACATGGTAGCTTATGTAAAACTATGCTGGGATGTGCGAGCTGGGCGAGGATATTCAGAGCTGCGGAAAGTATGTAGTGAGTAACAAAGTTGTGGTGTGATTGAAACTTCCCCGCAGCTCTTGTTTGCTTGTTGCAGTTCCGCTTGATGAAGAAGTAAGAGCATATCGTGGATAGTCACGCGAATGCCTGACTGTGAAATTGATATCATTTTCAAGACATAATGTCTGTTGGTTTTCTATGTGTAAATGAGGATTTGGACAGTCAAATTCTCGGCATAGAGCTACTTGTGTCAAACAAACTTGGCTCTGTCCACAGGAGCGTCAGAAGTAGCCAATTATATCCCAAGGTCGTCCAGTTTTCTTTTCGAGCAGGTTGCCAAGGACGTTTTTCTTATTCATAAAAACCGCTAGAATAGAATTGATTTGCACCACCTCAGCTAGTGTCTGAGTTGTCTTGGAAAGTCTCCATCGACGGCATACTTAATCGGGGAATTGTTAAACACGGGTAAGATAACCGACTTGGCGGTATTCTGCTGAACCATGATGGATTCTGAATTGAAGATCTGAAAGTTATGATCGTGGTCTATCGGAAGGCAATGCTTTTCATTCAGTGATAAAAGCATATACATCTCGCTGCGGTGTCTCTTCTCCGCAGAAGAACCAAGTCCATTTAGAATGTTTGAATATCTTAGAGAATCTGAGAAGTTATAACACTTTCATTATTCAAATGAATCTGAGATAATGTATTATTTTTGTTGGTTAAGAGAATCTAATTTAAATATCTTTGTGGTGTAAAAGGCTAGAGATTAATATCTGTTCCGGTCCATTATCACTGTGATGTACTGACACCCCTGTAATGCGTTTAGTATCTCTGCTTGAGAGGGCATCGGGTACGCGTCTGGCACCATAATCTGGTTCAGTCCTCGGATATCGACTACTACCCTTGGTTTAGGTTCTCCTTGTGGTAGCTGTCTCCATACTACGAACACTGGGAACGCGAAAGGCGTAGGTTTAGTAGTTCGTTCGAGACGCCCCTGTTCTTCTAGGCCCGCAAATACCTTTTCGACAACTTCCTCGTCTTTCCGAGGGAGCGGGTAGCGCTTTGCGCGAGTATTCAACTTGTCCGCAACCGAATAAAATCAGAAATATGGATACTACCGACGACGAACGAGAAATCATTATGGTATCGACCCCAGAACATATCCGGGAAATAGCAGGTTCATCAACAAGCAAACACACCGATACACACACAGACATCACACCAACGCGATCGAGCAAGCAAAGCGGCAGTACCACGAGTGGATATCTAAAACGCAAGGTGGACATGGCAAGCCCAAGCAGAATGGTACCACAAACCTACGACTTCGCCAGACACCGTAACTCCGTGTGGCAGCTGAGGTGCAACTTGATTCATGAATGGACTACGTCTATTGGCCAATAGACTAGTCTATTGATGAATGAACGTAGTCCATTCATGAAATGGGGAAATTTACGTACGGGCCGGAACATATCTGCTTGGTATTGCTACACAATTAAATCTACCTCTGAAACTAAAATACATTACACTCTCGCACTTATCCTCCCACTCATAACCGCCCAATCAGACCAGACAGCCAGCATCGGCGCCGGCGCTGGACCCTATTCAAACTTCTCCTACTTCTCCTCCTACAACGAGCATCCCAACACTACTGGGATCGTCTACCTTCCAGCCGTCAATACATCCTACTCCGATGCCATGTCTGCACAAACTGCCCAGTGGAATACCCAAGTCAACGTCACCGAGGTCCCATGGGGTAACAACCAAACAGTAACAAACACCGTGATCTCACTGTCCACTCCAGATAATTTCTTTGCGTCAAATTCGTCCTGGGATACTTGTATAATAATACGGTTGGATGTTGCGCGGGACGCGACGGTGAAGGGGCAGGATGATACAGGGGGGTGCGAGCAGACTTTCGGGAGCATTGTGTCGGGAATTTTACAGCAATGGTTGGGAATGAGAGGGCGAGGGCGGCGACGAGAAATGCGACGGGGCCTTGTTGTTTGATATTCCGGATCAGTGTGTGGGGAGTTTTGAAGTGGGGTTCTTATCACGGGGTATGTTGTTTATATTCTTAATTGCATATCTATCTCTTCCCCTTAATTTATCCCTTTTCTCTTCTTTCTCGATATACGATCATCTAACATAAAAAATAATTCACTGCGAACCAAACACTTTCCCTCTCCCACGGCTGGACATACAGCGCAACGGATCAACGCATCTGGCCTATGCTACTGGTGCAGAGCCCGAAGAGCTCTTTCCGTGGCGGGGCGGGGTTTACGTTAGCAAAGATAGGCTGTGTAAGAGCAAGAAATTTTATGGAGGGAGGTGGATGGGATGCCGAGTAGTGCGATGAGAATAGGAGGTAGAAGTTTGGGTGCTGTGTTTGGGTCGATTATGGGAGTTGCGATGATTGTGGAGTGAACGGTTTGAGATGGTGATGATTAGGGTTTCGTGAGAACTCCAAGGTAAAGTTTCTTAGAGACACTCTATCCGCCTCTTTGTCTTCCGCCATACATCAGCACTTCAAACACAATATTGCGCAACAATGTTTATGCAATTGATATCAATACTGGCTTGGGTACTTGGTGCCGTTGATTGAGCAAGTATCATTCTTACATGTCCAAATACTATGCTTTAAGGGTTGCGAATCATACAATACCACGCGCTTGCGTCCAGAAATGGCAGGTATGTCATTGAAATGAAGGTATTATTGAAAAATTAGTAGGCTGCAGCTTCATTTCACGTGAATGGTTCAGACTACTGAAGAAATTATTATGAAGTCTTTTCATACTGATGAGAGAAGTTATTGTATCTGCCAATACTTGCCTCCCGAAGGCCAAGCTTGAAAATGTGCTTCCTCATATTTTTATTCGAAATTCTCCGCCTAAACAGCCTAGTTTCTACATACTCGTTTGGACGTACCACTAAAGCTAAGTGTGGCTTGTGGATAGTCCTTCCAATAGGCCCCTTTTCGTGGGATCTTCGCTAAACCCAAAGATCAGTTGCTGAATTTATCGACGGTCGACATCGGCAGTGAGACGATTCATACGATACCAAATAATCGTGCGCGGTTGTACATGTGATACTGGTTATGGGTTGCTACGTTGAGATATACATACATCGTGAAATATAGGAATGTCATGTTTATCCCACAGTCGCAATCATTTCAACAGAGCAAGCCCGCCAGCCAGGTATTCTACTCATCAACGTCAAACATACCTCCGTACCTCTTCATCCACCCTCGATTTTCTTCTTTTTCAAACACAACTGTGCATACTTTGTCTTAACTTCAACAACCACAAATTCGCAACAACCATGCATTTCCTCTCAATCCTTCTCGTCCTAGTAGTCGCCATCTCCGCCGCTCCTCTCGACGCCAACATGAAGCCTACAGACCTCATGGCCAAGAGATCACCTACTGTACCCACCAATATAGAAGCCATTAACCCAGTCCCAAAGCGTAACTTCACAAAAATACTCAACACGCGCGTCACCGATGACCTCCTTAAAACAGTCGAAGACACTCTGTACAAGGCTGTCTCAAGTCTGGACATACTGCACAAACGCTTGCTCGACGATGTTCTCAGCACCGAAGCAACTGAAACTGTCAAGGACCTTGTGGAAGGAGTTATGAATGTTCTCCGCACGCGTAGCCTTACAGAGATTTCCCATGATGATGTATCTGATGATCTACTGGACACGGTCGAGGATTTTGCGGAAGAGGTTACGGATGTACTATGGGAGCGCGGTATCGCAGGTGACCTGGACGTAGGCACTGTCGTGCTGGAAGTTGAGAATATTATTGGGCTTCGTTAGATGCGGGCTTAGCTACTCTTTCGGCAGAAATTCCAGGAATTGATGGCGAAGCACCATTTCGATGATATTACAAGAACTGAATGTGGTTATGGGTAAGAGGATGCGGTGCTGAACATATGTGGAATTTACCACAGAGAGTGTGATGGGAAAGTCATTAGCTTAGTTCAATACATGATTCTCTTTTATAGGTTCAATTGCTGTTTCAGTAGCAGTCATTTGAAGAGACATGCTCATATTTGTTGTATAAACTTTGTGTGGTAGTCAAATTACAGAAATTGAAACTACAGACTTTGATCCGGGTTTTTCATAAGCACATTGACTGTCAACTATATCCTGTACATCAAAATGCGTCTTCTTCATTCAGCAATTAGAACCCTCTCCTACGAAATATAAATCCTTATAATAGTTTTCTTGGGAGATCAGCTAGCAAAAAACAGATTGAGCCTCTACAACCAGACTTCCGATACATTCCAGCTTACACTTCTACACCTGGCTTCACCCACGAAGAGTCCCACGACCAAATATTCAACCCAACCTTCACCCCCTCTTTAACCGGCAACCCCGCATGATAAACTCCCAAATGCCCCGTCCCATTTGTATGGAAGTTCTCCCAAAACACCGCCGCCCCCTTTATCGGCTTAAAAATAACCCCTTGATACCCATCCCTCCCCTCCTCATCACACTCAATCACATCACACCATCTTTCATCCTTCGGCTGTTCCAGAAATGGAAAATTAGTACCACCACCAACACATTCATCAACTAAGTACACCATAAAAGTCGAGATTCGATTGCCGTGCGTGCGTTGCTCGTCCCAGTCGAAATGGTAGTTGTAGAATCCGTCGGTTTGGTAGCGCTGCACTAGTAGCGGCTCAATGACGGTTGAATTATTGAGGAAGCCTTGAAAGTTGCGGGCGCGGCGGTTGATGCGCTTGGCGATGGGGTCGCTGCGGGGGAGAAAGGCGGACTCCGAGACACGGGTGTTGAGGTCGATGGGACTTTCGTTGGAGCCGCCGTAGACTTTAGATGGTTCGTATTTTCCTTCGCTATCGTTTGTAGTTGTTACTTATATGTTTCATGGAAGTTGAGGAACTTTTAAATTTGGAGGAAATACCTTTCGCGAAGGAGGTGATCTATTTCCTCAGTGGAAAGAAAATTCCGAATGTATATAATAAGTGGATCTCGCGAGAATATCTGAACCTGATACGCATGGTCGACGTTGTTCGACGTGAAGTAGTGCGATATGGAGAAGTTCTTTGTACCAAAACTTTGGCTTATAATAGAAGTTGAAAGACCAAGCCCGGGTAGAAGATCATTCGAGAGTGCGAATATAGCTCCAAGCACCGCTAGGGAGAGATAAAGTGCATTTGAAATGCTTACACGCTTAGACGAAAACATATCAAGGTACTGGATAGATTTTCCAGATGCAAAGCTTCCTTGTGAAGGAGTTTGGAGGAATTCAAGTCCGAGCTAGAGGGGGAGGGGCGTATAGATATACCTGGGAGCCGCTAAAATCTTACCTACGTCTACCCACCTGCTAGATAGCTGATTATGTAAGCCGCGGGGGAGAACTCTCACTTTTGTCAAGCAGATAAATTTTAATGCAGACTAATCTTGAGCTAATCCGGTGAAACAGTTGGCTATCAGTCTTCCATTCTAGGACAGCTCGAGAAACAATTTAGCAGTGGCACTGAAACATCACGATTCAAATCAAGCGCAAGCGAGAATCTAGCGAGAGTAACACAACGATGAGGGTTATAAGTTAAATTGGCCATCTTCAATCGATTTATATTAAGAAAGTTTCATTGATCGAGCACAAAAGTCACATTATAGCACGACGGGAGGTAGTTTTACTGGTGATCAAGGTCTTTGCATTTGCATGAAGACTAGGGAAACCTCTGAGAGGGACAAAACCTAATCAAGACCAATTTTGTCCAACCAAATTCCTCTACTAGTCTCGACCCTTGAAAATCTTGTTCCTTCTTCCATCATTCATTTATTCGTTAAAACAATCATAAAATTCGTATCGCGCTTTCATTTACCCTTTACTCTTCCTGTAGTGCTTGCATCAGAGGCTGTTTGGGAAGTGGTTCAGAAATGGAGAGCTTACTGGGTTGGAGACTCCGACCTATGCGTATGTCAGTGGTATTCTAGGCAAATTTAGGAGAGAGTCTACTTACGACCTAATTTAGGTAGATAGTATCAGCGGCTATATATAATAGTAATAGTCTATATAGTTAGGAGGTACTTACGGGCTATATTCAGTGTTAGCATTATTTCGAATAGCGATTAGGAGAGTGGTAGGATATTACTTACACACTAGATAGAAGGTAACTCGTTAACACTGCTCAGTAGTCAAAGGCAAAATCAGAGGGAATTGATGCACTCACAGCCTAGAGTAAAGTCAGTGTTTGAATCGAAATTGTATGGGGAAAGTGAACTTACTGGCTGTAATTCCATTCAATTAGTATACCTATTTCAAGTGACTGATATTAAAACCCTGTTTAAGAAGCAACTTACGCCTTGCTGTGTTACAAATCCGATTAGTATTTCGTCACAATGACAGCTTTTAATGAGACACTGGGTAAAGGAATTACTTACAGGCTAAGTTTGAGAAATTGTATTAGCAATCTGTTGTCGAGCAGTCATTTCTCACATCTCATATAGAATATGGTATCTCACAGTAGGATCCTGAAGGTCATATTAGCACTAATTCACTTTCTGACCAATCTGAAGGATAAACTTACTCTGGCATTAAGAGGAAGTGGCACACGGCGAACTTTGGTGTTTTGGCTGCATCCATCAGGAATGATAGCAGCAGCAGCCATGGTGGCGAAGAGAAGAGCGAGGATGGCGTTGAACTTCATTTTGGTGGTTGTTGGGTAAAGGCTAAAGAAGCTGGACTTGTTTGAAATAATGAGAAGATGAATTTGAATAGATGATCTGGATCTGGTGATGGTGAATCGAAGTGAAGTGATGGTCTAATATCAAGACGGTATTGCATACTTATAGAAATTGAAAAGACTTTTGTGTTCTCGAGATCAACCAGCATTCTCTCCCAAAAATCCCTCCCAAGACTCTATCACTTTGTCGTCGCAACTATCCTTCCATCGCTGCTTACCGCCCCACGATGACAGGGAGAACGTACAACTCATATCACCCCGCCTCTTTTCATGGAGTAGGTGGGGCTAAAGATACCATAGGACATGGTTTTCAGGTAAATGGTTTGACAAATGCTGTGAGCTCTGGTAGTCATTGCACTAAAGTGATCATTTATGCATGTGTAAGATAGGCTACGAGAAACCCCATAGCCCTTTAGTTGTTGGAGAATAAATGCAGTGACTCTTTGTGGACAAGATGATAGTCGTTGATGATTGAACTAGCGCTCAACAGGGAGCTGCAAGTCTAGCTTGTAATAGCTTCCAACGATGCATGCTGATCAGGGTATGATATGTTGGAGGAAATGTGGTCAGCTTATGATCGTCGAAGGTACGCAAAATTTCAAGCCTTGAGCGATTAGGAATGATTATCATCGCATTGACCAGATAACGTCTTGTTCAGTCAGATAATGCGCGTCAGAACACTATTCTGAGAACCTCGGATAATTAATAAGTCTTTTGAGAAACTTCCGATAATATTATTCGTGTGGATAGGAAGCGCCAGCAAGACTTGTTCACAAAGCCATCCAGCTAACGCATGTCAGCAAGTCGGTGATGGAAACATTCTCCTCATCAAGTTAAGACACCTTAAAGTACCTATGCACTGCATATACACACGAAACGATTGTCCTTGAGTCGTTGGATAGAGATCAACGCCTTTGATCCCCTGGTATTATAACTACCAACTTAGTATGCTTTGGAAAGCCGTTTGGCTGACGGGTGGCGCTCTACCCTTGTTAAGATGATGACTGCAGGCTACACAATGTCTCGGAAAGTTTAGAAAGCCTTCTTGCATAAGTGAATCTGAGGCAAAAATGACTGATACTTGGCTCTTCTCCACCAAGCCACCCAATCTACCCTGAACAGAATGACAGGGGTATGCTACTACGCTAAGGGTCTTTCCGGGTCAGCTTGCCCATATCAAGAACTTGGATATCGGCAGCAGTACTGTTATTACAGGAGCAGCAGTATTCCAGTTTGGAATAGGTTATGCATAACGCTAATAGGAACATTCATTCACCAAGAACGTTACTTTAACAAACGAGCGGGGTAGCAGATGTCAATCCTAGCGCAATCACAAACTTTGCTGATTGCATGTGTGGATCAGTCCCTCAAAGTGTTTGAAGTAAAGCTTTTTTATTGCCATTGCCCTTTATTTTAGACTAGAAAAACGTAGGAGAGAGTATCACTAGTGCCTAGTCGGTGTGTAAGTAGCTCTAGGCCATAGGATTTCCTCATAATGTACTGGTGACCAGAGGAAACTACCCCATGGGCTGTAGCTATGGCTCAGGGATTATGACTAACTGAATAACAAGATTAAGAGAGATGATTAGGGTTATCGCAAATCTGAACTGAAAGAACAAGAAGATTTAATGCAGTTCAAAGATATCCTTGATCACCAATAAAAATTATGCGGGAGTTGAAAGCATGAGCTTCCAAATAAATGGCCTGACGCTGTGCCACTCTTAGACACAGAGATGTTGCCACGGCCACCCTTTCTCGGGGATGATTATCAACACGATTAGAGATATGAATTCTAACAGCAGTGGCAACTTATCGTCGCACAAGACGACAAAATAAGCTCATCCGAGGATAGCTGTTGGATGCTGAGTATAGAGTGGCTAGGGGTGATTGTGCTAAAACTTCTGCAAGCTATCCGACCTTGTACGAGATAAAAAGTTAAGGATATCAGAAACCCTGCTGAAGGATTAATGCCGCACAACGAAGGACTACCAATTGACAGGACGAACGAGTTGAAGTCGAGAAAAACACGTGACCAGAAAATACCCCACCAAAATTGCTTGTGACTAAGTGAGGCTTTCCTGAGTTCGGATCTGCATTCCCTCGGTCCCCAAAATATACTGTCCTTCCTTGTTGTCAAAATAGCCAGTCGTGCGTAAAGGAGCCTAAACGCTGTCTTAGTTTAGCCCCGGAAAGTTTGTACGAGTGTGGTTGCAACCATCGGGGTGGCTAAGGCAGATCCGGTCGATGCCGGATGGTACCCTGATGTGTGATCTTTGACGAACGGTATCCCTACGTAGTGGAACGGTGCAAGCCAGTTTGTCGAAGATTGCCATAGTAATCAGGTATAGTAATGGCAAGGATGCTGATAACAAGTTTCATAGTCTCTGTGCGAGGTAAGCATGATGACAGTGAGATTATAAACCGGTTGACACCCCATTTTTAAATCATATGATAACGCGTAGTCAGCAATGCACGATTTTCGTTCAGTCCATTTTCCTAGTTGAGTAAAGAAAGCCAGGACTAGAAACCAATGATGCGCCGATGAGCACAAACTTGCGGAGGCGGGAACTGACGGAGTTATTCGTACAAGTATCTTCGGCGGACGTGGGAGTCAGACCCCTATTTCAAAGAGCACGCTAACTATTTCGTATCTGTGAAGTAAGCTTACCAAGCCAGCACTAGAGCGTGCGGGCTCTTATTATGTAAGCCAGCCTAATTTTCACGTTGCTTTGATGTTCATTTTGGCTTCTGCTAAGCTATCTACTACTAACAAGACATCCACAAGAGACCAAAGCTCAACATGGAGGGTAAATGATTTCCAAGTACGTCTCGATCTCATCCTGGTCAAGCCCTGGTCCAAATAGCACCTGATCAAGGAACGTCTTCATACAGTGTTCCATGTGGGGCTCCGAAACCGCTTCCGCATCCGTCGTCCAGTCATTCACCAATGCTCGATTCATCTTCTTGAACATGAAGAGACAATGGGTCACATGCCAGCGTCTTGTAGTCCAAACCGTCTGGTTGACTGATCCTATGAAGTCAGGATCGTACGTGCCAAATTTGTCCTCCTCTTTGGCGTGTGGTTTGGTGTAGAACTGCCAGTTGCCCACCGTCATGAATTCATCTACTAGCTCGCGATCAATGCATCTTGGAGGGAGCCACGCTGTCACCAGCATATCGAACTCGCAGCCTCGGGCTCGTGCCTCTTCGGGTGTTTTACCGCATGGTAGTGCCTCAAATTTCTGCGACCACGACAGTGGACCTGAGGGGTATGTCTTGTTGTCTGCGGTGAGGATCTCGTAGTGAAGGTCCGTACGTGCTGGGACGTGTGTTTTCCAAAAAGCGAGAAAGGCAAGAACAATAACGAAGTTCTCCACTACTAGGAGACATAAGAATCGAACGGAAAGTTTCGTTTTGGATGATGAAGAGTTCTTGTCATAGAGTAGATCCTCATTAGTGTCTCGATCGAAGTCGACATCTTCTGTCGCTTCTACTTTGTCGTATTTCATGCTAGATTTGACAGTCGAGAATGCTTTCGAGAAGGAGGAATGCAGTTTGCATGTAGATAATTATCGAATAGGTTAGATGAGAGGTCTGAGGAAGAGTTGAGGGCTCATCGGAGGGCAAACAAGACTCGGCCAACGACGACTTCTGCAGCGCCGCTTTCTCTAAAGCAGGACATCTGGATTGCGTAATACTAAAGTTCTTATCGCCCATGGAATAGCAAGGATCACAAATTTGGTCTAGAGTGGAGATGTGGCAGGCTCACAATCAGCCCCCACTTCTTGCTTACTGATATGCTTGAAGTAATCCGCATTAGCATACATGTAACATTGCTGCATGTCTATGCTTATCTCGTATCCCACCAAGCAGATCTGCACACGCCCCTGATAAAGTTGTCGGAAGTGACGCAACCGTGCCCCAGGCTTCTACCTGAGGTGACAGTACAGCACATGTTCACATGAGACGTTCCTCTGCAACAGGAGAAGACTCTGTTGGAACGTTTTATGTCAATAATCAATTGTCATTCTCATCATCATCATGTTTGGTGCTCTACACAGGAAAAATATGGAGGAAGAGGAGAAGGAAAACTTGCTAGAAAGTGAAGAGATATTGATACTGCCGGCTAAGAGAGAGCAGTTCATTCATATCTTGCTCACTTTTTCTGTCTCACTCAATATTTTCTTCATCCTCTTCGGGCTGTTCGTCTTGATATCCAAATCGGAGTCAGTTTCCCACTCATCATACGACCACGGCTTTTCCACAGATTTGGGTATGCTCCATACTCAAAGATTGATAATCGCGGGCTACTTGGAACTGACTTGAAAAACTAGAGCCTGTCAAAAGCGAGATCGAATTGATCGTCAAGAGCTTCAATGGTGGCGTAGAACTGCAGAGCGATGGGAGCTTTAGTACAGACTCGGGGGGGCGGGAGTACGTGGGATCTCCTGCACCAGAAGTCGACGAGGCATGGGAGACACTTCTGGGAGGTTCGTCTCACTCACTCGCAACCAAAAAACTACCATATGCTGATTCATGCTCAGGACTTAACCTCGACTTTGATAAAACCGAGGTAGACCTGTCGGATTCGACTTTCCAGTGGCCCGAATCTGGTCTCTACTTCAGCGGCCTGGATGTGTATCATTCACTTCATTGTTTGGTATGACTCTCTCTCTCTCGCAAGTAATCCACCAGGAGATGGCCTAGTGGTCTCAAATAACTCACAATTAACAACGCTTAGAATCGGCTCCGCCAAGCCATATATCCAGAATACTATCGTCATATCTTCGATAGACCAACAGACCCATCACGAGTAAACCACATTGGTACGTTTCACATATCACTGATACCTCTAAGCAATCAATTTCATATCTAAAACCTTTAGGTCATTGCATCAATCACATTCGCCAGTCACTCCAATGTCATGCGGATCTAACACCGATGGAATGGAGGCTCATTGGCGATAAGATCATAATTAAGACGGATACACAGCACACTTGCCGAAATTTCGAAAAAATAAATGAGTGGGCCTTGTCTAAGCGTACGAAGTTTGAATATATCCAGAGCTGGAGAAATGGCAGTCTTCGGATTGTGGATTAAATAATTAATGGGAAACCATTAGGGTCAGTATTCTTTCTGCTAGCAGTTATTAGGTTGATATAGAATGTAAATTTTCAATTCTGCTTACACTTTCTTCTGCTTAAATATTAATTACTAGTACCTGGGATTTTTGGCGAGACGTAATTATTTTATTCCTGCAAAGTTATGCTCCAACCTACCGCCTCAGTTTATCAATCTTACAGCACTGCAAATCAAATATTTTTCCTATTGCAATTTCATTACGTTTAAACATGTATATTCAGCTAATAAATTTCATTTACAAGCTCATCTCAATCTCCACCAACAATCTGATCATTCAAAAAGTGTCTGCTCCAGATATTCAGACCAATCTTAGTACCAGACTCCACCGGCAACCCCAGGTGAATAGTCCTCCAATCACCAGATCCATTCGCATGCAGATTATTCCAAAACACTGCATTTCCTCTTTTTGGCCTAACAAGCAACCCCGTATCCCCCTCCGCCAAAGCAAACTTATCTCCATCCGCCGACTCCATGACGTTTGGCAAATTAGGGAAATAAGTCTCTCCACGCTCACAATCATCTCGAAGATAGGCGAATATACTCCCCAAGCGGTTGCTTGCCATAGTTGGACCGTCCGAGCCGTATGAGAGATCATATACGGGTTCGTCGAACCAATCTGTATGCGCTTTATAGTGATCCCCTCCGGTCTCGTACTTGACGATTTGAAGGGGCTCAAATTCTTTGTGTTGCATATTGCCGAGAAGAGATCCCATTCTTTGCGTTAGACATTTGCAGACAACATCATTTTTGGGGAGAACGGCACTCTGCGAGCGGCGGAGTGTTTGGTTTAGGGATTCGGTGTACGTCTGGGAACCGGATGTTACTAGAGACTGGCGGAATCTATCTTTTCTATGATAGAATTGTTAGCAGTTAGAGCAATGAAGGCTTGCACATCGATGAGGATTCCTTACCCCAGGTCTAGGAGATGTTCTATTTCCTCATTGCTTAAGAAATTGTTGATGTACAGGGCAAGTGGATCTACTGATAGGATCTCCACAGAGTAGCTCTGAGTACAAGTATACTTTTCTGGATCGAAAGTCCCTTGGCTACGAAATTTGAACCCATCAGTGTGTTTGGATATGTACTGTCCACATCTCAACATACTGAGCATTAGTATGCTGACTGGGATGAGGAGGACTCCATATTTCGTTCGAGGTTCCTAAGGATCCGTGAGCAATTCTCAATAGATAGACTTGTATAGACGTGATTATTATTACCATGGCTGAAAGAATAATGATGCTTTTGTTGCACTGATTTCTCAAACAGATTCTCAAGGGGAGCAAAAAGTTTCAGAGCTGGAGGGGACGTCTGATCCGAAATTTCCACACCTTTACACTCTTTGCGAGTACAAAAACCGCTAATCTTGACCATGCGAATTGAGCACTGAGAAATGAAAACCTCGGTTGCCACTACATCCAGACGTTTCTATGGATAGGGGGGTAAGACTGGTGTTCGGCAATTTTCCACTATCTCTTGGAAACTAGCCTCAGGCTTCCCCACCTGCACCCCAAGCCAATCATCTATCGCCTCAGTACACCATCCTAAAATCTCACAAAATTGGGTTTTATGCATCATATTCGATTACTACATTAGCTTAGGTGCATGCTGACTACATATCGAACATGGATGCAGCGACCTAGTGTTAGCCTCAACGGTTGTGAATATGGAACGTAAGCTGCATTCTTCACACTGGGGATAGTGAGTATGCCGATTGGCTAACTTAATATCTCATGCTGTATCAAAGCCTAGCTGCAGTGCTGTGATGAAAGTTGCCGAATTCTTGATTGTTATTCCTCTCGCGACGAGAAGTGGTTTACTCATGCCTATTTCTCATCAGACTTCGGAACACCATATCCGTGTGTGATATTCCATCTCCAAATTTATTCACGAGAGCTCCTCACGCTAGCCACAAGACTGCATCAGGATGCTTATCCGACGCCTACCAGTGGTCTGATCGATTTTGCCTTGAACAGTACCTTGACTTTTGTAAGAAATCGCCGCGGTCGTCAGCCCCCCACAAAGTTTGCATCTTTCAGTAGAACTCTGAGCAGTTCACTGTTCTCTAACGAAGCTGGACTTCATCGTTCCTTCCACATCTCACTTCAAACAAAGACCAAGAGACACCCCAACAACCCCCCTATACTACAGCTCTGCCGTAAAACATTTGTATCACGAGATAATACTCCAGAAACTTCACCATGGCACCCAAAGAGGTCGAGTACCAGCCCATTGAGGAGAGATCCTCTGACGATTTACATGATGGAGTTCTTCAACGATATTCCACAGGCGCAGGCAAGCAGCGCTGGGAAAGAGCCATTTGGATAATCTGCATACTTGCGATTTTGATCAGCAATGGAATGTGGTTGGGGTTCTACCACCGTCAGAAGAACACTAAAAGTGAGAGATTCATCAATCATGCTCACCAAAGCCAGCCACGATTACTACAGTAACTAACTACTATTGTTCGTGTCCTGAGTAGGCCTCAACGATTTCTCGGTGCGCATGCCTTATCATTTCTCTACACCATACATAGATGGCAACATCTCAGAGACAAACAAACTATGGGCAGATCTTTTCCCTCGTAAGTTCGAATGCTCCAAAGTGTGGTGAAGTCCAGATATCTAACGAACCACGAATACAGCGGGATTCGGAGCGATTAAGGTGGAGCACTCTTGGGCAGCTGAACAAAACCTCCCACCAACCCAAGGTGATGCCGCAGATGGAAAAGCTATTTATACCGTTGCAGCCTTCCACCATCTTCACTGCCTCGTAAGTTGTGCGCTGTAAATATTGAGATGAGTACGACTAATAAAGCAACGCAGACCGTCATCCGCACCAGTCTCTTCCAGTTCAACAGTGGACGTGATCAACTCGACCCTTGGTCTCATATCTCCCATTGTCTTGATAGTCTCCGACAAGGGATCCTATGCCTAGCTGATCCAGCTATCGGCCCTATCAGTGTGGAGCATGAGTGTCGAGACTTCGAAGCACTCAAGGCATGGACCGCAGAGCGTGCCTACACAGACTTCCTAGAAGATTTGTAGTCTCCACTGATAACTTTCCCAAACACTATGATCAGATCAGACCTTTTTCTGATACTCTCGAGGTCATATATGTGACCATCAGATTGGGTGCTAGCACGATGTTATACGTAGCTTGTTTGTGTTGGGGATTGCCAACAAGATAGAAGTTGAATGAAATCTTAAGGCGGCGGGCCGAAAGTGATACGTTCCTGCTTCTGTCTCTTTTTCCTTTTTGTGCGGTAGTAGGTAGGATAATCGCGGCCAACAATGAATTTATCCTAGAGGGCTATCCTGCTCCCAGTGATCGAATGTAATTCACACTCTCTTTCATCCCTATGCTCTAATCATGAGTCGATCATAGTTGTAGATCGCCAAATCCCGGTCCATAGTTGCATGGGCTGTCGTCCTAGACCATACTGTGGTCACCATCTAGTCGATATGTATCAAAATGACCACAAGTAGCTGTGTATATTATTCCGACCACTCTTAGACCGACGATTCAGCTATACGCCACCCTGATATAGTGCTCCAAGAGTTCAACGCTTTTTGTTTTTCTGGTTGAAAAGCGAGAGGAACCGGATATCGGATAGTGGGGGATAGCAACAGGTTGCTTACTCAGCACGCCGCTATCACCCGGATAAGGCTAAGCTAAGCAGGCACAGGCTACTTTAATAATCAATACCCCTTGATAAGACAAATCTTCAATTCATCAAACCGAACTACCAGAATCTGTGCACATCATGGACTTCTCACAGTACGGCGAGCCATCGGAAGAATGGACATCATTTGTTGATTCACACCCAATCATAGACCAAGGCTGGAGCAAGCCAGACCAGTCGTTGAATGAGATGCATACCAGTGGAAACGCTTTCAGAGCAGCACATGATAGCGAGAAACTGAAAGCATCAGGTCTGGAGGGGAAATTCAAAACTCAGGTATACACAGTGCCTACCCGCGATGGATCGTCCATTCCTTTGAAGATATACCTTCCAGAGGTCCCAACTCCGTAAGTTCAGATACTCATTTCCGAGAGACCTAGCAGAGCAGAGTTCCTATTCGAAAAGGAGTGTAGTACGCTTGCGCAAGTTTGAAGCACTCTAGCATTCTTCTAGCACAAGCTTCAGTGCGTTTTATATTAGTTGGCATCTCAAATGTACGAACTAACAGTGGCGAATAAGTCCCAATGGATTTCCAGTCTATGTATATTTTCACGGAGGAGGATTTTTGAATGGGTCGCCAGATACTGAGAAGACATTTTGCGCCTCAGTTGCCACTACGCTCAATATCACGGTCCTACACGTTTGCCCTCGTCATACCCATGAAGCTAAGCATCCAATTCCCCATCATGACGCGTGGGACGCCATTGAGTGGATTATCAAGAACGTGGAGATACTCAACGGTGATCCTAGCAAGTTGGTCATCGGTGGGATCTCATCTGGTGCGAATCTAGCAGCTGCCGTAACTCATCTACTGTCTACCTCAAGCAAATACCACGACGTTGTTCATCTCCAAGGCCAAGTTCTCGTAGTTCCATGGCTAATTCAGCCAGCTGCATTTCCCAATCACCTATTCACTGATAAGAACAAAACCTCACTCGTTCAGTGCTCAAGCTCTCTGGGGCTTCCCACCGCAAGGCTCGAATGGCTCTCAGGTCTTCTTGAAGCGGATGATATCACCGATGTTCTCATCAATCCAGCTTTGGCGGATGATAAGGTGTTAGCCAAAGTACCAAAAACAGCCATTATTGTAGGAGGCGGCGATCCTCTGAGAGATCAAGGTCTACTTTACGCTACAAGATTGAAAGACGCCGGGTGAGTGTCCTATTCCAATGCTCCAGAATTACTCCAAGCTGACACTATTCAGAGTTCCTACAAAAGTCCATGTGTTTCCCGGAATGCCGCATCATTTTGGGGTATTTGATCTTCCGCATCCTCATATATCACACGATCTTCCATCGGCCAAGGTCTCACAAATGAGAGTCATTGAGTCGATCCGATGGGCACTGGCTGATAAGAACGAAAGACTTGATTCACCGTGGCTTATTGAAACAACATCATGAAATTGTACGTCAGCTCATAGAAATCAATTAAGGCCACTAGCTATTCAGCTTCATTGCATATCGGTTGTGAAGTTTTTCTCCCAGTGCCGAATATTTGATCACGCAGGCTGTCTTCATTATTCATCCTGCATGTCAATATCGCTTTATTCATACCCGTCGTGTTTGTCAGTGTGTTTGCCATCATCACCGCGCATGTTCATAGCAACGAAAACGGTCGGGTCACCCCACATTAGCCACTGCTGAATCCGAAATCCCGAGCAACTGCACTTTGAGAAATGCTCGGGCCTTCGTTCAACGCGAGTGCCGAGCATGACTTGGAGGCAGCTATGCATACCATCGAAATTGACAGCATATAAAAGAATCATCCCATGCCACGATGAAATTTGTCGCAATCAATACCTATATAAAATTTAAATACATATATCTCATTGGTACTTTACACACACCAATATGGTCGAAGGAAGACTGACTGGAAAGACGGCCATAGGTAAGTGATCATCTCTTATTCCTCACCTCAGTAATCTATTAACACTTCACATCAGTGACTGGCTCGAGCCGTGGTATCGGCGCAGCAATAGCCCTCCGCCTCGCCTCTCATGGAGCAAATCTCGTCATCAACTATGTATCCTCCGCCTCCGCAGCCGAAACCGTGGCAGAGCAGATCCGGCAACTCGGAACAAAAGCAATCACCATCCGCGCCGATGTAACCCAGAAATCCGAAATCATGACCATGTTCCAAAAAGCTAAAGAAGAGTTTGGTCGTATTGATATCGTCATGAGTAATTCCGGAATCGAGCATTTTGATGATTTGCCGAACGTTACTGGCGAGGATATTGATAGGGTATTTGCAGTGAATGTGAAAGCGCAGTTCTTTGTGGCGCAGGCGGCTTATGAATATTTGGAGCATGGAGGACGTTTGATACTTATTTCTTCTATCTCTGCTGTTTGGGTGAGTTTCCTTCCATATAAGTCCGTGGCCGCCAGCCTAACGGAACCTAGGGGCTAGCAAGGCACGCAGTGTATGCAAGTTCAAAGGCTGCAATTCAAGGAATGGCCAAGTGTCTTGCGGTAGATTTCGGTAAGAAGGGAATCACAGTGAATGTTATTGCTCCTGGTGGAGTAAAAACGGATATGTATGCGACTGTGGCGGCAGAGTATATACCTGGAGGGGCTAGCATGACGATCGAGGAGATAGATGAGCAGATATCGAAAATGAGTCCTCTTGGACGACCAGGCTTTCCAGAGGATATAGCAGGGGTAGTAGCATTTATTGCAGGCCCGGATAGTCAGTGGCTTACTGGACAGACCTTCCATGTCTCGGGGGGTGCACATATGGCTTCTTAATGATACAAACCAACGAAGATAGAGCATGTCTAGTATACTACAAGGTCCAGGTTATTAAACTTGGATCCCATTAACCTATGCCACAATACAGCACTCCCAATCCTAGATGCATTTATCGCTACGTACATACATTCACTCCAGTTCTCACCTCCATCTCCCGAAATCACGTTCACCGTCTCCCAAGACCCATTCATGTATGGGCTTTCACTTTCATTTCCCTCTCCTCAGTCACATTTTTCATTGTTGTAGAACCCCTCAAAGTTCCGTTAATTCTGTACTTCTATCTATTCTGTAGCCCACTCGTAACTGAACTTATTATCCTGCAGTCCTCACTGAATAGAGAACTTTCACATCAATCCAAAGATTGACGATAATTCTACAGTATCAGTAGCAGAGAGCAACTCATAGCAGCAAATTTCATAGATGATAATGAAAGCTATGAACTTATATTACGTACTTTCATTCATATCTACAGCCGTCTCGACTGCCTTTAGCTTCTACGTACCATCGCCGTTCCCCCGCGCTCGCTTTTGCTCGTTCAGCACGTTCTTTACCAATTTGAGTAATTTCTATGGGATATCTTACCGCATCGTAGAGAGCATAGGAAATTATCAGTCATGGGAGTAGTTTACGGTCGTATTACGGTGGCTGGTTTCACGGACATACTAATTACGTACGTACGTAGAATCGCTATTACCACCCACCTATGTACGTACTGGCCAAACTGGGTAATATTGAGGATATACTGAAGTACTGGAATGCTCGATGGAATGTACTAGACTTACGCGATTAGGAAGTTCAGCTCTAGTAGTAGCCTTTTACCTGGTAGGCTTTTACCTAGTAGCCCATTACAGTACCAGTGCTAGTACCATTGCCGGTGCTGGTGCCAGTACAAGGTACTCCTTAAGGGGGAAGCGGCGGAAGAGAGACCCTTGTTGAGTCATGTGCTTGTCACATGATAATATCCTTATGTAATGGCGCTAAGCGTCATAGATGATAAGACTTCGTCCGGGATTATAATCCTGATCACCAATTATATCCTCTTGCCTGCAGTTCCACTCTCTTTTCTACCCTCTCTCTAGCCTCAAAATTACCTGATTAAGAAGTCCAGATTTCGGAGCCCTTAAGAATGTACTAAATTCAACTGAAACTATACATTGCCAGTAGTATGGAATCCAATTTAGTATATCCTCAAGAATCTAATCCATCTCACTATAGTGGGGCGTATCCAAAATACTGAAAATACTACTCGTAGTCCCATAATTTCAAATTATTAGTAGGAAACTTGTAACCAAGTGATTAGCTCTCCTCCTCCTGCTTCGCTTATTTGACCCCTAACTACAAGTCTAAAATTCAAGCCAGGAATTAGTCCACCACGAAGCGATACGAGTAGATTCATTAGTAAATCAATGTCAGGATTTCGCATTACTAGCTCAATGCTAGTGATAGTCTGGTTTCAGTGAATTCTTTTTCACGACTTCACGACACTAACGGTTCATCATGTGATTTTACGGTGATCGAAGCATGGTGGGTGAAGAGTAACGTGAGACTATATATATGATATATCAAACACTTATATACATTGATAGTATATGTAAATTTCATACTATACTCGAACAATCAAGCGAAGCCTTATATGCATGATAACCTTAAATCATCCAAAACCATCCGAAAGATCCTCATCAAACATAAAACCTAGAATCAAAGTAGAAAGTCCAACCAATCTAATCCACCGAACCACACCCTCTCACTTCGGTCCTGTACTTACACCTGCGTATTGATAAGCTGGATCTTGACCTGTCTTCAACACGGCATTCGTCTTACAGTCCGTAAGAACGAAAACTACTTTTCCTTCAGCATGCCCGTTAGAATCCTTATACGGCGTGTTGTTGCACCAATTAGGCGTGTCCTTGTAGGTCTTCTTCGTGCAGGTTTGGAAGGTAGTCACGGGCTCCGAGAAACCGCTGACTTCAGTACCTTGTGGGGTACTGGTGAGCGTGCCGCAAGATCTGTTTGGTATGGTTAGATGATGTACATGTTGAAAAGAGAACAGAAAAAGAAGATGTGAAAATGGAAGACATACGTCATGACATAGGGGATAAAAGTCCAATATCCACAAGTCTTGTCATCCAATGTCTTTGTAAAAGTCTCAGTGGTCGTATACCCAATGCTTTTACTCCAGCTATAACTCGCGCCGAGATCAAAACTGGTAGTGAGAAACTTGCTAACATCGTCACCAGTGCCCAATCCAACATTGGTACTGATAGTGTAGGTATTAGTCACAGTGACTGATTGTCCCTCTGAAACAGAGCATGTAGTGCCGGCTTGGCAGGAGCCATCCATGATAGGAACTTCCTGGCCGTATCCAGCCGCAAGCTTAATTTCACAGTAGGCCGTGCAACCTTGAGAATCTAGGACGTTGGGGATAGTCTTTGAACAGTGGCCGTTGCTGTCGAGCGTGTTCTTTTTGGGACAGTTGAAATCGTCTTGGCCAATTACCATATTTTGGGGATAACAAGCACCGTTATCACGGGTGAGGAGGTCAAGGTTGAGAGGACTGGCATAAGCTGTAGTAGCAGCTAGGCCGAGAAGGCTGATCGTTTTGAAAAGGGGCATGTTGAAGATGAATGACTCAAAACTCTCGAGACAATACGAATTCAGAAATTGCCTGAGATAGAGAAAATTCACAGGGTTTGATCTAGAGATAGAGATGAAGTGAAGAAGCGATAATGAAAGAGAAATAACTTCGAGGTAGAATAACATCATCTTTATAAAGTCGAGGTCCGTCCACGTTGTCATTACAATCATCGAGCCGAACTATTCTCAGAATGATTGAAGGATTTCCTGGGGTAACCGGCGTGGTGTTCCTATCGTACGAATTTTCCAGACCAGAAAGCCAACACATTTTCCGGCTCACAGCCAAGGCACATCGCAGGACGTGATAGTAAGACACTACCTCTAAAAGACCGACAAAACGACTTCAGAAAATAATAAACGAAGGTAGTTTCATTGTAACAGCGTCGGACACTCTCCGCAACTCTCCAATCTTTGGATCTCAAGCCCTAAATTTCCTCCTCGTGAGATGCCGTCATAGTGTAGCATAGAAACTGGCGATGCACTGGCATAGAATATTCCATCTAGCACTCCATTAACGAGCGAGATATCCCTCAGGATCCGAGAATGTATATTCGACACCTCAATCCCAAGTCTTTCGGTTCCTCATCAATGCGATATTCGCGTTTCGAAACAAGAAAGGAGTATAAACGATAGATTAATCCTGATGAGTGCATGATACCGCCAGAGACAGTGCACAGGAGCAAGATCGGGCATGCCCGAAAAAGACAAGTAAGACTTCGTCTCAGACCCCAACCAAAACAGGTAAAGTAAGCATCTGGGGAAGCGATCTGAAGGGTCAGCTGTGTACAGCCGAATGAAACATGGAGATATTGTTTTCCTGCTAGTAATGGAATATTCGATTATCAAACGGAACGAGGCTATGCCAAGATGGAGATCCTTCAAACATTGCTTATCTGTTGCGCCGCATGCGCCTTCCCGCTTCTATTATCAGCCCTGGAATTAACCTTACTGTTTCCCCTGATTGTTCCTCGAGAATGTTTCTATTTATGTAAGTGGAAGTTTCATGTTGTTTAGTTTGATATCGCGAGCTCGTCTACCCCCCTATTCTTTTGACTGGTGAACAATATCGCCAGAATCTTCACTAAGGTAACAAGATATTTAATATAACAATAACTTTACATAGCAACAGCGAATTTAGACGGCGCAAAATTGAAGAAATGACCCATCTTGACACACACATACCCTCCAATATCCCACGTGCAACTAGACATCTGCCCATGAACCTACTAACAAAGACGCAAAGATTGAAAGAAAGAAAGAAAGAGGGTGAAATTCTCCTTTCTTTTCCTTTCCTGCCACTGCAAAGCGACTCAAAATAACAAAGAAGCAATCAAGAACATCAAAAACCCTCACCCAACCAACCTGCAGTCTCCAACCCCACTCACCCGCTTCCTTACCCACCTCCTCACACACATATCAAAACACCCCCTAACCTAGCCAATTCATCATTTTATATATGCTTCAAGAATTTTTATTTTAACTTTGATTTTTTTATTCTTCAACCTAATACCCGCCCTATCCTATCCTCCTTATCCTTCCCCCAGCCCATCCTACCGATTCCATCCGCCCAGCCTATTCCACCATGATATACCATGCGATCCCAAAGACTAAGCCCCCCTCCTTCATTCCTTGACCAGTCTCCATTCCCTCCACCACCACCATCCATCCAGTATGTAAAGTAAAGTATAATATAATGTGCCAATGAGTACGATAGTATAGTACGGTATAATCGTCTCCACCCACCATCCTCCATCCACAAAAGGTAAAAGGAAAATTCAACAAGATCAAACTAAAATAAAGTATTTGTAATCTTTATAATCATCCTCTTTTTGTCAAAAACACAAGTGAAGAAAGTATGTATGTATCTTGTCTAGGTAGGTATGTATGTTGGGAAAAATCCACTATCACTCAATCCCTTCAACCTAAACAAGAAAACATCGACAAGAAAAAGAAGTAAAAGGAAAAGACCAGAGTATGTATGCAATGTCAACGTGATATTCGAATTGATTTTCATTTCGTTCCGTCGTAAGCGTTTACCAGCCCCTAGCCAGTAAATTATCGATGAAGAGAATTTCTGATTTCTGAAATAAACATGTATAAGGAAAAATTTGAAATGCGCTATGCGTGCCAATCGGTCGGTCGGTATTGTGATTTGTGGACAAGAAGGAAAAATAATTAAAAGACTGTTCCGTCGCTGAGGATGGCTATTGGAGGACATTGTGTATTGGGTCGAGAGATTTCGGCCATTTCTCTTCCACCCTAGATATTAAGTTAGCATGAATAATAGTTGTAAACAGTTGGTGCAACTTTACCTTCCAGCTGCCTGCCTCCAACATTTGAGGTAGTGATAACTTATCTTGGCCAAATAGACCCAAGGATGTATTAACCTCTTCCAATAATAGATCAAGGAAGCCAACTGTTACAGCTCTCCATTCAACAATTACATCATCGTCAGGTGTAAACATCGGTACAACCTCAAGACTCTTCTTTCCTTCTCTTTCAGCATTTTTGTGGAATGCTTCGAGGCCCCGCTTGGTATCATCTCTTCGTAGTGTCAATACACCCGTGTCGATGAATAATCCACCATTTCGATATTCGGGTAAGCCGGTCAATAATTCGGCCCCAGCGAAGTGGATATTCATGAGCTTAGTCATTGGTTGCATCAACGAGTAACAAAGCCATTGTGAAAGCTTGTGGAACGGAACGATAGTTTCCCATTGTGGGGTCGCGGCATCAGCAGGCATCGTAGATAATGGCCAAGCATCACCAATCGAGGTACCATCAACTTCCGTACGAGATGCAGGCCAGATTAGGGCCAATCCGTCAATCAGAACACTCCATAATGTAGGTAAAGGAACGATAGGAACGGATGCGGCTTGTGTGGAAGGATGGGAAATCAGATAATCTGTAATGGTCAGCAAAGATCATTCCTGCAGGATGCGGATATGTTACCTAGCATATTACCGGGCCTGGAACTCAACCCGAAGAGGTCTGGGTTCCTCAAAGCTTTGCCAAGCTTGATTAACAAGCCGGTTCTCCCTGCCAGTCCAGCGATAGGGTTATCTTCGGTGACTTGTAATCCGGAGCTCATGATATCTACAGTCAACCTAGACAAGGCATCTGCATCAACCTGATGTGGTTGGGCAGCATCACTACTGAATGTACCAGCTTTGAACATTTCGAGACTGGCAACTGCAAGACCTTCACTCCTCCTGTATGTTCGCCCACTCTCTACACTCTTGTATTTCCATGAGGTACCGGCACCTGCATCGAGTAGTACCGAGACAAGAAAGAGATCGAGGATTCGGCGACATCGTTCGGATGGATCAACTGAGCTTGGCCAGCTATCTAGGAGATCTCCGATTCTATCTTTACCTCCGACGTTGAAGTGTTGCCAGCGACCATGTGGGGGGATGGCGGTATAATCTGGGGCGAAGTCGCGCTGTGGGAACATGGTAGTTAGCAGACGAGGACATGAACTTGGCACCAAAAAATAAATACCTTAATTATTGAGACGACGAATTTAGTTGTATCCTTAAACCTGCCCATATCAACCTCGAAATGGTTCAACTCGTTCTTCCTCGCCTTCTCCAAGACGACGGAACACCTTTCCCTAACAGCGCCGATACTTCTCAGATAGCCAGCGGGGTCGACAGTTGGGTCTGGTGCCTTTGGAAGGGCAATCTTGGGTATCGTGGGAATAGACATCCTTGAGAAGCCTGGAGTGGTAGGAGATTTTAATGAAGATTGTGAAGAGCGAAAAGATTGAACTTCAGTTAGATTTGTCGAGTTTGTTCTTGATGAAGAACCATTGGAAGAAGACTTTTCTTTTCGAGAAAAGAGCCCCATTTTCTATGGCTTTGCTTTTTTAAGCTTTCCCTTGCTTGGGTTTTCTGTTAATATGCGCGATGCTTTTCGCGAGGTGCACCTGTCGTCCCCTGTTTCGCAGCGTATTATTAGTTGGGCCCGTTCTTGGCTGCAATTCGTGCGGCCCTGTCTGGTTTGGTATGGAAAGCGACCACCCGGTGCAATCTTGCGGTGCAGGTGCAGGTGCAGCTCTCTCTTTGTTGTTCTTTTTTATCTCCGGGCTGGGGTCTGCCTCTCTCCTGGGTGTGCTCTGGTGGTTATCGTTGCTGGCAGTGCGCCGTTTTTGGTTGATAAGCCTGTCGGGTCTGGTGGATGATGGTGGTTACCGTGGAGTCCTTGCGCGTCCCGTCAATTCTCTTGGGTCGATTCAGGTCCTTGCGTTTTTGACTCGGGAATGGGGATCGACCGGTTGACGCCGCGGAGGGCAGAAGCGATATTATGGGTGAGATGATTTGATGACTTGACGATGGTTCCGAGACAAATGAGTGGGTTTTTTGGTTTTTTCGGAGTGGGGGAAGTGGGCACTGCCTGGGTGGGTGGAACAGGGAAAAGGGAAGAAGGGAAAGAAACGAGAAATGTCTGGATCTGGATGTGAATTCGGTAGTTCTTTTATCGTTTTTCCCGACTTTGCTTTTTCCGTGAGTATGAGTATTGTTTCTGCTGTCTCGTCTCCTTTGTGCTTTGTGCGACTTATGCCGTCTTCGAATAGTCCGTCAATAGATGTGAAATGACAGGCGTCGATCGCGAACCTCTCGAATCGTGTGCGTTTGATTGGTAACCGAAGGTCGATGTCTGTTGCGGGTGTTGGTTTCGCAGTCGCTGCTGCTGCCGCTGCCGTCGCTGCCGTTGTCGTCGCTGCCGTCGCTGCCGTCGTCGCCGTCCCTGCCGTCAACGTATTTCGATCGCGTGTATGATTTTTTTTATTTTTTTTTTTATTTTTTTTTTTATTTGTGGTGAAAGGTCGACGGGCCTGGTCGGGTTGAGGAGAGGTGAGGTGAGCGAGATGAGGTAAGGTTGGGTTCGTTGGTCGGAGATTGGATTGTAGACTGTAGATGGGATGTAGTCCAAGGGGAGAAGCAACGAGAGGCAACGAGAAGCAACAACAAAGAGCAAGTCGAAAGATGTCGTATGCAACCGTACCCTCCGTCCACTCCTGCGAATATATTGTGATGTGATGTGATATGGAGATGCCAGTTGCTTTTCAGAACTGGCCGGTCCAGAACCAAGGAAGCGTCCGTCCCAGATAGATAAGCAGGTACACTTGCAGTATGCGGTAAGGTTTGGTGGAGGGGTGAAGGCAGGTGGAGGGTTTTTGGTAGGGTTTGCTGGAGTTTGGGAAAGTTTTGGGTCACCACGCTCTGCGGCCTAGGGACCGTCCTGGGATGGCTCAGTCCTGGCACAGTCCTGGCACAGTCCTGGCACAGTCTGGCTAATAGAATATAATAGCCTGGTATAATTTTGGGTAAATAATTGGTGGAACTCTTGGGACTCTTAGGACTCTTAGGACTCTTCGGACTATTCCTGGGTGCGTTTGGTGGCCTTCCCAAGTAATGAGAATGTTGCA
Organism: Clarireedia homoeocarpa; assembly: GCA_001465935.1. Lineage (NCBI taxonomy): Eukaryota > Fungi > Ascomycota > Leotiomycetes > Helotiales > Rutstroemiaceae > Clarireedia > Clarireedia homoeocarpa. The sequence goes on along the minus strand of LNKV01000032.1, from coordinate 86,573 downwards.
AATAGGTCTAGCATCGACCCGTCTGCTCCGTATAGGTGAGATAGTACAGTCAGTGTGTGAGAGCAGATCACGGATGGTCCTTCTGGTCCGCCACGGGAAACCCAAAAAGTGTGCTCAGATTTGGTGCAGCCGGGAGCAGCTGCTGGAGGGTGAGGGTGTGGGTGTTGGGAACAAGGGACGAGTGGGCAGTGAACATATTCCCCCGTATTATTTTATTTTTCAATAGTAACCTCGAGAGCGACCGTGAATGCTTGAGTCAACTCACACACAGCGAATCGATGGCCCGCTGGTTTTTTGGGTAGTGCCACTAAATGTCTCCTAATGTCTCTAGTCGGTAGCTGCTGTGCTGCTATTTGGTATCCACGGATAGGGGAGCAGTCAGTGCGGTCGGGTAATGATTCGTAGCTATTCCGGTGACTGGCGCGAGTGGGTAAGGAGGGAGGGTACTAAGGTACTTGGATCCTTGGGTAGCTTTCAAGGTAGCTGCGCTGGGGACTGTAACTGCTACGGCGACGGCGACTGCGACGGCGACTGCGACTGAGAGCGAGCGAGCTGGGAGCTAAAACTACAAAGCTGGAGCTGGAGCTGGAGCTGGACCTGGACCTGGAGCTGGACCTGCACCTGCACCTGCACCTGCACCTGGAGCCGTACGAGGCGCAAAGTAGCTTTGGCTGGAGCGTTTCCTAAATGTACGTCTGGCAGGCTAAGGTAGGGTTCTGGGGTCGTGCTACCGTACAGTAGTGGTGGGCAGCCGTGATCGCCGTGGGACAAAGCAGCTTCTCGTCGTCCGTATGTGCCGATGATGAAGACGTAGGTGATGGATCTATTTCAAGGGTCCTTTCAAAAAACAATACTTTAACTGATATGACGGGAAGAGGCCGACCGCTGCCAGCTGCATGAACTTCTTGTTCTAGTCCATGTTGCAGCGGGATGCTACATACATACTTGTAATGCAATGAATGAATCTCTAATGACGACCATGTGGCTTGTAGAGTCTACGGGAATTTGTAATTTGAAGTAACTTATTGCTCAAAGGAATCGATATCGATATTAATAGCATGAGTACAACTAGTATTTACGTCAAGTATATGAAAAAGGCTCTGTCTGGTATTCCTGTCGTTTGCCGTTCCTTCGTCCAGAAATCTCCGAGGCCAATAACCTCGAGATCAAAGAAGGTCTTTCAACGGCAAGAATCTCTATGCCAAGTCTTACAACATGGCCGCAGGAAATGCCTTCTACTTTCTACCCAGGAACTGCCTTTTACTTCCTACCCCATCCAGACCACAGCTTCTAGATGGATGTTCAATGCTCTCGCGCCCCTCTCTACTATTGCATACGATCAATGGCCATCTTCAAATTATAGCCATTCTTCGGGGAATTGGTTGCTCCTAATGTTACATCCTTCAATGTTACAGTACTAGCACTGTTGCTGCCGGTTAAAGGCTGACTCCATAAAATGCTTATCTGAAGGTCCCTAACTTCCTGTTTGGTCCTGCAAAACCTGGATCAGATTGGTCCTCTATTCCTTCAGCATGGCTCTCTGCAGGCAGAACCTGGGGAGTATTGTTTTTGGTCCTGTGTCGTCCTACCAATGGTGGCTTGGCCTTTGATGTGCTTTGATACTATGAATGATTTTCGCCCGAGATCAACAACACAGCATGCCTTTGCAAAACATCAAAGACATTTCTGGGCAGCCTTATTAAACCCTATGCAGGCGTTAAAATGCAGCTAACTGACGATACGGGGTGCTTCCTCTCTCTTGCCCACTTTGTCGGCGGAGCTGCAGCCGTGACACTGAGTCAAGCTCAACCTCAACGACAGGCTCAGATCTTTTGCAAGGGATTTTTAGTTAATGATAATCGATGATGCAGTGCTTCGTACATTGACACAGAAGCCAGAGAGACTTCAATTTGATCTGGATTTCAAGGAGCCGGAGCTGGAGCCGGAGCTGGAGCTGGAGCTGCATCGCTACATCGCTGCATCTCTACGGAGTAGTTAAGGATGTCTGCGTCGGGATCGCTTCCTATGGGTCCAGCTCAGGGATTGCCAAATGACCAGGCGGTTTTTTCTGGTATAGAAAGCGGATACTGAAGATTCAAGGATGCTTCGTGGTACGACCGCAGACGCCATCAACGGATATTCCGCCTACGCCATCCATGTCATAGCCCATGCTTGCCATGCTTGCCATGCTTGCCATGCTTGCCATGGCATGATTCATCCCAAAATGATCCTCGGGGAAATATTGTTCAAGGGGATCACGACTTCCAACGGTACTCTCTGGGACTCTGGTACAGTACGAAGTATGTACAGTGGTACAGCTCCCTTGTCGCCTTTTACGACAACCCGGTTCTCAGGGCCCAGATATTTGCCTTATTGATTTCCTTTTGGGTGATGGGATTCATTGTCTTTGGCTTCTCGGCTATACTTGTCCTCCATCGTAAAGCTTGGTCGTTGAGCAACGGTCGGTGATGGGATGAGATTGGATGAATCCAGGGCAGTGAACGATCAAAAAATAGACTGAGTACAGTCAGTAGTACCTTTGGTCCGCATTTGGGTACGGGGTACAAACATTATGGAGCCATTCTTCCTACTTTATCGGTACGTCCCTCGCAGAGATCTCACGCATTACCATGTGGAGGAATCCGGAACCCCTTCATTCATTACTCCGTCTTCCCCCGTCCACCTTCTTCCCCGTCAACCTTCTTCCCCGTCCACCTTCTACCCACACATACGGACGGCAACGCGCTCGTTTAGGATACAGAATATTATATTCGAGTCTACGAAGTTGCCACGGTTCGTGGCAACATGACGTGGAACCCAAATCCGAATCGGTACTCACGACAACGACGCAAAAAGAGCAGTGGTGGGAAAGCAGGCTTGTCCCAATCGGACCTCCACATCGGCAAGCATCCCCCCTCTACCCAAAACGCAAAGCTTTTGATGCTGTATTGGACCAGGTTGAGCATGCACGGCCACTATGCAGGTACAAATTACACAACTAAAACCCAAAAAGTATTGGCATTTGCATTTGCAGAGCTTCTGTACAACCAACCAGCTCGTCCTAGGGTTCAAGTGGAGTGGTCGGTCGGAGCACAATAACGAGTTTTAGTGGTTAACGGTAGGCACACACACGCACGTCAGGCCCCAAAACGGGTCGGTAAGGGGGAGGGTGAGCGACAGAAAGAGCTGCGGCGAACAATTGACTGATGATCTCCCGCCAAACACCGACGACCTCTCGAGTGCAGGACCGCTACGCGCGAAGGAGAGCAGCAAAAGCAATAACTTACATATACGTGCAGTAGTAAGTCGGTAATACATCATACAGCATATAGCATGATTCAAGACATCTAAGACATATCAAGGTATTGGAACAGAGGCAAATGTCTCTCTTTATCTACCGAGTAGGAACTCCTCGCTACGGCCTTACTCCAGGAAGATAGGATTTTGACATAAAGGATGCGAGAGGCATTTAGCCTCCTGGCAAAAGGCAAAAGGAGGCAAGGCAAAGCAAAGCACTACCAAGTACAGAGCATAGCACGGCAAAAAAGAAGGGTAGCACCCGTTGAAGACCCTATAATACCTAATGCCGCAGCCTAGTCAGTCCTGTCTGTCAACGGGAGAATGAGGCGCGAAAAGGCTTGTGCTGATAACCTTGAACCCAGGCGACGGCTCGTCTCATCTTTTTTCGACAACGATCATCAATCACTTCATCTCCTCAATTCAGCCATCAGAGATTGGATAAGTTACGGGGATGCGGTGGAGGGTCAGTAGCAAAAGACTAGAACTATCGAACGGATCGCTTTCTACACATCTTAACTCGATACATGTTCGTTGCAAGCCAGCTGTTGCCTGCCTTCCCAGCCTGGTGCAGAGAGATTGGCGAAATCCAATTAATATCAGCTCATGCAGCGGAAGTTTGATATTCAATTGATTTTGATTGATTCTACACCCATTTGGTAGGTAGGCCGGAGACTGGTAGGCAGGCCGGAGACCGGTAGGGAGGTCGGAGACCGATAGGTATGGAATCACTGGATGGATGAGCAGATGGGCGAGCTACCCCCCCCAAGCACATCACACACACATATGCAGGGCACAGGCAGGCAGGCAACCAGATTCAAGATACTCGTACAGTACCAAAAGATCTCCCCCTGAATTTCGCATCGCGTCTCTGTCTCCGAATAGAGATCCAGCTCCAGGATTGGTCCGGTTTACCTCCCTGCAGCCTGTCACATCGGGCTGCCATCGCTTATGTGCTACCGAACCATCCATCGAACTGACTGCAGAAAAGGGACTACACCTCCAAGTGTGTGAACTGGATATGGGTGTTTCCTCCGGTCAGACCACATACGTAATTTCTCGCTCATGCATGCCATCTGCAGTTTACGAAAGTATTGACTTATCCTTTTCTTTGCCCGTTTTTATGAAGTGAGAATAGGGTGGGGTGCGCTTTTGACCGAGTTTCTCAGAACTGCGTGAAAGCCGCTGCTTGCTGTTTGATGTAGATTAATGTATCTAGAACTCGGTGTCTTGGTATGGAATAATGTAGATGAGTTAATGATGATGATGATGCTTACAAAGTATGAGGAGTTGGTTCTAGGGGGGAATTTGGCATGTGACTTCCCTGAGAGAAGATGGAGAAGGAGAGGCTAGATTGCTTTGTTTGATGTGGAGATACTTGTATCAAGCTCGATGTCGCTGCTACCGGACATATCAAACCACGGCTGGTGTTCGGAGAAGTGTACTGTACTCCTAGTGGAAGGCAGGTCGGCAATACATAAAGAGTGCGGAAAACAATCCAGAAACGATGTTACCCATATGCTTCGCTATGTTATTTGCAGCCGCTTCATGACGACTAATTGTAGGACTAACAGATTCATACTCACCCAGCATATCAACTTTTGTAGATGAGAATAGGCCCATTTCGACATATTTTGTACCGTAGCTTTTTGGAGCCTGAGGTTTATTCATAGAACTAACTTCTGGCCTAACATAATACGGTGGACTGAGCGACCACCTATTCGCAATATCATGTTTCGGAACGTCAGCCAGAGGAGTTGAAGTCCATGAATCTTAATGCCATCCACCGTCCCTCGATTCTCTTACTATACGCGATTCCCTCAATCTCCTAGATCATCATCCATCCGCCCATTTGATGTAACTTTAATGCTCAACTTTCACTCTTTATATGTCTCAGAATGGATGATTTAAACGGTCTGGATTGGTCTGCTGCTTCGAACAACAGCACCCAGCCAAGTAAAGTATTACCTGGCACTGGCACAGGAAACTACTACCCCACGTTACGTCCTACTCCGCCGCCTGCGAACTCGGGGAGAGCTACCCCTCTATCTGCTCAAGGTTCCGGAGCCGCAAAAGCGTTTGCGCCGGCCAAGAATACCGCTTCGGACAGTTTCTCGAATCTCGTCTCGTTTGGATCTGCGAAAGCGAACACGTTGACATTGCAGCAGCAGCAAGCGAAATTGCAAGAGGAGAAGAGGAGGAAAGAAGAGGAACAGAGGAAGCAATATGATGCGCAGTTTGGGAGTTCGCAATTCTGGGATGGGCTGGGCGACAAGGGGAAGGGCGTCGCGGGGTTATCGCCTGTTCCCTCTCCAAATTCTGTTATGATGGGCCAGCCTGTCGTATCTCCGTTTTCTTCGACTATCTCTCCACCGCCGGCTAGCAATGGTGCAGATCTGGGTGGGGATGATGATCTGTTTGCGGCTTTCAATAAAGATACCAAAGTAGACAATTCAAGCCATTATCCACCACCTTCTTCTTCTTCAAGTCGTGCGCAAACACCCGGGTTCGGCACTACAAAGGGGCCGGATTTGAGTAATCCGCAAGCTTGGGTTCAGCCTACGAGCAAGCCGGCGGAATTTGGAGACGATGACGATCCATTTGGTCTGGGGCAAATGAAGCCGCCCACGTCTGCGCCTGTGCCAATATCCACTTCAGCGGACGATGATGATTTCCTGGGAGATCTGGGAAAGCCAGTAGAGGAGGTCAAGAGAGCTGCTCCTCCAATACCTGAAATACGTGCGGAGTCTTCAGATTCGGAAGATAACTCGGATGATCCCTGGGATAAGGCGGTTGCTGAATTGGTGGAGATGGGATTTTCGGCCGAACAGTCGAGACGCGCCCTTACGGAAAGTGGCTCGGGACTTGACATACAGGCAGCGGTCAGTTGGTTGTTCAATGATGCGCAAAAGCAATCAAAACAAAAAGCCAAGTCCAGGGATCCCAATCGAGGAGGTGCATCTTCTTCGAATGGAGAGAGAAGGGAAACATCGAGGGATGGGAGAAAGGGAAATGCACCACCAGCATGGATGCGGGAAGAAGAGAGGAGTCAATCCCTACCACGACGAGAAGAGAACCGGTCACCGAACAGCGAATCGGACTTTACAAAGACTGCTGCAGCTATGGGAAGTAATATTTTCAAGACTGCCAATTCATTGTGGAAGCAATCACAGAAAAAGATTGAGAAAGCAGTAGCTGAATTTCAAGCTGATGCCGATTCAAGTCAACCAAAATGGATGAGAGAGGCGGCAGAACGAGAAGCTATATCCGAGCAGCGGGCAAGACGTGCAAAGGCCGAAGCAGCTAAAAGTACTTCAGAAGTTACAGATGAAGCTCTTGCTTTGGAAAGCGGGGCAAGACCACCTCCAAGGAGAACAAAAGCTTCAGGGTTGGATAATTCACGTGATCAATCTCCGTCCGTTTCTAGTTTCCCTCCCGAGAGACCTACATCAAATCCTAGATGGCAACAAAGCCGCCCACAAAGTCGGCCTACACCACCGCCAGTCGATCCTAGGACACGGGTAACTAAACAGTCAATAGACGATCAAAGTGCCCAAGCATATGTCAGTCCAGCTCGACGGAAAAAGGCCACTCCTCAACCTCAATCTCAACCCGCACCCGAACCAGATCTTCTCTTCTCCTCCTCGTCCTCTCAACTGCGCCCAGCATCCTCGCAGTCGCGCGCAGCACCGTCCCATCCAACACCCAAATCTACCACCTCCAAACCCTCCACACCGACCCCCTCTAAACCCAAACCTCCCCCTCGCACCATCCCCGCCCTCTCCCCCATCGTCCTAAAATCCTCGACCCAACACCGTCTTGAAGGCAAAGCCCACTCTGACCGCGGTGACTACATCTCCGCGCACACCTCCTACACATCCTCACTATCCGCCCTCCCCCAAAACCACCCCATAACCATATTCATCCTCGTCGAGCGCTCTCTCACCTCCCTCAAAACCGGCCACCCCCGCGACGCCATCCAAGACTCTGACCGCGCCATCTCTATCGTCGGCCCCTCCCGCGGCGAAAACGAATCCATCGATTTGAGTACCGGCGCACCGGACGATCGCAAATCCATGAAAGAGTATTGGGGCAAAGCGCTCGTCAGTAAAGCTGAAGCACTCGAACAGTTGGAGAAGTGGGCCGATGCAAGAGATGTCTGGGTGCAGTGTATTGAGTCTGGCGTCGCGGGCGCGATCCCCATTCAGGGCCGTCAACGGTGCGAGAAAGCGCTCGCGCCAAAACCACAACGACCTACACCGTCTGTTACCCCCAAACCTAAGTCGCGACCGAATATGCCGGAGAAGGATTCAGAAGCGGTGATTAGGCTGAGGGAAGCAAATCGCAAGGCGGAGAAGGCGGATGATGAGAAATTGATGCTGATGGATAAAGTGGATGAGAGGATCGCGAAGTGGAGGGATGGGAAGAGGGATAACTTGAGGGCGCTGTTGGGGAGTTTGGATAAGGTGCTTTGGGAGGGGAGCGGGTGGAAACCTGTGGGGTTGCATGAGTTGGTTGTGCCGGGGAAGGTTAAGATTGCTTATATGAAGGCTATTGGGAAGTGTCATCCTGATAAGGTGGGTTTCTTTCCTTTTTTTTTTTTTATAAGGGACAGAGGAACAGGAGGCAGAGCAAGTTGCGAGATACGTTAGACTTGATTCATTTATATATATATACATGTGTGTGTGTACATTGGCTAACATAAGAATTTTCCGCAATTTAGTTACCGCAGGATGCATCGCAAGAGGTCCGCATGATTGCGGCGACGGTTTTCGCGACGCTGAATGAGAGTTGGGATGGCTTTAAAGCGCAGAATGGTATGTAAGTATGGTGCGGTGCCGGGGTGAAGGGGAGAGTGGGTGGGAATGAGGAGAGGAAGACATGAGGGGAAGAAGAATGCGGTGGGCAGAGACATGGAGAGGGAAGCGAAGCGAAGCGACGGGAAGGAGAGACGGTGTCGATGCGGAGTGGAATGGAGTGGGAAGAAAGTGGGTGGGTGGGTGAGTAGGTGGATACAAAAAAAGCGGAAGACTGGAGTCAAAAGACAAGAGGGTCTGTGAAATTGGATGGAGGATACGGACGGTACGGCAGATGGGTAGAGGAGCTGAGAGCGGTTAATGCAAGCAATCGATAGACGTGCAGACGAATAAACTCAAACGAAGTGGAATCATCAATCCCCCTCCATGCAGCACCAAGTAAAGCAAAACAATGAACACCCAGAATGGTAGAGAATCACGCCAAAGAAAGATTTATCAGCTCACTGCACATTCAGCCTCACGCACTACGGAGGTACATGCCCTAAGTTATGTCTCACCGCCTTTTTTACAGGGGTTCGGCTTGGGATACAGTAGTGACACCAGGACTCTTGAGAGAATTGATTGAGAGTATACCAGCACGAATGCAGGCTATAATCGATGCAAATAGGAAGTTTACAAAGTATTAATTAAATAAGTAATAATATAATAGACATCAAGGACATCCATCCATCCATCCATCCTTCATTGATTCTGCCGGCAGAAAAAAGCGGTGAGACATAACTTAGAGCATGTTGTGTACCTCCGTAAAAAGAAATCACTCCAGACAGAAACTAGTTTACAGCCGCGTGTCGGAGATAGATCCCTTCCCCGTCCCCGAAACTAACGGACCCTACAATCTGAATCCAAAAAAAAAAGATAAAAAAGAAAACTCAAAAAGTATACGAGCCCTATTATGACCAAACCCGGGCTCGAACCGGGGACCTTATCCGTGTTAAGGATACGTGATAACCAACTACACCATCCGGCCTTTTTCGGGGATGTGCGGTGACGTTTATTTAGTTCTATATTTTCTTTTTTCGTTAATAGCAACGCTTGGCTCTGCGGGTGGGGCGTTTTTTTTTGCTTCTTCGAGGAATCCGGCTCACCAAGGCTCGAGGTGTCTCGGTGTCAGTTGGGGTTTGTGATGTCTCTCCATTAATAAAGCTTAAATTTTAAGCTGGCAAGGCGCAGGGAAATTAACCTTTTTTTTCATGGAGAGACATGGGAGGAATTAGTCTGGATTAATACCGATTGGTTGCGACGGATAGAATAGGTGTGGCCCAAGGGGTGAGACAAGGGGAGAGGAGAGAGCAGCAGAGGAAGGAAGGGGTTGAACGAATTTTATGGTTAGTGCCGGCGTGTGAAAAGGAAAGTAAACCATCTTAACTTAGATCTTCTTTTTTTATTGGGAAAAGTTATCAGGGCGAGAACACTGCTCGTAAATCCAGTTTAATCTGATCGATAAATTACTACGTACAGTAGGTGAACTCAAAATAAGATTACATTCCATCGCTAAAGCATGTATCTCCATACCCATAGAATCGATCTGGAACCGGCTGGACCCTCTGGAACTAGCTAGATACTCCGTCATATCTATCTCCCCCTCATAGCCCCTTACCCGTCCCATCCCATCCCAACTAAAACGCAACCAACTTACTCTTCCCACAAATCGCCTTGGCCAGCGTCTCAATCGACCCACTCGACAACAACTCTAGCACCTGCAAATTTGCCTCAAATTCCCTTGCAATAAAATTCCTCACCTCAATCGCGACTAGCGAATCCAGAGCATAATTTGACAACGACCTCGTAACATCCATGTCCTCCGCCTCCAGCATCAACACCGAAGGCAGTTTATGCAATAACCCCCTGCATACTACATCCCGTGCTTCTTCTAGCGATTGCGCGTTCTTAAGTAGGGTGTTGAAAGAGATGTTCGCGTCGGTTTGAGCACTAGACTGGGCTTCCGCTGCGGTTTCAGCGGCGAGTCGGAGATGCTTGAATTTGGCGTCATTGGTCCAGAAGGGTGGGGAAGTGGTGATTCGCATGCCGGTTATGGTGTGGTTGTTGCAAGTGGAGAGTTTGCCGGCGATGGCAGCCCCAAGAAGAGCGAGCACTTCGGCTTCGCTGATTGTATCGCTCCCTAGGTTTTTGCTTACTTCGGCAGCTGCTTCAGCATTCTCAGCTAGGTATCCGGCGTCGGACACAGCTGTTAGATCGAGTGAGGATGCCGGTAAACCGAGGGATAGTCGATACTGCACGAAGGCATTTAGGAACGTGTTGGCAGCTGAGTATGCTGCTTGACCTCGGTTGCCAACTGCTCCGGCCGCTGAAGAAATAGCAACGAAAAAATCGAGTTGCTGTGATTTCAGTGCATTGTGGAAGTTCCAAGCACCTTTCACTTTCGACTCGATGACTTTTGTGTACTCATCATATGTCATTTTCTCAAACAAGACATCCTAATTATGTTAGAGAATTAGCAAGTGGGAAATGAACTACTCACTCGAAGAACCATTGCTCCATGGACGACACCTCTAACCTCTGGCATACTACCGAGCCCATTACCGAGCAGGTTTTCCACTGATTCTTTATTTGCAACGTCGCAACTTCGCACAACAATGTTCGCACCAACAGCGGTAAGCTCATCCACAAGCTCTTGAACCTTACCAGTTGTAGAACCACTTCGCGAAATGAGTACAAGGTGACGAGCTCCCTTGACAACCATCCATCTAGCCATACTTCTACCAAGACCGCCAGTACCTCCAATTAGGATATATGTGGCATCTGAACGAAGGATTTTGCTTCTCTTCTCTGCAGGTGTGGCCTATGATTGATTAGTTCCATGTCTTCTTTTGATATAAGAATTTTGACTTACCTTAACCATATCGTGAGGTCCTAGAGAGATTATTAATTTGCCGTCGAATGAACCGGACTGAAATTTGTTGAACGCGCTCTCTGTCTCCGATATAGAAAATGTCCAGTAACTTGGTGGAAGTATTTTATTATCGTTCAAACACTCAGATATGTGTGAGATGAGTCTGCTCATTATCTTCGGTCGTTCAGTACCAATAGATATCATGTCTACCGAAATGCAAGTACGATTGTTTCCACCCACTAAATTTCCCAGGCTCTTTTGCTGGACCAGATCGATGAATCGTCCGAAATTATGAAGACATGCAGAAATTTCTCTGAGTGTTGTTGTATCTGTTGACATGCAATTCAAGACCAAGTCGAAGCGACCATTGTGTGTCTGTTGAAGTGTATTCAAATCGAAGGATGTATTGTTGCCTACGATTATCTGTTTGGCAGGAAGACCATACTTCTTCTCGAGGAAGTCCCTTTGCTCAGTGCTGCCGGCGGTCGAGTAAACAGCGGCGCCTAAAGATTGAGCAATGTTGATTGCAGCTTGGCCCAATGCACTTGTAGCGCCATGCACTAATATCGTATCGCCTGATGTGACTCGTCCAACCTCATGCAGACCGTAGTATGCGGAACAATAAGCCATAGGAATTGAAGTGGCTGCCTCAAAGGAGGTCTCCTCTGGTATTTTGAAGAAAAATTCGGAGCTCGCGCGCACAAATGTAGAGTAAACACCGCTTCGAGACATAGAAATGCCCGCCACACGATCTCCAATAGCTAAACTTGTAACATTGCTACCGGTTCTCTTTACCACTCCGCTGCACTCGCAACCGAAGCCGTCAGATTTGACTTTACCTAAAGCGGCCATTAGATCAACTGGGTTGACTCCGATCGCCTTGACTTCAATTTCGACCTCACAATCTGCCAGAGGTTCTTCTGACAAAGAGTCGACGAAATGTAAAGTATCGAGCGAACCAGAATTTCCGATGACCATCTTCAACGGGCGGCCGTCTTGTGCGAATAATGTTGGCTCCAGAGCTGAAGCTTTCGTTTGCTTATAAACGTACTCGTTCATCTCCGAGTCATTGATGATTCGCGGAGTGGAAAACTTGCCCTTTCGTTCCGAGAATTCCAGTTCGCAGGTCGGACCAGCATCCGGGCCAAATACGCTCTGTAGAACTTTGATAATGGCATGAGCACTATCTTGCTCAGAAAGTATGCTTTCGGGGTCTAAGTCCAAGGTTGCAAATTTCAACATAGTTTCAGAACGAATGCTTCGACTTAAGCCTGTTACCATATTCGCATCAGGGTTTGAAGCATGTGAATATGCACCTCGGACTACCCATAAAACGCCACGCGAGTTCAGGAGTGTCTTTTGCAGCGTAACAAATTGATCGGAAGAGAGTTTAGATAGGAGTGGCGTCTCTAGTTCCATGATGAAAACTAATAGCTTATCGTTTGCGTCGAACTCTCCCAAAATTCCGGTTTCGGGCGTCTTTCCAGTCAATCTCTCCATAGCGGTAGTCAACGTAGAAGCCAGCTGTCTCTGAACGGAAGAATTTCCGTGTACAAGAGTTACTTCCGAGTACTTAGGGTCTAAAGGCCGTTGAAGGGAGGTAACATTAGGAGCATCCTCCAAATTCGCCTCGCGACTCGGGAAAACTTCTGTACTTGACTCAAGTATTGGCTCCCAGTCGAGTTTGAAGCATAATTCGCGGGGAGCACCACTCTCAGACTCAAGTTCCATTTCCACTATCGGTGAGATAGTTAAATCATTCAGAACAACCACCGGTTCCGCCTCGTTATCGCTATGGATCGCTAACATCGAGACTTTGGTGGGTTTAGGATGAAGTGAGGTGAAACTTCCTTCACAAAATGCTTCAAGTGTTGATCCTGGGTTTGCAGAAAGATTTGCGATTTCACGCGAAATCTTTAACTGTCCGATTGATGAAGGGAGATAAACAGTAGATAATGATCGCCCAGCACCTAGGATTGGCCAATAAAGCTCTACTATTTGCTCGAGGAGCGCTGGATGAAGGATCATGTCTGTTTGGTATTCCTTCGGCATGTCTAGCCTGGTGTCTGGGACCACAACATGAGCAGTCGAAGAAATCTCACAAGCTTGGCAATCGCTCATGCCTTGGAAGCTTGGACCATATGAAACACCAAGTTTTGTGAGAGAACTGTAGATCGTTGATTTATCTACGGCTGTTGTCGCCACATCCTTGATTCTTTTGATCTTTGATTTGAAGTTCTGGAAGGCATTTTCTGTGTTGATGCTCTTTGTTTTCAACGAAATAAAACCTTTGCAATGTTCCGTCCAACCTTTGTTGGCGGCCCATGAGTGTACTTTGAACTCATCGAAAGAGATGGATGAGCTTGAGATGCCTTCTGAATTAGGGCGCAGCTGAAGTGTGATCTCTACGTCTTCCTCGGTGAGCATGAGTGGTGTGCTGACAATTACATCACGAAGCTCAAATTCATCATATTGAAGACCGCTCCAGGTGGATTTCTGGTGAGCCGCTTCCACAGCGAGTCCGATAAATGCAGATATAGGAAACAGAGTCAATGACTGGATCTGATGGTGTCGGAGCCATGGAAGGTCATCGATCCGGAGGATGTTTCTCCATGTTGGCTCTAGATCATTGGAGTAATTGGCCAAGGTACCGAGTAGATCGTGGCGTGGTAGTGATCTATTCTTATGCTTTCGAACCAGACGGGGCTCATGCCAATACTTCGTAGTGTGATTCCATGGGTATCGAGGCATGTCGATCAATAGAGAAGGAGGATTTCGTGGTGGAGTAGTGTTCACTGCTCCAAGATCAAGATTAACGCCTCGAATGAACAAAGATGCAGCCAGATCGACTGCTGTCTCAACTGCATCTTTCTTTCGTACTAGGGCAGACATGTACGGAATTTTCATCGCATCCTTCCCACATGACTTCAGAATCTGCTTTATCGGTCCAGCCAACGCCGCATGTGGTCCGATCTCGACGACCATGTTGACTCCTGTCTTATGTGTGTCACTGGGTGCACACATAGACGCCATGGCTTCGGAGAATCGTACCGGATGCGTAAGGTTATCCACCCAATATTGAGGCTCTAACCGCGATCCGTCGACGAGTTGACCGAGTAAAGAGGAGTAAAACTTTACTTCAGTAGGGCTTGGCAAAGTAATCGATTGTAGACACTTTCGATAATTCTTTGCCACGAGATTCATATGATGAGAGTGATAGGCCACATCAACCTGTAGTTTTCTGTGGAAAATTTGTCGCTCGTCCATCAGCTTTTGCAACTCATCAATAGCTGGCTCATCGCCTGAGATTGTAAGACTTGTCGGGCTGTTGTAACAAGCTACCCGAATCTCTTTAGTGTTGAGACTTGCGATAAGTGGCTCAATTTCCTCCCGACTGCAGCCCACAGCCATCATCGAACCTTTCAAATCTGGAAATTCCTTTCTCAGTTCAACTGTTGCTAGACCTCTGTAGTATGCAATGGCCATGCAAGCATTCAATGGTAAGATACCGGCAGCATATGCTGCCCCTATCTCTCCACTCGAGTGACCTGCAACAGCAGTAGGTAGAACCTTCCAGGCTTTCAGCAGATCTGTTAAGGCCAGCTGAATAGCTGTGCATGCTGGTTGACTTATATGAGCCTCGTTGATGCAAGAAGAGGCCGTGTCCTTATTTAGTTCAGCTATAACAATTTGTTAGTAAAAGTATCTAGCACGCTTCAATATCAAACTTACCCAGTAGAGAGAACGGGGCGCCGAAAGAGGATAAACATTTGTCACACTCATCCATGGACTGCGCAAATACCGGGTAGCGGCCATACAATTCCCGACCCATAGCATTCCACTGGGCGCCTTGACCGGTGAAGACAAAACCTATACGTGGTGATTCAATTTCCCTCATGGGGGATATCTTTCCACTATTAAGTGCTTCAATTAATTCGAACGAGGAGGTGGCTGATATAGCAACTCGCCATTGCATCCTAACAAATACCGTAAGCGCTTATCCACTAAGATATGAATCTATGTGAAGTTGCCATTGCGATTGTGTTCGCACAAATCAGATGTGAGGGTTAAAAGGAAACTACTTACAGAGATCTTCGCTGTCCGAGGGTATATGCGACATTACTCATTAAATCATTCTGAAAAATTTCAGGTCTGCGCTCCAAATATATTCCTAAGTTCTGCATAAGTGCTTCTAAAGCCGGTTTATCGTTTGCAGAAAGCACGAAAAGCTTTCGAATGTGAATTGCTGACTCGTCAACTCCTGGCTCAATCTTCGTCAGAAACGGAGCACGCTCAAGAACAACATGCGCATTTGTGCCGCCAAAGCCAAAGTTATTGACGCTGGCAAAACGCTTCTCTCTTGGCCATGGGCGTTGGCTGATCGGTACCTGCGTAATAATGTTAGACCCCGGTTGGTACTGATGGTCGTGTTGGTGACTGGGGAAGCTCTTGAAAACAGGGGAACAACGACAGGCTCGACAGCTCCGGGAACGAGGGCTGGGGAAATAGGGAGAATGAGCAGACCTTCAGGTGCCATTTCGAAAAAGGTATTTTTTCATTCGGTGTCTTGAAATCATAGTTCGGGAGAATGAATCCACGTTCTAGCATCATCGCCGCCTTGATAACTGAAATTATACCTATTCTGATGTATTAGTCGGTTCCTCGAATTCGGTGTTATCATCGAGCGACTTACCAGATGCCGCCTCTAAATGCCCAATATTGGATTTTACTGAGCCAACAAAAAGCGGATTTCTGGCCGTTCTGCCTTCGCCAAAGATTTTGTATAGCGCGGCAGCTTCAATTGGATCTCCAACTTTAGTACCGGTTCCATGAGCTTCGACATACCCAGTCTCCTTCGGATCAGCCCCGGCTCTTTTATATACCGACTCCATAAGAGATTCTGGTAAGGTAAGTATGACGGAAAGTTCTATCATGAGCAGCAACTAATACCTTGAGCGGAACCATTAGGCATCGTGATACCAGGCGTTTTACCGTCCTGATTGATACCACTACCTCTTATCACAGCTCTGACAATGTCATTGTCCTTGATGGCGCGCTCGAGCGGTTTCAAAACGATTATCCCGCAGCCTTCACCACGACCGTAGCCTGTACCACGATTATCAAAGGAGAAAGATCTCCCCTCATCAGAAAATAATCTATTTGATTAGCCTATATCACGACTAGAGTAAGTGAGCCTACCGAGATTTTGACATGGAGATGAAAAACTCCGGAAGCATGTTCAAATGGCATCCACCCACAATTGCCATTTTGCACTCCCCGTTCTGTAAACTTTGACAAGCCTGGTGGAGGGCGACTAAGCTAGAAGAACATGCGGTGTCCATCGTAAAGCTAGGTCCTCGCAAGTCAAAGAAATGAGATAATCTATTGGATTGCATAGCAAATGCGCATCCTATAATGGTCAGTAGCTTACAAAGCTATCATTCAAATGCAACGTACCTGTCGCTTGGTACATCGGAATACTTTCTGTATCCATGAATGACTGTGACTCGTATTCCGAAAATGATCCTCCTATGAAAACACCAACATCCTGCCCAATGATTTCGTGTTTGGGGATGCCCGCACTTTCCAAAGCCTCGAACGTGCACTCAAGCAGTATTCGTTGCTGAGGATCCATCGACGTAGCCTCCTGGGCTGTAAGACTGAAAAAGGGCGCATCGAATAATCCTAAATCTTCCTTCAGGAAATTGCCTCCGGCCGCATTGAAGCAACCTCCTTTCCCAGGATTTGGATGGTAAAAGCTTGCCGCGTCAAATCTGTCCTTTGGTATTTCTGACCATCCAGTTCGCGCCCTCGAGCAGAGTTCCCAGAATTCATCTGGGGTGGATACATTCCCTGGTAGTCGACACGACATTCCAGTTATCGCGATAGGTATCTGTTTCGCAAGTTGTGGTTGGCTGTACCCCGATATGTACCCATCTTTAAAAGCCTGGGTGTACAAGTCTTTGTAGAGCTTGACCTCTGGTGCGTTGCTGTATTCACCAAATGCCGTTTCGATATTCTGCTCGGCGACCATCTCCACGACAGCACCATTCATGCCATCCTCAGGTGACATCCAAGTAGTTGCAGAAGGCGCCATACTTCTAACTGACCGCGACCTTTTCTTGAAGAAACAAAATTTCAGGAAAATAAAACCAAGTGTGAATATGTTTGCTATGCGGCGAACTTGGTGACCATATATTCCGATATTTTTTTCAGCTCGTGTCAACCATAAAAAGACCAGTCTCACAAGTGTACAAGGAATACGGAAAGGATATCCAACCCGTTGTGAGTTGCGCCGGTATGAGTTGGCGTAGTGCAGGACGCTCGCACGGTCATCGTCCAATGTTCTGTGGTCATCATTTTGCCACACTTTCTTATTGCTCCTGTTCCCCAAGGATGTACTTACTAGGCCAGCATGGCTACCTACCAGAGCCAGACTTAGAGATGCAAAAATAGCTAGATGCTGCTTTGCGTACGTCGAAGTGTCTAGTCCGAGATCAGAGACCGCGGTGGGATCGGCGGGATGGATGCGTAGATCTACCCCTAGACAATCAAATCTCACCGGGCCAGAGTTATATTGCCTACGCTATCAACCATCTCGAGGTGTAGTGCTCAGCTGTCATGAGAGGATGAGCCGAATGACGGCGTGGCATGTATCCACAGGAGAAATTTGAAATCACAATGCAAACATGATTGATATCAGACCTTTCTGTTACTGACTCAGATTCCCGCTAGAAAAGCTGGCAAGGTAAGGCCCACCAGGCCTACGTTTTTAATCCGAGTTGATCTTCATAGCGGGACGTCCGAACAATTTCTCTTCGTTGTCAGTGGATGGTGTTGGTGCATTTGAGTTCACTCTAAAACATTGGTGTCAGTCCGTCGTTGATATTGTGGAAGGTTAGATGGTGACTAGTAAGCTTAGTCAGCTGTGGCGGCTTGTGGCTTAACCGTAAATTATGGTTAATCGCGCTTGCTGCCACGATATACCACAAGGATTAACACAGCCACTCTCAATCGACAACAACATAACTTTAATACATTTGGTGTACAGTTGCGCTTCCATTAAACTCCACATCAGCGCTCAGGCCTGTGTCTTTGCTAGTACTTCGATCCCTCAACTTGTTTCTCATACTGCTGGATTTCCCCAAAGCTCA
The DNA here is from genome assembly GCA_001465935.1 of Clarireedia homoeocarpa. Classification (NCBI taxonomy): domain Eukaryota; kingdom Fungi; phylum Ascomycota; class Leotiomycetes; order Helotiales; family Rutstroemiaceae; genus Clarireedia; species Clarireedia homoeocarpa. The sequence continues at coordinate 68,454 of LNKV01000032.1, read as the reverse complement.
TTCCATTTCATCAGAGCAGCAATACTATCCCCGAGTTATATTTCCAGGACTGACGCTTAGAACCAGTGCCCTGAGCCAGCTTCCTCCACCAATCTAGCTGTCTCGATCTTTGTGATCAGGAATAGCATTATATTATCTGGCCGTTGGAGTGAAGGATCAAGACCTCGCCACTGCTAGGCGTGTCAAGGATTCGCCATGCATGGCATCCCGGAGGTGGTGGAGATCTGTGCTTAGCATCTTAGACGTGCTACGAGATACCAGATATGAGATGAGGTGATGTCTGTCTTATCGATGTTTCATCGCCATCTCCCTGAATTGAAGGACCTCGTTTCTAGTCCACCATGGTTCCTGGGCCAGTGGAGTGGTGTCTCTAAACTCTCAAGAGGCCCTTCATTGTTCCAATTAATTAAATATTAATCTTCTTTGCAAAACGATGAATCTCCTCAAGCCGAAACTTTTCTACTTTCCTTCACTTTATTATTATTCACTCTCATTGTTTCACTCGACAACTGTGTTGTTATTGTAGGGCCTTCATAATACATACTTCCAAGCATGAAGTTCCTCTGTCTTTGCGGAGCATATGGGAGCTCCGAGGTAGGGCAGCTCTTTCCTTGACTTTCATCGCCTGCATTAATAATTCTACCACATGCTGATAGAAAACAGAAATTTAGAGTACAACTGGCACCTCTTGTCAAAGAATTGCGATCCGATGACACTGCAGAATTGTTCTTTGTCCATGGCCCTGTAGAGGCGTATCCACCTGAAGGCTTCGAAGACTACTTTGGAAGGGACCCCATTATCGATTCATAAAACCCGGGCGCACAGAAGAAGGTGGAAGTGATGTATTGGACAGGATTCGAAATTTCCCAAAAGGTGCAACAGCAGAAGACCAAATGCGGATGCTGATGAGGGGAGGTCTTGGCTCTGTTCCTGTTCCTAACAAAAATGGTGGCTACGTAGATGAAAGCGCGCAGGAAGCTATGGAGTATTTATATGAAATTATGCAGGAAGAGGGTCCTTTTGACGGAATTATTGGTTACTCCGAAGGAGCCACTGTTGCGGCTACTCTTTTGCTACACGAACAGAAGAGGTTCGACATGGAAGGAAGGATACCAATGTTTAAGTGTGCAGTATTCTTCGCTGGGTGGCCACCTATGACACCTGAGCTCGATGGACTTGTACTAGCGGATGAAACCGATCTTACAATCACCATTCCTACATGTCATATAAGTGAGTTCCTTTCCAGTCATAGGGGACGAACAACAGCTAACACTTATGTAGTTGGATCTTTGGATCCGTATTTAGCTGGCTCCATGGCACTGTATAATGTGTGCGATATGGACAACTCATACCTTTTTGATCACGCGAAAGGTCATACCTTACCGCGCGATTTGGAGACTGTAAGAGAATTGGGAGATATAATACGCAACATGGCCTCCAATGTAGGACTTCTATGATGACGGCCATCCACGCCCGGGTGTACTGAAGGGCAAGAATTTGATATACCAGCATAATACCTTACTGTAAATTGGAAAAGTTTCAGAGAAAGCTTGGCAATTTTCGATGAGCAAGTCTCATCTCGCACTTTTGACTCGGTGCTTGTATCACGCAAGCGGCAACCGTTCATGTAAACACAATAATTTCATTCAATAATTTTTTTCTTATATGAATGAAAACATGGCAATGTGTTATCCAAGGGACTGAGCCGGAGCTTCCTCGCGCTACCTAACAGATGTGGCTTCTGGCCAGTAGGGCAATCGAGGCAATTTGGTATTGTTTCATGATCTGCAGAAGCGATGGTTCGTGCGGGGGCATGAGCGGGCGGCGATCCTTTTGTGGAGATGCTCAAATTTAGTCAAACTCATAATAATATCAGTGCATTCCGTCCCACGAACATGAGTCGTTCATTTCATGCAAAAAAACGTGCGTGCGATCAGCCAGAGTTCTTAGGAATGCGCACTGATTATTGGAGATACCAGGAGCCACGCTACATAGCACTCGGTCTTTCATTCTGCGACCTAGCGTGATACATCCTATAGCAACAGAGAAGCCAAAATAAGTCATTGGAGATTAGCAGCTATGGCATCCGGCAGAGTCGACATTCTGTTGAATATGGATGTTATAGCGACACCTAAAGAGATGCATCTGCAAACTTCGATGTTAAGAAAGCAATAATGGCCAAACATAATCGACAACCTTTGTTGTCAAATTCCTTGAGGCGCGAGGCATCTTCGGCGGAAGAACCGTTGCTTGCGGAGGAGGATGAAATCCTGAAAAGGGAGGATGAACAGATCTGGACTTCGTCAGTATCGACCAATAGAGCATCGGAAAAATTCTCCCAGGGTGGCTCATTGCAAACTGAAGCTCTCATGGGGGAGATGACTTCCTCAAGTTCTCAAGCTTTATCGCCGCCCGCATCGCCGACAGCACGGTCAATATCGGCGAAAGAGCCATTGCTAGCAGACGATGAAGAAAAAGACCTAGCAGTTGATGACACAGATCAAACGGCCCAGTCAGATAATTTAGGTAGGAAACCGATCGTCAGCCCTGAGTATCAAGCCGCAATATCTCACTTTGTCGTAAGTTAGCACTGGAAAATTCTGAATTTTCGAAGCTAAAATGCAAGCAGCGCATATTTTCGTACACAGAGCGAAATGATAAATGCATGTTACTTGCAGCTGGAGTTGCTTCCGTTTTGACTGGTGTTACTCTTCCGTTGATGAATGTTGTGTTCGGTAAGTAATGAATCACTGTCACTCCATGTATATCTACATGGCTAACAACTCGCGACTCTAGGAGAACTCGTGGGCGACTTCAGTGCATTCTACAGCACTGATGCTGGTGAAACAAAAGAAGCCTTCACTCAAGCTATTAACAAAAATGTGTACGGTTGTTCCCAGCAAGGATGGAGATTTATGATTAACCCAGCTGCCTAGGTTCTATATGCTATGCCTTTTCGTGGTCAGGTTATTCCTGGACTATGTCGCCGTTGTAAGTCTGTGAAGAATAAAGCGCAAGCGTAAGCTGACACAGTATAGCTAGGATTTCGCATGGTGAGCATTCGGATATCCGCTACCATGCGTCTAGCATATCTGAACTCTCTCGTCCGCCAACCAATTTCTGTCTTAGACACTCTTCCCTCAGGCCAAACAGCGAGTATCATCACCATTACTGCAAACATCCTGCAGCTTGGGATCTCCGAGAAACTTTCAATGTTTCTTCAGAGCATGTCGCTGATCATTTCCGCGCTTGTGATTGCATTTTATTACAACTGGCTGCTCACGCTTGTGACTAGCACGGGGCTTATATTCATTCTTGGCTCTTATGCCTACACAATACCCCGCCTATTGAATGGGTTAAAACAGGTAGAAGAGGCCGACAGAGCGTCATCATCCGTTGCAAGTGAGGTATTTAGTTCTATTAGAATGATAACTGCATGCGAGGCAACAGATAAGATGGCGGATAGATATGCAGCTTGGGTGCAGGAATCTAAGCGCCGTGGTTTACTTATGTCTTCTCTGGTAGCAGTTCAGCAAGCACCAGGTGAGTCGACTTCTTTTCGTTTTATTTTGGGTGGCTAACCAGCAACCTAGTCTTTTTTGCGATCCATGCGTAAGTTCCAAACAATCAACAACGACCGTCACCTACTGACGATACTAGTACATTTGCTCTTTCGTTTTGGTTCGCTGTCAAGTTATATCTCGATCACGAGATATCTAATGTTAGAACTATGATCATGTCAGTCAATCTCCACAGTTCCCATTAGTCCGAGATATTAATCAGTTCATAGTGTTTTGATGTCTGTAATGATAATCGTAATGTCAATCGGTGGCATAGCTACGCCTGTTACGGCTGCAGCACACGCAGCTGGCGCTGCAGGTATATTATTTAGCATCATCGATGCCCCTCAACCGAAAACAGATGGCGTCACTGAGCCGGAGGTTTCTGCACAGGGAGATATCATATTCGAGAATGTTAACTTCGCATATCCGCTTCGTGCAGATGTCAAGGTTCTAGATAATCTGAGTCTTCGTTTCCCTGCTGGTAAAAACACGGCATTAGTGGGTCATTCCGGATCTGGGAAAAGTACCATTGTGGGGTTGATTGAGCGGTGGTATGAGCTTGATGGAAATATGACTGATAATATGCTGGTAAGTTAAAAAGTGATTCTATTTATTGATGATGATAAATATATAACTCCTTTATAGACCCTATATTTCCGGAATGGTAACATTACTGTTGGTGGAAGAAAGTTGCATGAGATCGATCTCAGATGGTGGAGGTCACAGATTGGACTTGTGCAACAAGAACCATTTCTTTTCAACGACACAATATATAAAAACATTGAATGTGGCCTGGTAGGAACGAAATGGGAACACACAAGTCTGCAGAGAAAAAGAAAGCTGGTCAAACGTGCTTGCAAGGAGGCGTTCGCAGACGAGTTCATTAGACGTCTTCCAAAGGTATTTTCATCGAATTTAACTGTGCTGAATCACTATGCTGAATTTCTCAGGGATACAACACTCCTGTTGGAGACGCAGGAATAAAGCTTAGCGGGGGTCAACGTCAAAGATTAGCAATTGCACGAAGTATTGTCAAGCAGCCTAAAATCCTGATACTTGATGAAGCAACCAGCGCAATCGATGTACGCAGTGAAAGAATTGTGCAAGCAGCATTGGATAAGGTATCCAAGAACCGCACGACAATTACTATTGCTCATCGACTGTCTACAATCATCAAGGCAGACAACATTGTCGTGCTGAAGAAGGGCCAAGTGGTGCAGCAGGGCTCGCACGAGGAGATGTTGAAAGATCAACATGGACCTTACTGGGCACTAGCGAATGCTCAACAGCTGGATAATTGTGCGCCTGCTAAACAAATTCAGATTCCTAGGGAGCCTGAAAAGCAGTCGTTGGGGTCGCCATCATTCGAAAGAATCAGCCTCGACGTGGAGAAGACACCCAACGTAGACCGAGTATCTCTACCACCTAAGAAGCCATTTGGGAGCTTTCTACTGTTTCTTTGGGAACAAAAGTCGCGATGGGGTTGGTACACACTAATTTTCTTGAGTTCTCTCGGTGCGGGAGGTAAGTTTCAACTCGACGAACATTAAATTGATTATGCACTAACATTGATGCCCCAGCTTCATTTCCACTACATGCATTCTTGTTTGCCAAACTCATTTCGTTGTTCGAATTATGGGGAGAACTTCTCCAGATTCAGACGAATTTCTGGTGTTTCATGTTCTTTTTGCTTGCAATCGGGATTGGGGTCAGCTACTACGTCCTTGGGTGGTCATCTAACACAGTCTCATTTGTGAGTATCTTATATTCTCGTGCAGTCAGCTGCTAACAGAAGCATAGAATATCATAGCAAACTATCGACAAGAGTACTTCCAGAATGTGCTTGCGAAACCTGTATCTTACTATGATGAAGAAGAGAACTCCGTGGGAAGTCTAACAGCGCGTATCGCCAGTGATCCGACGCAGCTGCAACAACTCCTTGGGATCAACATGGCAATCGTCCTAATTTCCATTTTCAATATATTAGGCTCCATTACAATGTCATTCTGCTTCGGTTGGAAGCTAACCCTTCTCACTGTTCTGACTTCCATGCCCATAATCCTCATAGCAGGCTTCTTCCGTCTCCGCCACGAAACCCAGTTTGAGAAAATGAACAACGAGGTCTTCGCCGAGAGTTCTAATTTTGCCACCGAATCAATCGGTGCATTCCGGACCGTATCTTCACTGACTCTCGAGGCCGAAATCTGCGGGAGATATGAAAAACTCCTCCAAGACCACGCGAAGAAAGCTTTCCATAAGGCGAAATTCTCAACGTTGGTGTTTGCTTTGAGCGATAGTATAGCGATACTTTGTATGGCGTTCATTCTCTGGTATGGAGGTCAACTCCTCGCAAGCCACGAATACACACCTTTCAACTATCTCGTTGTTTATCTTGCCGTCGTGCAGGGCAGCACCACCGCCGGTCAGTCCCTTAGTTTTGGACCCAACATCGCACAAGCATTTGCAGCCGCAACACGCATTCGAAGCATGAGACCTCAAAATTTACCAGAGAATGCCAAATCCATCCTGTACGACTACGATAACGACTCTGAAGCGGAATCCCGAGGAGTCAAGATCGAACTTCAAAACGTCTCTTTCAAATACCCCACACGAGATGTCCCCGTGCTCAACAACCTCTCCTTGACAATCGAACGCGGTCAATTCGCCGCCATCGTCGGGGAAAGTGGTAGCGGGAAAACAAGTATAATATCGCTCCTCGAACGCTTCTACGATATCCAATCCGGCAGCATTCTCTACCAAGACACAAACGTAAAATCCATCCCGCTGCACGAGTATCGTAAGAACATTTCCCTCGTCGCACAAGAACCCTCATTGTTCGAAGGCACAATCCGGGAAAACATCCTCCTCGGCATCGCTACTCCATCCTCTATCTCCGATCGCCAGCTCCATAAAATTTGCCGCGAAGCCGAGATCCACGATTTCGTCATTTCGCTCCCGGAAGGGTATAACACCGCAGTGGGCTCGCAGGGGGTCGCGTTATCGGGCGGACAGAAACAGCGGATAGCGATTGCGAGGGCGTTGATCAGAGAGCCGAAGCTGTTGTTGTTAGATGAGGCAACGTCGAGTTTGGATTCAGAGACGGAGAGGCAGGTGCAGGGGGTTTTTGAGAGGACTGGAAAGGGGAGGACAATGGTTGTGGTTGCGCATCGGCTGGCGACGGTTAGGAGAGCGGATGTGATTTTTGTGCTGGGGCAGGGAGGGAGGCTGCTGGAGAAGGGGTGTCATGAAGAGTTGGTTGGAAGGGGTGGGGTTTATTGGCAGATGGTAAGTTGTTTTGTGTTGAGGTGGTGTTGTGAATGTTTTGCTAACTTGATGTTCATAGTGTCAGGCACAAGCTTTGGATCAGTAGGTTGAAGGTTTACTGTAAGGTTTGGATTATGTTGTGTGGGGGCGTTTCATGGTTATGGAAACATTTGCATATTGTCAATATTCATACTGGCATTTTGTAGTAAATCAACTAAGACTGGTTATTCTTGATTTGACGATCCTGTGCGCTATGATCAGCTACAACTTTGTTTCCCAGCTCATCTTACTCTTTGCTAACGAACAGATTTCCTTGAGCCCAAGTACTGTACTCATCCTTCAGACTATTCAATTCGCAGGTTAGAGCCCACAGAACTTCTTGCTCGCCGTGTAATCCTCATAGAGGCAGCAGCATGACTTGGTTGCACAGTAACACTTGCTTCGTGTATTGACTGGCAGAAAACATTTCCAGCGTAGATGACCTTTCTTACCAGTCCGGATATTTCTGACCAATACAGTTCCCCAGATATCGTCTTTTGAGGACATATACGTAACATAATCACCCACATGACTGTTAAGAACTGGGCCGAAAGTGGGAGGTAGCCACGGCTGATGCTTAACCTGAAGTATTGATCCAGGAGTCTAGCCAGCTAGTGTTAATGGATCAGCAACTTCACCAGACACGGCTTTCTGCTTTTCGGTAGAAGTCATTTTGGAAGCTATATTTGAAGTAAGTTTTCCTGGGCTGTCTCTTGGCACGGAAGAAATAGATGAAGAAAATATAGCACGTACCGGCTGGCTCGTTCTCGACATGAGCATTGTTCTTCACCCCGACAGCAATCCGAGCGCAGCGATGATGAAATTCTTCAAAAGTCTCGTAGATGCAACGGCAGCTGTCAACTGAACAATCGCAACTTCCATGGTATGGCACAGCAAGCAGAGCTTGCCAGTTCAACACTCCAACGAGACATGTGCGAAGATTTTTTACTAGGACACTATCGATGCTCAGATGTTTTTTGACCAAAACAATGTCTCCCACTGCGGCAACTCCTTTACCACTAATTGTAGCACGCTTCACTGTGAGTGTGGCACCAGGGCGTTGGCCTTCGATCGTAGTTGGATCATCTGTGAGGTAAGAACTTCTCTTTAGCGTGGATGAGTAATTTCCAGACTCATTATGGCCAGCAGGAATATCGAAGAACGAAGATGTAGGTGTCGCCGTACCGGAAGAAGAACCATCCATCATTGTTGTGATTTCTCCAAAGTATGCTCCAAGGTTAGAAATGTGTCGAAGTGAGGCCATATGCTTCTTTCACAGACTTTCCATAAAGTAAAGTGGAGGGCTTGAGTACTTATGTATCTTCGATTTGTGCTAACGCTCTTCTGGTTGTTTACGCATGAGTTGAATAGAAAACGGCATCCATATGCAGCCACCCTAGATCTTTACTTCACTGGTCAGTGACTCAGTCAATTTGATATGGGAGCTGGGTCAGTATGATCTATCATATTGAATTTTTGTGGAGTTCAGTACTTCATTTCAAGTGACGCTCCGCTATAGCCGATGAGTATATGTAAGAGTGAATGCCTCGTATTGCCCACATTCTCATCTCTTTCATTCACCCATCTGGTTTTCCACCTGAATAGTGCCATCCCTGAGCTATGTGAGCTCATATGGGATACCCATAACGGGTTCCGATTCTTCGTAGTTGTAAACACAACAATCAAGTTCTATTTACCTAACAGTATACCCTGTTTATATACTTCCTTCATCTGCTGTAGATTTATTGTCTTTGCTACCGGCATGAATATTGCTTGGGAGAAGTCCTGGTCCCTGTGAGATTTGTGTGATAACCCTTGATCACAAACCGACTGCGCGCATGATATGTATGTAACATTGACTAATATTCCTATCAATCACTTTCAACATGATAGAGCGAGCTTGGGGAGTCGACAGAATGACCTATATTATTCAATATCCCTTGAGAATTTTGTGTTGTAATCATACTAAAGAATATATGACAACACTCCTTTCCCAAACGACAATAGTACACACCTTCAATTATGAAAACGACAACAACAACAACGACAACAACAGCCAGCCCCTTAATTTCTTCGATAGACCTTCCATTGTACACCATACCATCCAACAAAAAACATCAACAACCCACCAAGGAACAATGCACCTTTAACAGGAGGATTTTCTCATCCATACGTTCCATATTTTACTTTTGGAGTGAGAATATATACACTAATCAACCCTAACCCCCGTTGCTTGACTGTTCTTATGTATTCATTCCATTCCACCATATGCGCATGTCCCCGCTCATTCACCACATCATTAAGATAAGCACAAGTCCTCTGTTTACACTCCCCCGACCTGCGTGAGCACATCTCTAGTCCGCGAACAACTTAGACGCATTGTCATGATGCATAAAATGTCTATACTTACTTACATTCCAGGCCACCAAATCAGATTACAAGCAGGCAAGTAGATCATCAGTAATATTCTAGCTAAAAGAAGCAATATTCTGGCTAGATCTATCATCCTCATTCTCATCCTAATCCATCTACACCACCCTCATCCCGTCATCTCTATCTCCATTCCCAGCTGAATATCCTCCTTCTACTTCCCCGACCCTGAAGCTTCCACAAGCCCACATATCCACCTAGCAATCCATCTCTATTAAGCAACAAGCCAAGCAAATAAGCCCACCAGTGCTAAATACATCTCTTTCTGATCTCGTCTCGCCTCATCTCTCATATTAGATAGTATCGTACAACGCTACCCCTTTCCGTTTCTCTTCACCGTGTTTCCCTTCATGTGCCGAGCTCAGACTCAGCTCGTGACCATCCAGCCTATCCACGTAAAAACGCCGTAAAACATCAAATTGGTATTCTAAATCCCCCATCCCAGATTTTCCATCTGTAGGCGTACACATCGTCTAGCCACACAGAAAACAGTATCGATCCCAGAGCAAATGCTTCCGAAGCCCGTCTCCCTCGATGCGCCAATAAAGAACTTCCCTAACAAAAATGCAGACCAACTGCACAAGCTAAACATGTACAACTAAGCACAACCCATACCCTCACATATAAGCAAATGACCCTTACCACCTGCCGCTACCCCTCTACTCTTCAATTAACTGCCCCAGAATCAAACTCTGAATAATAATCTCATCATTCACAACTCTGATCCTCTTCGGAGCCGAACTATCCGCATTCACACCTGAAGTTCGCTTTCTTTTCTTCCCCGCACCACCAGCACCAGCACCAGCACCAGCGCCATCAAATATAGATACCTCAACATCTTTCTTCCCATCCACATACAGCCAATCAAACTCCTCTCCTTTCTTCTCTCCCTCCAGCAACATCTTCTTCGCAGCCACAACATCGTGTGCTTGGCCCACTCTGTCTGCGCCTAGCGCTCGAGTAAGAAAAGTGTATGGTTTCCTTTTTTCCTCCACCTGACCGCGGCCTGTGATGATGAGGACAGATTTGCCTTCAAGAAGTTTAGGACGATTAGCGAATGTCTCGAAGAGTGTAGCATCCACGGCGGAGTATGGGTGGAGGTAACGACTTTTGATTGCACCGCCGAGGAAGGAGGATTGACCGGATGAGAGAAGATATGGCATCCAGTCGATAATGGAGCTTTTGGAGATACAATCATGAATCCAACGACCGGATATGCATGGAAGTCCTAGTGCTAACGCTTGCATGTACTTTGCTTTTCGTGAATGTTCATCCGCAATCAATGCTACGAAACCAACATCTGCTTCGGAAGCAGCGATCTCTAGTTCCGATGGTTCGTCTTCCGTGTGAATTTTAGCAGGGGTTTTCTTGTGAGTAAATAATTTCTCAAATCCATCGTCGAGAAGACGACCGCCATGCTGTTTGATCAAGCGAGTAACATTGTCCTTTTCTTTCTCTGCTCCAACATATGAAACAGCAAAAACCATGTTATCAAACATATGAGCTGTTACCCTATTTTTCGTAGGGGGCGAAGACAAGGCCAGTGGATCGTCACTTTCCTGTTGAGATAGTATCACAGATCTACGTTTTGACGATCGTGAAGGCAGAACTCCTTTTCTCAATTGGGCTGTGTTTATTGTCTTCGGCCTTGGTGTTCGCTTTGCTTCCTTGAGCACAGGGGTTTCCTCGATAGTGTTCCTCATTTTGTTGGAAGCACTACGTCCCCGGTGACTAGCACTGTTAGAGGTAGATGTCGTGGTCGTGTCGGCAGTTGAAAGGGGCGTTGAGGATAGTGATGAAGTGGGTGCTTCGGTAGATGGAAGATTCGGCTTCAGCTTCGATTGAATAACAGGTTCGGGAACATTTGATTGTTTTTTGAACCGAGGCAACGTTGGCAGCTCATCCTGAGGTGTCATAACTCTTTGGCGCTTGGCAATGGGTTCATCCAATTGATTCATAGACGAAGTTGCTTCAACCTCTTCCTTATTCATGGCAATGGAAGGTTCCTCACTAGCAGTTGGTTCTATCTGTGCTTTCAAGTTCTGTTCAGTAGAAGAATTTGTCTCAACACGTGCCGGATGCTTTTGTGGATCATCTGGAGCATTGTTAGGTTGGCGACTCAACCCTGGAGTTGGCAAGATTTCGGGACTAGGGCTTGGGGACTCCAACACGCTTGGTGCCGAAGAAAGTTCAGAGGAGGTCGATCCAGTAGATACAAGAGCACCAGCACTTGGTAAGTTGGCCATTGACGACTGATACCGTCGCTTACGTATTGGAGACTCCGTGTGGCATGGCAAACCCATAGCTTCATTAAATTCCACATCTTGACTAAATTTAGGTAAGTCATCGTAGTGGTCATCTTGAGCGCCGCTTAAAGAGATGCTGGCGATTTCTGCCATTGGTTTAACTCGGTCAAGAGTCGGACTAGTCTCTGGTACTGTACAGATCACACCATCTGAGAACGGATTCAACTTCCGAGCAGGTGTGAGTGGGGTGGTTTTCTCTTGGGTTGTTTTGACTGGCGAAGAATGCTCATCACAGGTGAGAAATTCATTGCCATCGACACGGCTGATAGAACCTTCTTGTTCCGGATTCTGAGTCGGACTAGGACTTCGATGGTTTCGAGACCGTTCAGGCAGGGCTTGTGCTTGTGTTTCTAGTTCAGTTGCCTCTGATTCAGCATCCAATGAAAGTGGAATTGATGCTTTCATGCTAAGTGGAGGAGAGCTTTCAACAACACCGTTCAGATTCGGAGCTCCCTGAGAATCAGCAATAATGTCCTGTGGTTGCGTATCTTGCGCATCAGAGCCATCACATTGAGCCAAATAGTCCTCTTGAATGCTACGTCGTCTATTTGTTGAGGGAACTTCGATGGCTGTTGGGGCTGATGCCAACACCTCCGGCGTTCGAGCAGACTGCTCTTCCATAGAGCTTGACGGTTGGTTGGTAGAACTTAGGACATTATTGGCTGCCACAGAGGGTTTCTTGGTTCCGCTTGCCGAGGTGGAGCCACTAAAAAATGGTCTTCGTAACTCGATTTTAGCAATCTCTTGTTGTATCATCCGCTCTCTTTGTACCTTCCTGTATTGCCGCGGAACAGATTCAGTATCCGAATCCGAATTAGAATCAGAAGAGACCACATGATTGCTAAGCTTCCTTCGCCTTTCCTGTGATTCCTTCATTGAGATATAGTTGTTGTGTGGCTCTCGGGTCGTGGGTGGATTTCGTAGAGCAGAGTCAAACGATTGAATACCGGAAGATTTATTGGTGGCAACGGTGGGCATAGGCGAATCGCCCCCTAAAGACCTTAAAAGAGAGCGAGCTGCGTACTGGGATGTTTTTCCTACTAGTTCCGAATGCCGGACGAGGGGGGAGGAATCAAGCTTCTGCGGAGTTCGCATGTCATTATAAATATCTGGTGATGGTCGAGATGATGTAGGACTTCCTCCTAAACGCGCAATAGAAGAAGGTTGAGTTGCACCGAATAACTCATGATCTTTCATCACACTACCTTTCTCAGAAAAAGGATTCATGGACGGGGCAGGAGTTTGAGGCTCGAGTCGACGTTCTTCAGCAAGTCCCTCTGGTGCCGTGGTAACAGGAGGGTCTTGCGATTCGATTAAAATTTCATCGGTTGTCGATGGAGGTTGAAATGCATCAAAATTTATATGCCCGGTGTCATCCTCGCAGTATGTGCGCGCGGTCGATTGTGTGCGTGCAGAATTCGTTTGTTTCAAATGGTCGGCTTGCGTATCTGGGAATTGTGAATCCGACGTAGGTTCCTCTAGAAGACTCGATGGCTCACCAGCCAACCCGCTGCTCGGGGCCTGCTTGGCTGGATCATGCACGTTAAAATCATTATAAAGTGATGCTGAATTCTCCTGCGTCAGCGACATCATACTTCTTTGACTTGAATCGTCCATGGCGGGCAGTAGGAGGCAATGAGTGGGGATTTTTCTGCCTTTGAAGTCGTAAAGTCTCTCTTTGCCTGGTTTGCCCCGTCGAATCGTGGCAGTTCCGTGTACTCGTATGGTGGGCGCAGGATTGGTAGAGCGACCATCGTTTACTTGCTGTGTTCGTAGCGATTGCAGGGCAGGTTTCGTTGTTGTAAGTGGTCGCTTTGCTTGATCCGTCTGCTGTCCTCGATTGACCTCGGAAGCTCTCGCAGCTTCTATCTCATTGAAAGCATCCTCGGCTTGACTGTCATGATTCTCATCATCATCCGCATCTACTTGTCCATTTGCATCAACGGGTGGTTGAAAATGACTGTGCGACGCGTCTGTTGACGCGATTATCTGAGGTGAAGGTTCCTCGGGAGGACTCTAGAAATTATCATGAGATAACGTCAGTGCTATCCCTGTAAAACCACTGTTTATCTAGAGCTGGTGGAGAAAAGATTGGAGATTGGGACTGTGGCTGGTGTGTTTTGATCCAATCATCTAACGCAATGAATGCGGCAAATCAAGATGCGATGCTCCCCAATGAACCGAGTTTTGCTGGTATGTACGAAAAGGCAATGTTGCAGGAAAGGACAGGGCTTACCGAGAGCACATTTTCTTGTAGAAATCTGCATGTTTGCGTGTCAAAAACTTCAACTCTCCCTTCCAGAGCCGCTTGCTCTGCTTGCTGCTTTGAACGGAACATGATCCCTCATTATCATGCTCATCGAGCTCAGGGCTGTGGAAGCCTCAAGATGGTAATGGGGTCACAGAAAGAGAATTGATGAACGAAAGAGAGAATGAAGTGGCAAGACGCGGTCAGATTTTGCGATTAACATGGCGCTACTCGCGAAACGGGCGCCAAGTCATATGACCATTCTACCGCACCGCCCGAAACGGAACATTGAAATTTCCATATCAGGCAAGAGCGGGGACTGCGTGGTAAGCGATGGAATGGAAGTTGCAATCGATGAAGAGAGCAACTACGAGATCAACTACGAGAGAAAGGCTTTCATTCTCGCCAACCACAGAGTATACAAGAGACGGCCAATGGCCCAGACGCTTTGCCTGATCACGAACCTTCCTTCGCCCCTAGACTTCTACGGCTGAAAGTTACCCGAGATCAAGCCCCAGCGTCAGGCATTGCTGTAGTGCACGTATTTCTATACTTTGTGTAGGGCAACGCTTTAACTCCGTTGTTCTACATACAATTCTGGCTCCGTTAAGGTCCAGCAGTCTGGGATCTAGTGTCATGAGTCTGACAGCCCCGCTGGAGCTCTCAGTCAAGTGAAGTGGTTACATTCACTCAGTCGGGCTACCTCTCCCTGAATCATTGCTGTATACGACAGGAGATTTTCAGTCAATGGCCGAATTTCCAAATGGAATTTGGACAACAGAAAATAATAGCTCAATAGCATTAAGGTTAGATATGTGGTGTTGAATTCGAATATAAATATCGAGTATTCATAGTTGTGTTCAACATGAAGCCTTAGACCCCAAAGAAAAATAACTAGAACGGTTAAAAGAATGTTATTATATCTTCGATACTTGCTGAAAATACGAATTGACAATAGGAATTAAGAGCTGATTAAATTAAATTAACAATCTTTAGAATCTCTACTTCTAGTTCCCTTATTTATACTACTTCAACTAGAATCTAACCTATGTTCCTAGTCTGATCGAGCATTCTCTTTGTCCAGGGGGTGCCCCTAGACCACTTGTACTACATCCACTTTTCTAACTGCATTCCACGAGTCCTTATCATGACACAAGTTTCAATTGTACCCTGTGTTGCTTTCTCTGCGACAAGAACACTCGTCTCCATCAACTAAGAATGTAACTGATTTCTCCTGTTGCTTCTGTTGCTTCTGTTGCTTCTGTTGCGATGCAGATCCTCTAGTTGCAGCTAGTGCCCATGACCGTGGTTCGAACTCAGCGAAATTCTCCTTCGGTGGATATATTCGCAACCATTGATCGAGTAGGTTCGGACATCGTCAACCAAATCGCAATCAACGCCATGAGAATTTTTGCTCAGACCGGCGAGTTTGACTGAGGCGGGTAAGTCAAACTATGCGTCTTCCTTGTAGCAGTCCCATTTGTCTTGCTCACTTCTTTGAAGATTGGATCATCTAGTTCGAAACATGCATTCTTCTATCCTGCTACGTTTTTTTGCTTTTGTAGGAGACTTCTCCCAACGAGCTGAAAGTGTTCATTTCCTTTGAGTAGACTCAAATCCAATCTATGAAAGCGATTTTCAAAGCACATATCGACCTCCTTAAGTGTACCTTGGAAAACACAATCGACGCCAATAGCTTCTTGAATGTCTCTTCTTTCAGAGCCCAGTCCTCACTCTGCTTCATCCTATACTCCTGAACGCTATATTTTCAAACATGAGCGCCTTCTTATTCTCGGGTCTTGGCTCCACCAGTGTAGTAGCCTAGCCAATACAACTTACGTCTCACTAATAATCCTGAACCTGAGTTATCGTTGAGAATATCGAATTTATTATCCATTTTTCTATGCAGTCAACATCACGATGGCACTAGTTTTTTGACCACCCAACTAGCCATCAACATCAATGCGACGCTCCAGTCGCGCGTTTATCTAACCCTGCATTATCGTCGCCTTGAGCAGGAGCGATGATCTGGGGAAACTTCGTACGCCGCAAGATGCGGAGTAGAACCGTAGAATCGCTGATGTCCTCGAACTCACCAAGTAGAACATCAATGAACAATGGAGATTCGAGAGTGGTCAAGTAACCTCACTATCAAGTAAAGGAAAGTTATATGGTTTGTGGTACGACCTAGGTCGGGCTAAGCACCGTCAAATCCAAAGTTTGTCATGGTTTCACTTGCTTTTCTGCATCGTTCATTCTGCGTCGTGTATTCTTCCTCGTTATCTTATGCTCTGTCGTATTGGTTGATGCACGCTTATTGACATTCAACGACCTCCTGCACTAGTTCTGCACATTATCGGGCACTTCTACCTAGAAACGTATTTAATGCCACGAGCAAGTAACTTATAATTGGACGCCATTCAGCTCTCCAAGACTTCGGAGTGGACCCGTTAAGCCCCAGATTATGATCGTGCTAGTACCCATGCATGTAAGCAGTAAGTTTGCGAAGGAATAGTCGGAAAACGATACTCGTATTCTCTGACGATATATCTAATTATGGAATACGGACTAAAAAATATTTGGTACCGACGATGACATATGCCATTCAAGAATCTTGGGAATAGCTTTTTTTTACCGCAAGTTCGCCAATGTGCCCGCTCATACACCTCGTGCACTGCATTCTCTTCCGATTTCCTTCAACCTCTCGATTGTAAATTAGCTCATTTTCGTTGCAAATAAATCGCACATCGTATCTCTATCCTTTGCTTGCCACCAAAATTTTGTTTTTCAGCCGCAAGCCGGTAAGGTTAAGCCGAAAGCTTGGCAGCCAGCTGATGACGGCAAGTGTCTCTTCATCACCGCCTGATTTTACAGCACAGAGGCTCCATGCTACCTGCTAAGTTGCCAAAGAGTCTACAAGTACGCAGCAGCTGCAGTCACTAGGCATTCCCATACCGGAATCTTACGAGCAATCGCTTGGCGGGACGCCTAGTAACTTAACCGGGCCACCCGAGCCAGTTTGTCGTATACGATCTCTAGTTTGTAGACCTCACGTGGTTAGTGGTCTCGTACAACTCGTATTTTTCTTCTTGCGAGGGTATTGTATCGTACCGTGTTGCACTATCGTACGGCTGATCTGACGGGTTGTGTTAAGCTTATGTTCTTGGGGCGTGGCTATGGTAATGTTGTTGCGCCACTGCCGAGGAGCGCTCAAGTAGATACGGAGAGAGCGGCATTATGTAAGGGAGAGGAGAGTAGTATATATGGGAAGGTAGGTTCGTTGTCAATGATAGCTTTTTTCTCGTCACCATCGGTATCATCACCTTCAATCATCAAAACCCAATCAAACATTCAATCAACCAGTCGATTAATCAACTAATCTTCATCACAAACATCAAAATGCGTTTCTCAATCCCAGCTCTTGCTCTCGCTACCCTCACCGGTGCCCTTGCTGCACCAACCGATTTCTTCGGTGTAGATATCACGTTCGCCGGAGGACCAGCTTCGTACGAACTGACTATTCCCGCTGACGGCCAGGTCCATCCTACTGGTAAGCAGCTCTTCTCCCTCGTTCTTTCTACTTTCCTCCTTACCCCTGAATCTTCACAACACTTCCAATACTAATGCTCTTCCAGGAAACGACCTCTCCGTCTCCCTTATCCGCTCCTCCAACTTCGACGTCTACCACCTCTGCACTTTCTACCATGACAGCGATGTCACCCTCGTGAACAATGGCGGCATCGTCAGTGTTGGCCCGCCTACACCAATCACCGGTGTTAGCTGCCCGATTACGGAGGGTAATTGTATTCCTACTTATGGTAAGTTGAAGCAACAGAGTGCAAAGCTAGGGGTAGTGACGGAGAGTATTTGCTAACTTGTGTGACAATTAGGCGATTGCTACTCGCCATTCACGGGTCAATTCCTCGGCACCTGTTGCGACGGGTACTGTGCGGCGAACAAGTGCCGTCCTTTCACCATTCCAAGTGCTTAGATCTCTAGTTTGAGTCATGTGGTAGGATTGAATCATAGGAAGGATGGTGGAATAGATGGGATGGATAGAGGATTGGGCATGGTAGGAAGGGATGGCAGGCGGGAGAATTGGAGAAAATATAATTTGATTATTTAATAACTTGAAATGAGAAACGAATAGATATCACGTTAGACAATTCTTTGCTCTAGAGCAGTTTTCTCACTTTATGATTATGAAATAGCATCATCTATGAGCGGTGATGAAAGTTGTCAGCAATATCACCAACCTAATAAGATGCATCACTAGTACCAGCACTACTAAATTACAGAATGTATTATCCTTGGCGCCTAACTCTTAAACTCCATGGCAATACATCTCCCAACATAATTGCGCTTGGAACCGCCGCCACCATCACCAGACTTCCGCGGTGTCTGAGAGTTCCCCCCATTGCCCGAAGATCGCGGAGGAGGGCCCATAGAACCACCACTCCCCGCCACCTTAGCCACACCCACACGCTCCTTCCCACCCCCAGCTTTCCTCAGCGCCATCTTCCTCACATCCATCTCGTCACTAAAAACCCTCCTCGTCATCTCCCCACACTTCCCCACACACCCCCACTCCCTCCCATGCTCCTCCATCCCCTTCCTGCTCGAAAATAGCCCCCACTACTATATCTACACGGATACTGCGTCCCGTGCTTACTCCCATGGACCTGCATATCGCACTCATGTGCATCGCGCTCCTCCGGAGTGCGAAACTGCGCATCGCAGTTCTTCACACGACATACGCGGTTCCCGTGGGGGGTGAAGATGTCGCATTTCCACGTCCATTCGCGCATTTCTTGTACAACGCCTTTTTGGTGTTGATGCAAGTTGATTAGATGTTGAAGGTATGCTAGGGAGCCGAATCGATTAGTGTTGATGGTTTGGTTGCAGTAGAGGCATTTGGGCTCGGCCGGGGGGATGTTGGGGAGTTGGAGGATTTCGGAGAGTGCGTTTATGGAGGACATCTCAGGGGGGCTTGGGGGAGAACGTTCAGGTGAGAGGTTGCGGATAGCTTGCATTCTATCGCTGGGTCCGGGTTCTATTGATAAGGTGGCATTTAGTCCTGAGGGGGCTTGTTCGTAGTACTCTTTCTTTGAGAGCCGAACGTTGTTGCTTTCTGGACTTTTGTTTCTTGTTCTCTTGGTCTGGTCGGTGTGATGGTTATGACTGCCTCGATGGCGTTGGCCAGATGGGGAGTCATGTCTCTTTTGTTTCTTAGTGGTGTCTGAAGACATCTTTGTTGCCTGTAAATTGACTTTGTATAGCGGAAATGAAATTTCTACAGCTTTAATTTACTTTCAAGATCTCTAAGTCGCGGAAAGCTCTTCTCTATTGAGGGCAATCTGGTTCGCGGTCGACAACTATATGCCGCTCTAAAACTTTCACGAGTAGATACTAGAAGATTAGTATATGTTGTAAGTAATGGACTACGATAAAGACTTACTTACTACTTACTCTTGCCAGTGTTGCTTTTGCTGTTGCAGCTGATTTTGTTATTGAATTCGAAGTCGATCAGTTTCACTACCACTGTTCGGAATAGGAGATAATACTTACAAATTGGTTAGTATATTTGTGTGATTTGACTGTCTGTAATTGTATCAGCGATTAATAGATCATTGTGAAATGATGTTAATAAGAGAAAAGGAAAGGAAAAGATACACAAGTAGATACTTATACCTATAAAATACGTTAGCCTACCAGGACTCTCCTTTCTTTCATTCCAAATGAGCAGGAGCTAGGAACCCGTCTCAAATCAAATGATGTGTTACGTAGAGTTATTAACAGTTTCGATGCACCATGGCAACCGAAAACTTGAGTTGAGACTCCAGGAACGGGCAGTCCTGATCGACGAATAACTTTCAAGTATTACCCAATGTATCGTAACAGAAGGCTAACCTAAACTGTGTAATAGGGGCAAGCGGATCTCATTGTCACGAAGGAGAATGACACAAACTCGGATGAAAAGAAGCAAATTAGTTATACGCCTTAAATAATACGGCGACAGCGAAAACTTATCCTTGCAAGTATTGAGCGGGCAGATAGACATTCACAGTGTTCTCTCTCTTACTGACGAAGAATTTCGATTTCGTGAAAGATGTAGTTGGGAATTTCCGGAAATGGTATAGTGCTGTGGTCCGTAGATCAGCGAAAGTCTCGTGATATCCATGAGCACTTTCCCAGCTTCCCAGCTTTCCCTAGTTGTGAGAAGGATTAAGGTCTCAACTTATTTTATATCGTTTGTTTCCAAACAGACATCATGAGCGCCGAAAGGTTAGTAATGAACCTGGGTGAAGCACGATAACTTTTGTACCACTTGCTATATACGAGATTGTCCCATACAGAGACGCGGCTCGTGGTCTCAATGTATGTTTTCAATGTATGTAAGATAAGCCCAACCAAGATGCCTTGGGCTTGAGAGCCACTCCATGCCGCTATTAGGATAGTTTCTTCAGCGGATAATATCTACTGGACAGCGCCGCACAAATATCATGCCGCCTTATTCCAGGTAATACGGTGGGGGCTGATTCAACATGCGGCTCTGTTTGCATGGTTTAAACACACGAATGTACCCGAGGCTTGCGAGTACAGAGCATGTGAAATAGGCAATCTGTACCAATGCCCAAGGCTGCAAAAGATTCAGAAGTTAAGCAGTTTGGGCATCAACTGGAGCCTAGATGATTCGTCCCAGTTCATGTATTTCAGCGTACAAAGCCTCACGACACATCTGCTCCGAGCAATCATTTTCCTCAACTATCAGCTTTCCGTCCCGTTTTGTGGATACCAGATCAACAAAAAACCACGGGCACTGTTCATAAATTCACTACTTATTGGTCGTTTCAAAAACATAAGATGTGCAAAGTTACATCTGTCATGGTCGAGGCGGCTGGATGTTTGCAGCCTCCGCTTGGAATGCCTGCACACAGATACACTATATGGACATACAGACTATGCGGCCATTCCCACAACAATCTCCCGTGCAATAATCGGGAAAAGGTAAATGCCCCTGGGACTACTGATTACGGATCTCGGTCGGGCGACTGTCGAGTCTGCGTTAAGGAGGCCGAAGCAGATAGAAAGTACCAGGCGGTTGTGGCAGACGCTCAGAAACAATATGATAATATCGCTCAAGAAGCATGGAGGAAGTGGGAGATAGAGATGAAGGAGGCGAAATATGAGACCGAAACGGTAGGACTGCTTTCACTGCGAATGTCTGAGTGGATACTGACGGCACTGCAAAGATTCCGTACATTGACAGCCAGAGAAGAAATCACCGGCACCACAGCTACCATTAGCTCCACCGAAGTGTTCGATACTCATTTGGAAGTCGGAGGTTTTAGTGTGTGGAGCCAGAGAATATGGTAAATTTAGGAGAGTCGAAGTTCCTTGGGGTCGGAGAAAACAACTGGATAAGGGGTGGACGTACTGTGATCTAATCCTTTAATGAATGAAGTATTTTGGTTTAGGGATAATGTTCTAGTTTCGCAATATGAATAGTACGAGTTATCCAAACTATTCGGTACTCGTAGCGATGAAACCTGAACCCACCCAACATCTTCGAATAAGAGTCCTGAGCTATTCCATATTCCGACTCAACTCCAGCAGCTCCTCGCAGACTTCCGATATCTGAACATATGTACTCTTCCAACATCGTTCAACAATACATCTTATCTCCGGTCGGGTAATCTCATGGACAGGAAAGTCGCCTTCCGAAAACCTCTTCGTTACAAGCAAATCCGGGAGATGCTCATATGGCTGATGGCGTGTCGTAATCTCAAATATGACACTTCCGAGAGCGAAGAGCTCTGTAGCAGAAGAAGGCTGCTTCTGATGATAACCCGGATGCTGATTCCGAATATGATAATGTATCCACGCATCTTTATCTTCAAACCTCGATCCTGCGAAGTCGCAAAGCTTAGCTCGCTCATTGCCATCTATTAGAACATTCTGGCATCCAATATCTCCATGTAAGATACCCTGCGAATGTAAGAAGCTTATTCCAGAAGCTATATCGTTCATCCATTGATCCTCCAAAGCGAATCCGTCCACAGGCGCACGAAGTCGTTGCCGCAGAGTCATACTCATTCGCTCCATGACAATTCCACAATCCCACAGAACTTGCACAAATTGAACGATATTCGGGGAATGCATCGTCTTCAATTTTTGAAATATCTCTACCTCTCGTTCGTAATCTCGTTCGTGTTTTGGTCCACTAGGGAAAAGCTTTACGGCAAGCTCGTCGTTGACGGCTAGCACTATGGCGGATGCTCCTGCTCCAATCAATGGCGCATCGTAATCGTCGAAACTTAGTAAACATGCTGTGTCGAATTGTGGCCTGTGTTTACAGATCGGTTGAAGAAGGCATCGAGATTTTTTTTGGAGGTTGCTGCTGGGGATGTATAAGTATGAATTTTCATAGCTGGATTAAGTACAGAAATGAAGTATTAAACTTACGAAGGCATTGGCAGAAAAAATTGACTCTCCAGCGAGAGCTACGAAAGATGAATGCATGGAAACATTGCGCAGAAGTATCACCTTGAATTCTATACAGAGATTTCATTCAATAACAAAAATGATTTCAATTTTTCTAAAGAGAGCTGCTGACCCTTTGGTATAAGCCATAGATTTCAACTGGATGCATGATTCCTATGGAAAGCCAGTCAGGCGTTTGGGGCTTACCATGAGTGCTCTCTAGCCGGGCGTTTGGCGCAAATGCATATGCATGTCAGTTTCACCAAAAAAAAATTTGTTGATTGATTGGGATCCTCGTCCCAATTCGAAAATATGTGTCGCACAAGTAAGCATTCATCATTCCTGCCGGATCCCTCTAAGATAGAAACTTTGTTCCAATGGCAACGCTGTAGAAATCAGTTCTAGGGGATTTGAGCATCTCTGTTGCCTTCGTATATCTACGACGTTGTCACGTTGATGTTCTTGCAAAAGTTCTTTGATATTATAATCCCGCGCCTTTCTTAATCGCGTTCCATAGAAATATCAAAGGCTAGGACTTGTAAAGCATATACTCGGTAGGGGTGTCATTTGCAGCTTTCAGGGAATTGAATAGAAATTGTGAAGTAACCTCCGCACCGACGAAGAGCGACAACGTAACAGCAGTATATATATAACAATTGAAAGACACTAGAACATCATATTAGAGCATAGCAGTACTCTTAGATAGCCGTTTAGTACTCTCTCAGCTAATCGACGAAATGCTACGACTAGTTTGAATTGCTGCAGCGGACATGCAACGAGAAACAAACAGTGTCGTCGAAAGTTGATTATTACTATTGATAGACCTTATACCTTGTGAAAGTTACTCAATATTCTGTACCGCTTTTAGTGAGATCTACTAGAGCTATATTCGTTATGATCTTGTTTTTTTCCTGTCTATACAGAAAGAACTGAGATGACTCAACTGCTGAACATAGACGCAATATGGTTTAGAACTTTAGGCTCAGTAAAAGTCTGTGTTTTGAAGCACTTCTGTATTAATTAGAAAAGCTAGCATTCTTTGACATTAGTTACGTTTAAGGGGAAGACATATATCACCGCAGGATCAAGGAGTTCATCCTTTACATTAGTAGCTCCAATCAGTCTCTACCCGTGTTATTTGCATTGCAACCTAAATTTGCATATGCGGGCCACTAGACTCGCCCAAAAACATCAAGAAATACCCCTCAGCCATATACGTGTTCAATCTGCGGCTACATCGACCACTATATTATGTTCCATCCGTTTTGTCTTCTGAGCAGCATTCATCATCTCTTCAACAACTCTCAATCTAGTTTCCAATCGTTGCCTACACATATGATCACTATGCATATCACTATCCAATCTTTTGAAGACTCTTCTCTCCGACGTCTTATCCCCGATCGCTAGATGTATACATCGCAAGTTAGCATCCCTCATCATCTTAGAACACTCGGCCAAATCCATTCAGGTACCTTCCAATCCCCTCTTCCCTTAAACAAAACACAAAACCCAAAAGAAATCGCAAACTCACCACTCATTCTCCTCCCTGCCCTCAACTCCAACCACGCCGTATCCTCCAAACTCTCCTCGACAGGTCTAACCCCTTCACAAACTCCTTTCGCCAGTTCAAACAGCAAGCTGATCCCGAAATCAAGAATATCAAAGTACTTCACGTCAGCGGTGGCTAGGATCTCGCTCCCTATCTTTCGTTGCTCGGTATCGAGAGCGGCGTAGAGTTTGGGGAGAGAGTTCGGGGAGAGAGTTTTTATTAGGTTTGTTAGAATTAGGTGGTGCACTTTTAAAGAGAGGGTGGTGGCTGCTGTGGAGACTAAAAGAAGAGATTGTGTGAGTTAGTTGGGGTGGGAAGAGAAAGAAGCTATTAGAGTATAAGAAATGGAGAGGAGAAGATCAGGTAGGGGACTTACGATCATCGGTGCTAGTCGCCCGCAACTCTCGAAGCTGTTCCAAAAACGCATTGCGCTCATCGTCGACGATCTGTATGGAGGTTTTCTCAGACATCATTCCACATTAATGCGTGCTAGTTTGTATCAATACCAACAGAGGATGAAAACGAAGCAGGTACCGTGAGGTCGAAAAAGGTGACAGATGAAAGAAGACGAACCATTGAAAAATCTGGGACATATAGTTTTAAGTAGGCTTTCAGCCAAATTAGACGGAGTAGCCCATTGCTGTAAATGAGTGCATATGGTCATATTGTACAGCAAAACCAAGGACAGGGGAATTCCGGTGCACGTTATAGGCAGTGAATGTTCTGTTGTAAAGGGTGTTGTTTTCGTTGCGAAATAAGCGAGATGCATAGTGGGGCTTTGAAAGGGGTGTATATAGGTGATTGACTGCACGACAAAATTCCCCAAAAAGTGAGTCAATCAGCATGGAAGATAATTAGACTTATAAGTTCTAACAGTCTTTCTCGGTGAAATGATAGCTGACTGAAGAGAGTTAGATTTCTGCCGACTACCAGTGAATATTTGAGATATACTGCTATCATAGATACGAAAGCTTTGTTGCCATTCACGTTCTACGCTATGATATGTCACGTATATTGTCTCGAGCAACTCACCATACCAAGTGCTGTCAAGACCTTTCGGTGTAGTTCCATGAGGAAATTGGTGTTGAAGTCATTAGACGTGCAAATATTCTCACGTTTGTCCTCGAAGTCCTTCCAAGTACTGTAACAATCATCCGACACAGATATTCCTGCTGCCTTTTCTCTAACTATAGATCCTTTATATAGCTTTACAGTGTATTTGAAATCACTTGAATGTAGACATGAAGTGCTAGTATCTTTCGGGGGGTGGGTGGGGGAGGGGAGTCGCACTAAGCGACAAATATTGCAACCAAAGTCCCTCGCAAGCTTTTTGGGGGATTTGTTTTGCTTTTAATTTATGATTTCATTGCTGCTTCCCATCACCATTTATCTCCAACCCTTCTACACCTTTTTCCAAATCAGTCTCCTTCCCTTTTCCCTTCCCCGCTACCTCTGCCTCTTTCTCTCCCTCCCCATTAACTTCCTCACCCTCATCCATTTCCTCATCCCCCGCACTCCCCTCACCACCCCCTTCTCCACCCAAACCACTTTCTAACCCCTCTCCACCCTCCCTCAAAACCCACTCCACCACCTCCGTCCTATCATTCAGCTCTGCTTCGAAAACTGCATCATGACCTCTATTATTCTGCAACGTCGGATCCGCCCCTTGCTCTAATAAAGCCTTTACACACTCCAGATGCCCATTCAGCGCCGCCCAGTGTAAAGGCGTATTGCCGGCTCCATTTTGCGTGTTTAATATCGCGAGGACCGGTGGTGTTTGAGGGCTTGGGTTGGACAGGAGTTGCAGGATATGTTTTAGTAGTTCTTATTATTTGGTTAGTCCTTCTTTTCCAGTGAACTTGTGAAAGAAAGAGAGAAGAAATGCCATACCGGAATGACCATTCGCAGCACACATATGTAAAACTGCATTCCTAGATTCTGTATCCTTCGCTGTCTCTAACAATTCCACAATCGAGCATCCCTCTCTCTTGCACAATTGCTCCCTTAGGGTGTCGAATTCCTCTTTCTCTCCCGTGCGCGCAAAGTATAGCAGATCATCGATCTCGTCTTCCGTGAATTTAGGTGCCATTTTCACAAAGACTCGTCGTTACAATACCTCAAGATCGTACACGCCAAGTCGATAAATCGAATAGAAATTATTTCACTGCGGGGTTGAGATGCGGCCGCACAAAATATTTTTGATTGACAGTCGGAACATCATTACTCCCGGTATCAGTTAATCTTATCGCGACAACTGCGCCACTTGTTTATTATCTTAGCTCGCGGTGTAGACGCGGAAGATCAATAGCTTCATGTTTTACTCACATCATGTTGGCGTGGCGGTGATAACATGATGATCTTAAGGGTTTTCGTAAGCATTTCGTCTGGATACCGATACTGACACATAACCTATTAGAGTCTCACACACTTCTTAAACCCACCCACTACCCTCTAACATACCAGTCTCGGACACGTTATTGGCGTAGCACAAGTATATCCTCTTTCCTGATGTACATTTGAAGATTTATTTATCACTTTTTTTTTTCAAATCGCTTTCTATTTCTCACATATACATACCTGCCTATAACCTGGTTATTTTGGTCGCTTGTTCTCTGCTGCTGGTTGCTTTTCTTTTCGCCATTATATTTTATCAAACATGCCTCAGATCGACTTCGATCCAAGTGAGCCTCTCCTTCGAGGTGGTCAAGTCGTTCGCAGGCGCATTACGAGTTTCTGGGAGGGATTTGTCGATTTCGCGTTCAATGACAATGTTCTACACGTTGCGATCGGTTTGATGTATGTCCTTTGTGTTTCTTCCCTTCTCTCCCCATCTCTACTATTCTCTATTCCCCTGACCCCTCCCCATCTCTACTATCCTCTGTTCCCCTGACCCCTCCTCCACGTGATTCACTCCATCCTCTCAATCTCACTAACCCCTCACCAGTATTGCTCAAGCATTCACCACCCTAATAACCTCCCTCGTATCCGACATACTCCTCCCACCGCTCTCACTCCTCCCCTTCCTAAACAAGAACCTCGAGGAGAAATTCGCCGTTCTCCGACCCGGTCCCCATTATGGCGGTTTCTTACACAACCACACCGATACGGCTGGTGGTGGTATTGAGGAAGGTATACCAGGTGGAGGGGTTGTGAATGCATCTATGTTCTTCACAAGGGATATGAATTTTCAGTTCCTTTATGGAGCAGGGTATAATACCTTAAAACAAGCGTTAGAGGACGGTGCCGTCGTCCTTGCCTACGGGTAAGTTTTCTTTCTGCCTTTTGGTTTTCGTATCTGTTGTTCGTACTCGCTTTGCAATCAGTGTTACCTTATCAAAACCTATTCCTTACTTTAATCATCTATTCTTCTCTCTCGCTGCCCCTCACATCTACTTTTATCCCATGTTCCCCTCTCTCCCCTCTCTCCCCTCTCTCCTTATTCCCGTCTTCCCATCCCAGCCCATCTCACTCTCTACTTTCCCCTCTCTCCCTCCACTCTCAAAGCTAATACCCCACCAGATCCTTCCTCAACAACCTAATCAACTTCATCGGCATGGGTCTCGCCCTCTACTTCATCGCCGTCACCTATCAATACTTCAGTAAAGACAACTCCATCATCAAGCACACTGTTCGATGTAAATACTGTCGAAAGAAGATTTTCGAGAAGGTTAGTCCTCCCGTCCTCCCCCCCTTAATTCCATCCTGTACCTTTAAATTCATCCTACACATTCCATTCCATTCTGCACCTTCGTTCCCCTTCTCCATTCCTTTTCTATTCCTCCCTTCCACGTCAACACGCCCCCCAAACCCCACACTACAACCAACCTCCAAAGCTTCAATCAAAATGCATACAACACCTACTAACAAGCCCCTCCCCCTCTCTAGGCCACCCGCTGCGTAAATTGCACATCATGGCAAGACGGGCGAGAAGATCGAGTTGCGCAATAAAATAGCCATAACTGATCAGTCTCATCTCGGGGTATTCTCAATATTCAAAAACTCATAGTACAGAAAGAGGGGAAGAAGTCATTTGAGGGAAAGAATTTATAGGAATGATTATTTTGTTTCGCATTTTTGTTTATTAAGGTTGGTGATGATAGATAGAGTTGATGCTTGAGGGTGTTGTATAGGTGTTGTATGGCATTTCTTCTCTCCTGTGGAGAAAGGTATATGTATATTGGAGCGTAAAATGCACATATGTAAATTCGAGTTGATACACAATCTCATGATCATGTGAGACATCTTGTAAATTTCTCGCACAGTACAAATACATTCATTTTCACTCTACCTACTTAATTCATTTATCATCCGTATATCCATCGATCCATCCATCGTCAAATCATCAAGTAAGTCTGACATGACATCCATCCCACACCACAATTTTAACATGTCCACTCTTCCCACCCCGCATTCTCTCATTCCCATCTACAACTCATCACCCGTCCTCGCCTGCTCAAATACCACCTCCCAATCCTCCCCAACGATCAACCCCGGTTTCCTTACCACAGCCCAAGCCGCCTTCTTCCCCTCTGCCGCATGCCACTCCAACTCCGCCTCTCCTTTCCCACCCTTCACATTTCTCAATCCCTCCCACTCCTTCGGCGCTCCCACAATAATAATCTTCTCCACGCCCACCTTCTTCATACCCTTCAGATACTTATCCGTCAACTTCCCCTTCGTACCTAGATTCTTGCTTGATAATTTGTTATCGGAGAAGTCGAATGCACGATAAATATATGCACCACCTTGGTAATCGAATGTTTCGCCATCATCGACATATAGTTCACCTTGGGCTTTTCCTTGCTTATCGAGTGCAATTACAAGGGTGTAGGGGTCGAATTTCATAAGGCCGCTGCTCCTTCTTGGTCGGTCTTTGCGGGGAATGATGTGGCCACCTTGCATGAGAAGGGGAATTTTCTCAAGTGGTGCAGCAATGGTTGTCTTACCTTTGCCAGTATGAATGGAGTAGTCGAAGTAATCGTAGTAGAGCTCGCTGTCTGGAAGATAGATGTCGACGCTTTCAGCACCTTGGGTGACGACAGGTTTAGCAAGAAGACCTGTACCGCCGATGAAGAACTGATCATCGAGCGCAAAACCGGCTTCGTCAGAAGGATAGACGAAGTAATGTGGTCGAATGATAGGCGTTCCGTCGGTGCTTGCCTCGTGGAAAGCAGTGTACCAGGCTGGAAGAAGCGCGTATCGGAGACGAAGAGCTTGGGTGATGATTCCGGTGTATGGTTCTCCAGCAAGATATGGTTCACGTCTTCTTGTATCAATGTGTGCATGACCACGGAAGAATGGATAGAATGCTCCTGCTTGGTACCATCTTGTGAGGAGATCCTTCTCTGGGTTGCCAAAGAATCCACCAACGTCAGCACCAGCGAAAGGGAAACCGGAGATACCATTGCTAAGAATCATAGGAAATGCAGCAGCCAGATGGTCCCAGTCGGCTTGGTTATCACCAGTCCACATAGCTCCAAAACGTTGACTTCCAGCATAATATGAACGGGTAAGAATAAATGGTCGACGGACGTCGCCCTTTTTACGCTCAACCATTGCTTGGTAGGTGGCATTATGGAAAGTCATGCCATTCAAATTGTGAACATCACGATGCTCCCAATTCTCATGGTGAAGGTTATCCTTTGGCATAGTAGTCTCGGGACCATTGAAAACAGAAGGTTCGTTCATGTCATTCCATATGAACAAATTGGAAGTCTTCCAGACGTCCTTAGTGAATAGTGTCTTCCACCAAGTAATCGCTGCAGGATTAAATGCATCGATCCAGTGAGACGACCCAGGCCAACACCAGCCCTCATAGATGTTTCCGTCCTTGTTATTCACGGCCAACTGCTTGCTCTTCATTTCACTGACAACATTGTAGTTGTCTTCGTTCTTGATATGAGGATCGATAATGGCCACAAGCTTTCGGTCAGATTTGTCCAGATGTGCCAGCATATCAGCAGGGTCAGCGAATGTATGAGGGTCCCATGTGAAGTATTTCTTTCCGTCAGTATACTCAATGTCAAGCCAAATGACATCATAAGGAATTTGGAACTTGTCCATCTTGCGGTCGACGTCCTTGACATCCTCAGCCGAAACATAGTTCCATCGACATTGATGGTAGGCAATGGAGAATTCTTGGGGAAGTTGAGTGTAACCTGTAAGCTCACCATATGCCTTAGTAACATCTTTTGGTGTTGGTCCAAGAAAAACGAAGACATCGAGTAGCCCGCTCTCGGAGAACCAATGAGTCTTCATATCCTTCTTTTCCTTGATAAGATCGATCCAAGTCTCAGCTGCATTCAACCAGAACACACCAACAGTAGATGCTGCACGGTGTGCTTGCATAAAAGGAATAGCTCCATAAAGAGTCATAGGACTATCCATGATGTATTCGAAGACATCTGCATTGTACAACCGGTACGGTTCTTCATAATTTCCATCCCCACCTCTGGTTTGCTTTAGAGACATAGGCCCCGCATGCTCTGGAATACCAAAGACATGCTCATATCCTGGAAATGTGATATCAAGAGCAACACTTTCTGGCCCACGAGGTTTTGAATCAGTGTTACCACCAAAGGATTCATCCCACCAGGTGTCTTCACCTTCGGCAGGTTGGACTTCCTGAGCTTCTTCTCCTTCTTTCTTCTCAGGCTGTTCAATCTTTTTTCTCCAGTGTTCCATATTCATCAGGCCTCGATCATTGAATTTAATTTGGGTGACACCATCCCTCTTGAAATCAATGCCAAATGGTGAGTATGTGACCACAGCCTCGAACTCTCCATTCTGTCCATATTTGACAGTTGTGAAATCCTTCTCTCTTTTCTCCTCCGCCTTCTTGCTCAGGTCTAGTCCTCCCACGAGTACCAAGTTGGCAGCTTCATTGTATCGTTCCTTTCTAGCTTTACTATCGTGTCTCAACTCGATCTCGCCTTTCTGGCGCTTCTCTTCATCAAGTGTGACTCTCGCAGATCCAGATTCGAGGAAAGAAATGGTAATCGGTAGCCGGACCGTGTCGCCCTCTGCATTGATCGATTTCAAAACACTTCCTTCGAGCTGGCCGTTTTTCCAGCTCAATGAGTCTGGGGCTATTCGGTATGGAACTTCCCACGCAGCTCCAGCAGCTGTAGCTTTATCGGCATACGCTCGGTTTCGTTTGCAGAATCCCGATTGCTCGCAGGTTTTGAAGTTTTCATGTTTGACAGCCACTGTTATGAATGGGTTAGCGGAATTTTTGACAAGTTAGAAGGTTGGTTACCAGCAGGAGTTAAGAAGCTGCCAAATGTTGATATTAGAACCAAATATCCTGTCCATTGTGAGGACAGGTTTAACAGCGAACGCATCCTTGGAAAGGCATGCAAATTATCGTAATTGCATGAAGTGGGCGAAGTGCGAAGTATCTGAATTATGTCGTGGGATCCGCGAAGTAATAAATGCTGTACAAAAAGACAACGCAAAAGCTACTGTACGTTGTAAGTATTCTGAATGGCTACATGTGTTTCCAAGCTGTCCTATTCACAGTCGCCAATTAAGGTCCAAGCGCCTTGAACCCCCCCTGGTTCTCCCATTGGCGGTAAAAGGAGCTAGCCGCTGCTAGTAGTGTGGGATGAATCAGGACGTGCATAAATAATGCATAAATACGAGTTTATGCACACACATAAAAACCCCTCAGCCAGCCCCCACCAAGCACTGGAGCATTAGTAGCCCCACCACAAACAACACAGAAAGATTTAAATACTTCGCACTATGAGTGAAGAACCACCTCAACCTTCCATCTACAAACACGTCAGTCCCAAAACCCAAGCCCTTTTACGAGCATCTGCAAAGCACAGAGAAGAATCAGCAAACATGTCTTCTGACGAACAAACGTAAGCTCCATCCTCTTTCCCCTCTTGTCTCTCGTCCCAGGGGCTGGATTTGTCTGTATTCACCCCACGCCTCATTAGCGGTCAATACTAATTAGAATATTGAATAGCTTCATTGCCATCAAGCCAGATGGTGTCCAGGTATGCAAACAAGATACATTGAGGAAATAGAATTGGGTTACTGATCATCATCAGCGTGGACTCATTGGCCCAATCATCACCCGATTCGAGGCCCGTGGGTATGTTCAGAGAAGAACCCCTTTTCTAGGTCGAAAACTGACCTTTTCATAGCTACAAGCTTGCTGCCATCAAGTTGGTCACCCCAGGAAAGGAGCATCTCGAGAAGCACTGTATGTCTCCTAATCATCGACACGCTGAGCTTGAACTAACATAACCCGCAGATGAGGATCTCTCCGACAAGCCATTCTTCGCTGGACTTGTCAACTGTACGTCTGCGCTTCCACAATGTCGATCTTTACAATTCATCTCTAACAAATCATAGACATGAACAGCGGACCAATCCTTGCCATGGTTTGGCAAGGACGTGACGCCGTCAAGACCGGCCGAAGTATGTAGTGTTTTCTCTCCTCTGTGCCCTTCCCCTCCTTCTCTACACGAACATCGTCTAACAAGTCTGTCTATCCAGCCCTTCTCGGTGCCACCAACCCCCTCGCCTCTGCCCCAGGTACCATCCGTGGTGACTTCGCCATTGATGTCGGACGCAACGTCTGCCACGGTTCCGACAGCGTCGAGAACGCCAAGAAGGAAATTGCTCTCTGGTTCAAGGAGGGTGAGGTCCTTTCATGGAAGTCTGCTCAACACGACTGGGTCTACGAGAAGTAGACTATGATATGTTATAATGCACATATTGATAGCGCCATCTACATCTAGATTAGAGATATGGACATGGTTCATGGATGGATAGCTTCGAGGTGGAAACATACCTAAAAATAAAAGTTGTGAAATCTTAGATGATATGTTTATTTTGTGGTGATATGAGTGACAAAACCTAAATCTACGTCTGCATCCAATTCTGCCAGGATTATAATGCTGCCGGCCATCCCAAGATGGTCTATATACTTCGACCGTGGGGTTTATGCGATTCTACATCCCAGTCCGTCTCATAAATTCATCGTATCCTATACAATCCGTGATACCGTAGGCCTTAGTTTAATTGTATCTATCATCTGCCTGCTTTCGGTGGTTCTAGACACTCTTCCTCTTGACTCCACCCACCAAACCGCCAAACCTTCCCATAACCTTCGCAAACCATGGCGCGCCCCAAACACAAACCCCAATCCTAACCGGCAACAACACCTTCGTAATCGCATACGCGGTCGCAACCTCCAACACTATTCTCTTTCCCCTCCAATTCCCCTTCTCTTCTCCCCGCACGATCCTATTCACCTTCTCACTCATCTCATCTCCAGCTTGCATAACCTCATCTCCCTTCACTATCCGAGTTCCCTCCTCCTCGACCTCAGCACCATAGCCAAACCACCCCCGTCTGCTAAACCATCTCTCGAACCGCCGCACTCCTCCCTCCAGCTTCTCTTGCGGCACCATATCCGTCGGCAGCCATCCCGTGTAATGAAATGCGCCTGCGAGCGTGAAGAGCGGTACCACAGCCGTTATCTCGTGGAGGATAAGGAAGGATATTATGTATGTCTTGGGGGCGGAGAGAAGGGGTGCGGTGTACGGGTGTAGAAAGCGGGGGAGTCGGTTGTGTAGGGCGAGGAAGCGGGTGCGGAGGGTGGATGGGCCTGTGGCGGATTGGTGGGAGGTTTTGGAAGGGGAATTGGAGGAGAAGCGGATTGCTGGTTTGCGCGGAAGTGGAGTTCTCTGAATCGAAGAGCGAAGATGTTGACTACGCGGTATGAAGCGCGGAATATAATTGTGTGACATCACATCGTGTGCTTGGTGGAACAGCTGATGATGAATCGAGTTGCGTACTGTAGTCTGGAGCTTCGAATAAATGCCCCAGGAGCTGTTGGAGTTGAGGGTTATTTTAGCGCGGTAATCGTTAATGGGTTAGGGTAAGCAGCAACGTACAGTAGGAAAAAGCTGGGGTTAGTACTCCCCCCTTTTTTACCTTTGAGTGCTTACCTCGTTAGTTAGGTAGCTAATTGCACTAGTAAATGGGTCTGGGGGTGGACTGGCTGATAATGACATAATATTTATCTCTACTTTAGTCAATCATTGTGCTATGTAGCCCGGCGTTCTTGAGCAGAGCTGAGATGACCTGTTACCTTGCCTACTGAAATACGGCCTGGCAATTTCAAGAATCCATACGAAATTTGACTGAGGAAAATCCTCTTATTGAGTGCTGTCGTCAGCGCGTTGATAGTATCTTGCTCAGCATTAAGCTTCATCTACCGGATTTGCAGTAGAAGGGATAGTACAGCTGGATTAGCGAGGAAGTTATCAGCTTTAAAGCCACCAGCTCACTTAGGGGAGAGAGGATTTTAGCCGAACTAGCTGTACAAGTGACATAGGCTGCAGGACGGGGGTACTCGGTCTTACAGCATTAACTACCAGTATACTCTTTTTCGTTTCTGTGCGAGAGGATCTGTGTTGCTGGTATACGAGGTTGAAGAAATTTTGGTTTAAAGCTCAAATAGAGAATGAAGATGTAAGTAATTGAGGGAGTGCTTCCTTCAAAAACTCTGTAAAGAAAGCTAGTGATATACGAGTAGCTTTCTTTCAATCCCATAAGCGTGACAATCCCCTTTTAAGTTTTCCCTCGGTTGACTACCACAACGTTCAACCCTCATAAACTGCAACCCACATCTTCCAACAACTATGCAATAGCAATAATTGAGGCTGCAATCTATACAAGATTGAATTAATTGCCTATATAAGTATTCCAGGTCACTCAAAACGGCCTTTTCTCTCCCACATTATGGGGCCGCGGGATGGTCTGCGGGATGGTCTGCGGGATTGATCATCCTATGGCGATGACATTTCGGAGCACTAATTAGATACCCCAACCAATTTTTGGACCATGAACGGCTACAAGTACTAGGTAGAAGCAAATCAGAAAGTATAGAATTCGTCGTTATTCTGCGCATAGTCCTATCATATTAAATAACCTTTACGACTTGCAACTCTCTGTACGATATCCCTACCCAGTTTCAAAATAATACAATACTAGTAATACGCATCCCACTCTCAGGTCAGCAACACTATCCCAAATCCTCCTCGCGTTTGTAACAGCAACAACAATACCGAATATGTCAACGTCCCCGTCTTCCTTGCCCCTCCTCGTCACTTACTTCTCCTCTCTTCTTACTTATCCCCCTCCCTTCATTTTCCTCCAGTACTCGTACTCACACTCCCCTCCGCGTCCAAAGTCACACTCGTGTTCACCTCCTCCTCCTCCAAAACACTACTACTCGTCCCCTCCACCTCCGCCGTCGTCTCACCCGTACAGCGCTCCCTTAATCTCTTCGTCTCTGTAATTGTGATACGAGAAGGAGGAGGAGGATCGATGACCAGTGTTACAACTGAGGTTACAGTCGTAATGGAGATGGAAGTTGTGCATGAGGATGCTGGTGGAGACAGGGGAGGAATTAGAGTGGGACAGTCGGTGCGAGTTAGGATGGATATTGAAGTTTGTGTCCGGACCGAAGCAGACGGACACGCTGATCCTTGGGTCACAATCGAGGTCGTGATAGCGGTGGTGGTGATAGCAGCTGTTTTCGTGACGGTTTTTTCGGGGGGACAATTGCCACTACTACTAGTTTTGGTAACGCATCGCGTAGTCAATGGTTTACGAGTAGCGTAGCAGGAGCAGACGGATGAGATGGAGGCTTGGCCCAGATCGGGAGAGTCGTTTTTACAGAATGAGGCGGGGTTGTTGGCGGGAAGGCTGCCGTAAACGCTGCTGTATTCCTGACGGCCGGGGAGGGAGGTGAGATAGGAGCAGAGTAAGGAGACGTATGTAGGGTCGGCGGACCATTTTTGGGCGATGGCACTTTGGCAGGGGTTTGCTGGGTGGGTGGTTAGCGAGGAAAGGGGGGGTCAAATGGAGGTGCGGAGTGAAAGCATAGATGGATAAAGTGAGCAAAGAGAAAGGGAACGGAGCAGGGGATGGTGTGAGGGGACGAACCTCCGCAGCTTATGGTAACAGGTAATGTCGTGCAACTTGTTTTCCCCGTAAAGTCATTGCCATCTTGTGCGAAGGCGAAAGAAAGCAAGACGCTAAACAAGAGAATGGTCTTCGAAAACTTCGTCATGGTAGTATAAAGTATGCTATGAGGATCAATTTCCAGTATCTTGGTAGAGAGGTTCCAGTATCTTGGTAGAGAGGGAGTGGCCCGTTGAAATATAGAGTAAATATTTGCAAGAAAGGAGTAAAGATTTGCAAACAGGGAGTAAAGAGATGCGTCATTGTCAACAGTGTGAAGATCTTTCCGAATATAAGCAACAGTGTGATGATCTTACCAGATGTGAGTATGGGCATGAGGTAATACACATATCTGTTGAAGTTGCATATGCGTGTGTAGGCCTGAAAATTCCTCCACATTAGTCGTGGCGGGCCGATCCTATACTGTCCCAGCAATCCATCTCGATAAGAGTTTTGGTTTCTAGTCGAGATGTTTATGATTCTGTGGTATGATAGGCTGAGAGCTTCCGTGACGTAGGTATTTCCATCTCCCCTTGATAAGACCTCAAAGACACTGGCTGTCCGTGGCTGAAGTCCTCCACCCTTATGGCGCCGCTTCCACGCAGGGACTCACCCTGCATTCCTCAAATCTCAATTTCTTATTGACATTGATCTCGAACCACAACTACTATTGAGTCAGATCTTATTAAAGTGAAACCTCCCCATCAAAACAATAGCAGGAAACGGCGCTAAATCAACCCTGTTTGCCCTCCAATTTTCACCTATGTTATTCCACATACCAGATTCAACTAAGGAGTGAAATTAGTTTATTCCATGTAAATCCAAACATGCCTCCAAATAGCATACAATGTTACCTGCCCGCCTGTCTAATTGGCCATACTATGCATATCCAGCTTTTCCTCGTGCCGCTACACGCCAAACGCCAGTCCTATGCACGTGTCAATAGCTCTTACACACAATTCTTACATTCCCCGACTACCCCTCTCCCAGCTCTCCCCCAGCTTCTCCTTTCTACTATCCATTTCATCATTCAGGTGACGCCTGAGAAAATTCGTGATCCTAACATCACTTCCCGTCCCCCATCGCTCCTCAAGTCTTTTTTCCAATACTCTCCCATCTCCTAAATCTAATCCACATCCCCCGGCCTCCTCATATACCAATCCACCGCCGCGCTAAACGCCGCAAACCCCGCACATCCCACAGCCGCAGCCTGCGGCCCCGCCGGTGCCGCTAAAACACCCCCCGTAATACACCCAGCCAGCACCCCATTCGTCAAATCGTTCTTAGCCCTATACCCCTCGATACAGCATTCCGTGCCTGCGAAAATTGCTCCTACTTTGCCGAAATTCTTCGCTGAGGAATAAGACCGCGATCCCATATCTTTGAGACCTCGTCGGAGTTGCTCACGCATAGGAAGGGAGGATATCTCGGCGGCGGTAGAGCTAGTGTGCATGGGGGTGTCATATTGCATCTAGAATGGGTTAGTTGGGTTTAGGATGGGAGGGGAAGGAGGAAAATATACGAGGGAAGGGAAAGAGAATACAGAAAGAGAAACCGAGAACATACAGAAGCCATGAAAAGACCAAAAGCACCACCGAGAGCGAAACCCATAACACCCGAAACAGCAGTCTTTCCAGGGCAAGACTCCATAAGCATTTGCATCTGTTAAACGGACTGATTAGCATACATTCTTCAATCCAAAATATAGCGCAATGCCAGATCTAATTCAAATCAAATCCCAGATTCACTCCCTAGCTATATCCAAGATTCATCTGCCCTCCTCTCTTCCCATTGCCCATCCCTCACCCCCATCTCCCTCCTCCACTTCCCTACTTCCCTCCCCCCGTTTTTCATTTTCTCTTCCCTTTCCTCCCTCAACAAAACAAGAGACTATCACCTACACTCTTAACCGCCGCCGCCGTTTGCGGATCGACTTCCTGCGCCCCTGCGCCCTGATTAAACATCGGTCCGTTCATCTCTGTTTTTGTATCAAATCCCCTTTTTTGCGTATCGCCTCTTTTTGTTCGTATGCCCTTTTGATTTAATACCCTACTTCCTAGCACGGCAGTTTGCAAATGAAAGAAGAGTAAAAGGTGTAGTGGTCGCCGAAAGTGTAGGTGAGATTGATGGATTAATTGATTCAAGGATGCTTAATTTGGTCTGATAAGAAATTTTTGGCGAGGCTGGAGTTTGGCCTTGTAGCTAGAAAGATGTGGGGGTTGGTGGTGGGGTGAAGTGTAGTAGCGTTGTAATCTTACTCAAAGTCTTGGAGTAGGAAGTTTTTATATCCCGCGAGATTTAGTTTACATTTGTAAGGAGATATGGCCCGACCGATCAATCAATCGAACAACTAAGTGAGTTTCAAAGAGCTTGTTCAGTTCAGCTCGAAATAAAAGTTGCTTGTGAACTGAGGATTTTGATAGGAATGTTAATAATCCGACCTAATCCAAACCAGCTACTGACTACCAATGGATGCATCACGACACTGCTTCTACTGTACTTCTATCAGGGCAGAGAAGCACTTCTTCGCCACATAGGTTCCTATCTATCAGTTATAGCACATCTAATCTGTGCTGCAAGCCAGGCCCAAGCCGACATCTACCAGTAATTGCCCACAACTTCCGACCAAGGCTTGCTCACGCAATACCAGCTCCAGCTACAGCTCCCAGCCATTCCACGCACTCGGACTATAAGTCTATAACCACAAACATGGTATCCAGAACCCAAGCATTTCATTTCTAGCCTCCCAGTCATCCCCTCCATCTATGAATCCAAACCGAGGCCGACGATATCGTCCAGCGCGTTCCCTATTCCATCCCATCCAGTAATGTCTATCTATTCCATCTATCATTATTCCCATGCCATCACCCACGTGGTTTGATCGAGCAGGAACATATTTTTCCCTTACCAACAGATCGATATGTTTTGATGCACCCTGAGTCTCCTTCCCGTGCATATACGAGATAGCTAACCTTCGTACATGTGTGACTCCTCTCTCATAACCTGCACACGCTCACGAAGCTTGATAGATCTGGAATTCGCCAAACTCCCAATAAGAGTTTGCGAACGCCGTCGCATTATTCGCAACATAATCAGTGCAAGTTCCAGGACCTATGTTCGTTATCGTTAGCCTTCAATTCACATTCAATATAACCCTTTGCCTCTTCAATTTTCGCACTTTCCTTTTCTATTTGGTAGTCCTCCTCTTCCATGAACAAAAAATAAATAGATAGAAAGATAGAAAGAAATTGAACTTACAACTCTCATCATAAACCCCCGTCGCACCAGCCCAACTCCCACACAAATCTATGTTAACAATAATGCTCTGATTCCTGAAATGATTCCCAATATTGCAATCAGTACTGGGAAAATCTGCCGTCGCTTCACTCCACGTAGACGGATCTGGCGATCCCGACGTGATATCAGACGGAATATCATCACGTCCAAATTGCCAAATTCGAATCCCCGCCGTCCGTAACTCCATCGCCATGATTCCACCCCCATTTGAGTTGAACTCTGATCCAAACGAACCGCTCGATCCATAGACACCACAACCCGCGTTATCGTTGGTGGAGTTCAGACAGGATGATTGGATGGATTTTCCAGTTTCTTTGCGTTTGACGGACATGCTGCAGCCGGAGGTGGTGTGAAGAGTCATTTGGTTTTTTGTTGAGCCGACAACGTTGACGGCTTCCATGATATCGATCTCTCCGTTAGTGGGCCAGTTGTTGGGATCACTCAGCCAAAGTGCTGGCCATGTTGCGCAGCCGGTCGGGGTGTGTTTGACATCGAAGATGAAAAGCCCGTCAGCGTATTGTTTTTTTGATTCGATCCGGACGGAGAATCGACCAGTGGATGCATTGGGTACACTATCTGCCGTGACGGATGTATCGACTTTTACGACAGCGGAACTGTTCGTGGCGTAGGTGAGGTTGTAGTGAGAAGCATACTCAGAACTAACATAATGGACGAATCCAGAGGAAGGGTCGTAGGTGTTGAAGTAATCGAAGTTATCGAAGAAAGTAGTTCCAGAATCTAGAATGATGTTAGTGCATGACTAGAAGGACCAAAGAAACCATGTTGATCTGGAGACGATTGACGATCAATGATACGTGATCAAGAGCAGCTTTGCTTCATTGACATCACAAAGCATCATGTAGAAGCATCTACATCCAGCACTCTATCCGCCCAAAGCCTCTTCCAGCCCAAACAAGGAGGAAAGAACAAACTTACAACTATCCTTCAGCGTGTAATTCAACGTTGAATAATTCGGATAAGCACTCTTCTTCGACACTTCCACTCCAATAATCACGGCCAAAATAATAATAACCACAGCCAAACCCCCACCGACCAGTAGCATCTTTTTCTTACTCCAAGCCCTCACATCCCACCACCGATGCGACAACGTTCCCGGTCTATCCAACTCATATTTCGGAGGCGGGATCCCGTATTTGTCCGGTGACACCTGGATCTGTTCTGTTGCCTCTCTCATATTTGCTTCTTGTTGTGTGCAATTGGTGTCATACAATCTTCGTATTCAACTTTCTATCCAAGTGGTATTCGAATAGACCCGGAGTAAAGAGTAAGTAAGAGGGAATCAAAGTACTACTTTTATTCCAACAATACTCCTTCATTCGTTCCTAATTTGCAATCCGGATTTCCAATAAACCCAAAGTTTTCGATCAGAAACAATAAATGTATGCAAGCTTAAAGTATGTGACGTGATACAACAGGAAATCTAAATGGGCAAAACACTCTCGTATTGACCCTGCCCCGCCTTATCAGAAGTGCAGATAAACCAACGGACGTCCAACGCAAGCCCAATCAAAAACACCCCGGATGAAGGAAGTAGGAAAATATCTAGGTCGGTCACTCCACTTCGGACCGGTAGGGAAGTGTCGTAATCAAGGTACAGGCACTAGACGCGTATCTATTCGTAGTTGGTCTCCAGAAAACAACTTGCTTGATGACGCGGACGAATAACTGCACGAGAAGAGGTACTTGGCTACTCGTAAGCAAGAAAAGTACGAGAAGGAAGGTAGAGCTAGGGTGACAGGGTGATTAGCTCCTAGCTTGGACTCTAAATCGCACTGGATACGATGTTCGTATCAAGGAGAGAACGTACCTACTGGCCTGCTTACTTACCTCGAGTCCGAACCACTCGCTCATGCCTTCTTCACACATTATACACACAAACAGAACGGTTACAACACCAACATAAAACAAATCACCCCCTTCTTCCAAACCACAATTGTCGCAACAGCGCCAGCAGCCCTGTAGGGTCTGCCAACAAGGCGATGACCCAGAGCCAGACCTAGAACGCAGGGGCAGGAGGGTACTGTATGACGATACACCCTGTTCGTGGATTCGAAGTGCCGACGACGTCCATTCAATGCAGATCCTTCGTTTCATCTCCGTTTAAGTTGGTGGCTGCGCCAATTTGTTGTAGAACATCGGGATAGAAGTTGCCCAAAGCTTCTTTTGGAACTATCTCTATCTCTGGGACAACTTTAGCATTCGTAGTAAGGTTACTCGTAACCTAGTAAGATTAAATCGGAATAGAAAGGCATCAAGCAAGTCCGGTGAAGAGATTCTCCTTTGCCTTTTTTGCTTTGAAGGGTTTAATGCTTGTTATCCGACGATAAGGAGTCGTGAGAGTATGTATTGCTCGTTCTGGCTCAACCAACCTCAACCGAGATCTACACACGCAAACAAGCAGTTCAAACAATACCCG
This sequence comes from Clarireedia homoeocarpa, assembly GCA_001465935.1. NCBI lineage: Eukaryota > Fungi > Ascomycota > Leotiomycetes > Helotiales > Rutstroemiaceae > Clarireedia > Clarireedia homoeocarpa. Next base: position 26,843 of record LNKV01000032.1, on the reverse strand, counting down.
CTGATCAGCCTTGACTCGCTCGATTCAATCTCCTATCCGTCTTGGCAGACGCTCTAGTTTTATATGGCATCTCATCTCTCCCTCTGTCCCGCCCTCATCAGCCTCATCCCCACCAATCCCGCCCCACCGTCCAACGCAAAAGTCGTCGTACCCTTCCGTTCTAGCACCATTAAGTAAACAACCTTATATCACCGCCGCGCGTCACGAAAATTCTGCATGTGAACGAACCACAACACAGTCTCACGGATAGCAGACTACTGTGTACAACTATCGAATTTTACGGTTTTCAAGGACCATTTCGTTCAACAGCTTCGACAGATCTCCTGGTCTTAATTACTATCTCGTCAGCTAGACATTGCGTCCCAGCGCCCCAGAATCTTGTGCTAGATGGTTGGTCTGGTATCTTTTTTTGGTACGGCACTGAGGGTTCGTCAAGATAGACAAGAATGTGTTCTAGCCAGAAAGTATCTAGTGAATGCTGGCTAGTAGGCATTTTGCGTGCTTCAAGTGTCTTCATTTCTGCGTGTGCAATGCATATTTTCATAACAGCCAGATTATTATCGAGACTATCCCATTAGTTGAGCTCGATGTTTATATGTCTACTATAGACTCAGTGTTACACTTCAACGCAGAGGCGGAGAACTTCTGCGTATATTGACTACAAGCGTAGGAGATTGAGCAATCTGTCAACATTATTTTTGGAATTTGCTCCGGTAAAATTAGGTACTGCGAGCTCTTTTCAGGCCGTTTGCAGCAACTTTTCATCCCTGGAGGCTTCAACGATTGTCCAGACAGTTGTAGAATGGATGGAATTTAAGAGCAAATCTATGACGGAATTAGCGGAATTTAACGATTCTGCAACTGTGTTTCGCAACCCCAGGCAAGTTCCAAACCAAAACTTACGATAGCATCATAGTCCGAACCATCAAATTTGAAGGAAAGCTTCTAGCGATAGCCTAATGTTGCAACACGTCCCTATGAGGCTTTTGCAACGCTTATGCACTTCGAAAACTCACCAGCAAGGAGGTCTTTCGAAAGTGAATAAACATAAAGGAATAATTCGTTGATATCCCGAGTGAATTTGACGTTCACGCGTTCTAATAAAGGCCCAGAAGAATCTTCTATAAGTGCTGTTAGTAGAGCGCTATTTACCAAAGAATAGTGTGAAACCCAAAAGTGACACCAGTTCTGAGAAGTGAAAATCTGGGCTTATATTTAGTTTCACAACCAGATGTTTCAATAGATGCATATTCAATTTACAACGCGTCTGTCTTCCTACTAGCGACTCGAGTAAAGTTCTAAACTCTAGTACGCCGCGCCAAGTACTAGGGTGAGCTTCTTGATATATTATTGTAACATCGAGTGAATACCCTTATTCTGGCCATTTACAGGTCCACAGGAGCACATCAATTCACTTCTTTTTGCCACCTATTTGCCACATTTCTTAGGCAAATGGTGCCCAACTGCCATAGGTTGGATGCCTATAAACGATTCCTATTTTCCCTAGTTTAGATAGAATCAATCAAGTCTGTGAAGTCCGAAATCTCTGCTAAAGAAGACCGCAAAGTCCTCAAGTGGTTCACAACTTCCAGCTTCAGTGCCAAACAAATCAGGGCACCAACTCGATCTTACTGCTGTCATTAAGGAGGCTTTGAGTCATTTCCCACCTGCAAGTAGTATTGGTAAAAACATCCAGATACAATCTAACCCATGAGACCCATGAAATAGCTCACCGATTTCCAACCGGCCAAGCTTCCGTCTACAGTATCTACCGCGTCTTACACATAGCTCCAAATACAGGCCCCGCGTGTTCGAATATCTCCCTGAGCACTGGCTCGTGGAGCCTGGCTACAAGCTTTACCCGAGGAAAAACGCGTAGTGACCGTTTGAGGTTTGGTGATACTAGAATTGAGATTAGTACTAGTAGCGTATGTAGTGAGGGAGTTCCAGTTCGCGGATATGTATAAGGAGTAGGTGTTAGAGTCAATATATCATATGCTCAAATGAGCCCATATATATCTCGTATTTCCCCATCTGGTTTGCTACTAATATGGCGCCGTTCTATTGGCATGTGTCCATTTAGGATATACATAAAGGGTCCCTTTTTTCCCCGTAGTTCCAGATAGAATCAATCCAGTTCTCAATCTCTTACAGTAGGATAAGTTGAACTTACGAGATGGATGGAATAGTTATTGGGGTGAGAGGGAGTTTTTGATTGAGGAAGGTGCTTTGATTTTGGTGGATTGTTTTCCTTGCAAGGTTTCCGTTCGTGCTGGCTGAATGTCTATACAACGGCGCTCAACGATGAAGTTAGGGGATTTCGCTTGTATATGCATGCTCCATAACCGAATGATAAATACAACAAAGAAGTATACATAAACAATTAATCACAATCCTCAAGCTATATATATCATTACAACCTTATGTATAACTAGTCCTCCTCACCGCGTTCGCTCTGGATCTTATATCCATACCAATTCACCAATTCAGGCAGAGACTCGAATTCTATATTCAGAATTAGCTTGATAATCACCCTTCTACCTTCGTCTCCAGAAGGTAGCGAGTAGATAAAGTATGCTTGATTGTTAAGGAATAAAATATCAATCAGAGACGTCTCCCCTACCATCGAATTGACATGGCTAGTGATCGAGGGCCCCCAAAGCGACGACATATATCAACCGACGAAGGTACGTTGCCGTAACCCCTATAATTCCAAGGACCCCTCTGACCTGCCACGTCCCAGACCCCGCTCCCCCTTCTCTAGCCGAGTAGTCTAGAAAGCGTTTCCAACTACAGAATCCCTCACATACGAAGCAGACTGCAATAACCCCTTAAGAGCACGTGGCCTCACCATTAGGAAATGCAAGGGCGGCTGAATCCGCAACAAAGTTCACTCGCAAGGCAAGCAGCGAAGGGCAAACCGCTGAACGAAACATTGCCAAAGGAAGAACAAGCGATCATCGCAACGAATCTTCTCCCCGCCTACCCGAGCCCGACCGCAAATTCTCCACAACATTGAAAACCCGCACGTATTCATTCTCCATCCAACATCTACAGGGGATGTATAAACAAACACAAGATAACATAACCTCCAATGAACGAAGACGGAAACACACATCTCCAACTCCTCTCGGACATCCATCCATCCACGCACCCTCACCACCTCATCTCAGATTCCCTACTCGAGAGTATCCAACCCACCCACCCACTCACAAACCATCGAGGAAGGAATACCTCGAAGATTAAGTTACAGTAACGATGCCTTTCCAGTGTCCGCCCTTCCCCCCGACGAACTTGGCGACGAGGAGAAAATGCGAATTCAACTGCGAAGACACTGCAAAGTGAAGCCGTCAACGGCTACGAAGAAACAAACGCAAGACTTAGCTGGCCTTGGATATTTATTTGTATGTACATCTCATATCATAGCATTTAGCTAGCTCACTTTATCAATATAATAATAGTCTTTACCCCGCACTCAGTTGAGTTGATTTTATTTTTTGTATCGAGTGTTCGATTCCTGACTGTAGGTAGATTTAGTACTATGCAATTGCAACACAGATACCGTTCGTTTATTCATTCACTCTTTCATATTAGAAGTTTTGCTGCTGCCGCCGCCGCCGCCGCCGCCGTTGTCGATGTAGATGTAGATGTTGATATAGAATGATGTAAATCTATATGCCAATCCACCATGCATGCATATTAAAAACCTATGATACATACATACACACGTACACGCACACAATTAACGCCCCTGTTATCGAGCAGTTAATTAATCCACTAGCCCACCTGTCCATCCATCTCCAAGCAATTTTCATTCCCAACCACCTCCCAACTCCCCGTCAGTCCTCACTCGCTCTCACCCTTCTATCATCCACAACCAACATTACCCCACCTCACTTCCCCCCTAATCATCCTCATCCACCCTTGCCCTCTTACTTCCCCTCTCCTCCCCATCCTGCAACCCATACTCCCTCTTATTCGAGCCGCCCTCTCCAACTTTACTCAAAAACTCATCCACATTAAACACATCCCCACCAGCATCCGTATCCTTCTCAAACTGAACCGGACCCTCTCTCGCCTATTTTCCCCCAAAGAAGAATCCATTAGCATATATTTATTTTCTCAACCAGGGAAGGTCGAACCCTGAACAAGAAAGGCAAAAAATAAATAAAACTCACCTCAACATCTGCCGCCCCCTTGAATGTCCCCTTCCCCAACGCATCACCAAACCTATTATTCCTCTGAATCTTTGCCATCTCGCTCCCCGCCGCTTCTTCATCGTCATCATCATCCATCATCTGCCTCGGTCGATAAATACTACTAATCGCATCCTGGGCCGCAAAAAGTGGTTTATCATAATGTTGGTCTTCGTTGAAACCGCTATCGAATCCACTTGTTCGGTTGAACAACCTAGAATCAAACATCGTTTCTGAAGACTGTGTAGGTTTAGCCAGACCCAAGGCGACTTTTTCAGAAATATCACGATTTTGTTCGCGGGCCATCATTTGGATTCGGCGCTCTGCTCCCATGCGTGATTGGCGTAGTTTGCGTTCTTCCTCTCGTCGCTTTTCTTGGCGCATTTTCTCGCGCTCTCGGACTTCCTCCTCGTCACTGTTCGATCGGTCGGATTCAGAATCACTGTAGCTACCCGAACGTGATCTTGATGATCGGGAGCCCCGTCGACCAGCCCCGGCTCCAGCTCTCTCTTCTCGTGCTTTCTGTGCTAACATGCGAAGATGCTCTTCTTTCTGTGCCTTCTCTTTCTCCGCCAAGCGTTGTTGCATCAATGCTCTCTGCTTGACTTCTTCTCGTGCATGTCTGTCTGCTGTGAAAAGAGCCTCTGCAAACTGTGCGAACTTGTCATTGATAGTTACGTCCTGTAGACCCCTTCCGTCGGCGGCCAAACGCTTGTCCAAAGGAACTGTGTAACCTTTTGGATTCTTCCAGTTAGAAACCGGAGGTGGAATCTTCCAAGCTTCCTGGTCCTCCGCTGTCAATTTTCGAGGTGGTGAATGCATGACTGGGGGCGGTGGACTTGGTGGTCCGCGAGGAATCTTCTTGTGCTTGAACTTTGGGGGCTCCATAGGGTCCTGCTGCCTTTCCACAATCTTCATAATCCGATCATTTTTTCTCGTGTTGTCGCCCATTTGATTTGCTGGCGTATACCTAACATATGTAGGATCTTTCCGTGCTCCAACATTAACATTCTTCGGTTTCTGAGCAGCCACCGCACCGCTAACAAGAGCCGCCAAGGCATTCTTCGTCCGCTCTGTCGATGCTGCCACTTCCTCCTCGCTTGGTCTATCCAGATTGATATCTCCAGCATCGGCTCGTTGTCGAAGTGGAATAAGATCTTTGAATGAGGTGTGCACTATACGTTTATCATTGTGACCCTGTCGTGCAATAGCGTCATATTTGACCTTTCCTTCGGCATCGACCTGAAGAGCTAGCGCGTTACTCGAGGATGCGGATTTGCGTCCCATGTCCAATGGGTATTGCGCGACAGGGATTTCTGGGAAAGCACCTCCATCTCCAAAGTCTTCTTGTCCTCGTGGTCGCCATCCTTTCCGGCTGCCATACGGTGGAGGTCCGGTTTTCTCCAAGGAATTGTAAGTAAATTTAACATTATTCTCTTGAGAGGAATGACAAACCTTCAGCACAATTTGGGTGCTATCAAGAGAGCCTGCGCCTAGAATCCTGGGGCCTCGTTGTTGCGCATGTTGTGGAATTTCTTCTTCTTCGCCTGTGTACTTGGGTTTTGGTAAAGCGCGTGCGAGAGAAGCCGCCATCGAAGCCATTTTCGAGGATTGAGGGAAGAAGATGGCGTGATTAGACAGGAAGATGTGTAACAAAAGAATGGATGATTTTCAGATGTGAACTACCTATCGTGAATCTTCAAATTATCGCGATTCTGAGCCTTGCTTCATCAACTAACCGGAATAGGACTAGTTCAAAATGGGGCTGTTCGAATACAAGACATTGTGTCGATATTATGTCGATAGCATTCAAAATAAGGAATTGAAACCAACATGAATATTAACTCCGTTACTACTCTGGGCATATAGAACTGGCACGAATACTTGCTGCGAATTTTTTTGAAGTAGTTTTGTGTGTGGGAAACTCTAGTAAACACCCAGTAAGAAGCAATGCGGACAGAAGCACGATTTGAAGACACGGAATACAGCACCAAACATCTTAACTGATTCTCGACTTTTGGCATTTCATTGATAGCGTCATTTCAATAAGTGTACACATAAGCTCCTTTAAACCTCCAGCTCCTGCCAAAAACATCCATACCCAACTCTCTTCACACGTAGCCCTTCCTAGCACCCTATATCCTCCTGTCAGTCCAAGCACCTCCAGACATCCAAAAAGCAGGGAACAACATACCTGGAAGAAGAATCGAACAATAAAGACCTGCAGCCCAGCCATGCAAATCATCATTAAGCTCTCAATAACACTGAAGTTAAAGATTCTCCTCTCCGTACTCCTCACTGTGCTAAAGTTTCTGTTCTCTCTCGTCCTGAAGTACTTCTGGTTGCGCGTAATCGTAGAGAGTTGTCCCGAAAGCTTGAATATCGATTCCTCCAATGCTGATGTCTGTTCGGGGGTAGTACCTTGCTTGGAAGGAATTGATGCTCGAACTTCGTTTTCGACCTAAACACCACAGAACAGCCATCAGTAGTCGATTCCACGCGCAGGGCAGCACTTGATTTGATAGAAAAGAGCTTACAGCAATTTCGAAATCGACAAATTTCTCGGCGAACGTGCTCATCTGGTTATTGAAGCAGAATTTATATTCTCCAACCTCCGTTGCCGTGAAGACGAAATCACCCTGTCGCTCCTTTTCTTCCTTCATAATGACCTTCTCATTGGGACCAACGACCTCATAATCGACATCGAAAGAACCTCCAGCTTGTACCTATACGTGTCTCAGTGTAAGTATTCAATTGGGACATTTGAGTGTGGATGGATATTCCATACGGCGAAGTAAAAGGCCACTTTAGCACCTGGCTTGTCAACGTAGGAGTAAAAGCATGCTTTTTCGTTGGCGCTCAATTTATATGTAAGAGCAGTGGCGGATACAAGAGGCGACAAGCAAGCCAACAGGCTGCACCAGAGTAATGAGGATTTCATGGTGTATTGCGTGGTTGCTAGAATTCAATGAGGGACAACAACTTTCGAGACCGTTGCTACATATCTGGCAGTCTACATACGGAAGTTTCCGTGCAGGGCAATTCTAGAGAACCTGATTGGCTTTCCAGCGTTAGGGGTATTTTCCAAACGACTTCAGCAGAATAATTTGACCTACAAGATACTTCATCGTCTGGACTCCCTAAAACTTCTCATTCCTAATCTCATCATAACATACATCTTAGTACTCATGTCTTGAGGTAAAAGTAACCATTCAGCCGCATATGAAAAATGTCTCGTCTCGCATCTAATGCACATACTACTCGTATAGTTGGACTACTCCTGAACGATTGTGCATGGCCATAAAATTTCTCCAGCACAAGAGCTATCATATTTCATAGTAAGAATTCACACTCTGCTACCATGCGTCTCATCTACATCGCCTGTTGGTCCCATCAAAGACCATGCCTAATTTTCCCACCAACCTAAAGCGCCACGCAGAAAACCTCTTTAGCAATGCCAAAATCTACTTCAAGAATAAGTCTGCTGCACTCCTCATGGGCCGCGCTCTATCAACGTGGTCCAAACCGAGCAAGTCATCGTCTAGTGTAGCAACATCCCATAATATGTCCTCTGGCATTTGATTAGAATCTTGAGATACAGTTGACTCGGTGAAAGACTTACCATCATTCAGATATGTGGGTTTTGAGTATGTGCTCCTCCTTACAACAGCGAACCTGATCTTTTCGAAACTCTTGCCCTTCATACCAGTTCGCCTTTCCAATCGCTCCTTAGTCTTGGCAAATGGTTCGTCCTATGGATTGTTAGAGGGTGATCAAAATCGAGGAGAGCAACTGACCTGAAGCATCTTGAACTTGAACGGAATACCATGTGGTTTATTGGGCTCTCCTTGGAAATGGTATGCATTAATAAACTGACTGCCGCTACTTTGCTGAAGCTCCTCTTCTGGTATCCGTTCGGCCATCAAAGTGATGTACTCGGTGACGCTTACGATGGAAAGGTCGCGAGAAAGTTCTTTATGGATCTTGTTTTGATGGATCTCGTATATCCGAATAGGGCCTGCCTTGTCTTCCTCTTCTAGCTTTGCTTTCTTGACCAAGCCGATGATGAGGTCCTGCACTGTACCGTTCTTTGGAACAAGGATGTCGAATTGCTCCTATCTATTGTGAGCACGTGATACACATGGATATCGTGGTTGTCCTTACCTCTTTCGTGATACCCTCACTAACCCAGCTAACTCTAAGAGACTTTCTGGTTTCCAATTCCGCAAGGCTCATTTCCAAAACCTCGAAGTATAACGCATCTGATCTCTGACTGTTGTTGCTAAATGTACTATAGGTCGGATTGAGCATACCCTGAAGGCTCTGATTTGTTCCACGCTTAACAACGGCCTTAGGGTTACCCGACGATGTGTTGATAGACCAGAATCTAAGATGAGTTGGATCGACTTGCAGCTTGTCAGCAACCTTTGCAGATACCTGCTCATATGAATGCTTTGAGCTCAAGACAAGGCTGAAAGGTTCGACTTCGTCTGGTTGGAGAATTCCTCTTGATGGATGACAGTAGAACTTGATACTTCGTCGATGACGAAGGAAGTCGTAATAATTTCGAGCATCTTCAATGTGGTCTGGCTTAGAGTAGGTTCGATCAGTGCCAACAGAAGATATTGATGGCAGTGGAAGCTGTGACGCAATGGTTGCAAGCGCATTGGTTGAAATCGTACTGAGGGAATTATTTGAAGAAACGGTAGTATTTGTACTAATGTAGTCAGCACTTGTCTTTGTGTGGATACATGCAGTATATGAACTAACATTGTTGGAGAAAGTGTTCCTGTCGATGACGAGGAACGATCAGGAGATATGCCCTCGGGGAGCCTCTGGAAGCATACGATATCACCATCCTGAAGTTCTGCCGCTTTCAATGATTGTTTAGATTTCATTGGCTCAATCATATCAGGTTTAATTTCCTAAGAAGTCGTCAATGTCTCAGAACATAAGTAGGGCTTTAACGAACGTACCTCAAATAGCCTCAAGTGAGTGGTTTCTGGCCACTCCATGCGTTTCAGAATGATTGGAGCTAAGTCTTCAACCTTTCTTTCTTTGCTGATGTAAATGTGGCCGCAGCCAACTAATCTTTGGGAATCAATATCAAACCATTTCAAGAAGAGAACTATCAGATCGGTTTTTGCTGGAGCCCCGTTTGTTGCTTGATAGGTTGGCCATATAGGAGCACCGTCGACATCAAACTCTTGAGCAGCCTCAGCCCACAGTCTTAATTCTTGCGTCTTGCTACCTGCAAGTTTCAAATGAGCTTCTTCTATAGTCTGGTTCGCGTCCAGAATAGGTTGATCGGGTCTTGTTGTCTTGTTTTGGCGGTTGACCATGCACCACAATCTCAACTTTCTTGGCTCCGTAGACACATCTTCGGCGATCCGCTCCGTGAGCTCTTTAATTGTAGACTTCCGCAGTAGTCGATAAGACCTAGCCGCCGCGGGATCATTATCGTGGCTTTGATCAAATAGTGTCAAGTCAATGCCACCATGGGCTTGAAATGTGTCTTCCGTGATGACCCTGACTGTAAGGTACAAATGCTGCTCTTCGCGCTCCTTGCGGCGCGCTTCCCTGAAAGCAGCCTCTTCTTCAAGCTTTCTTTCTATAATAAAATTAGCATGCCTTAAACTCTTCCCAGTGCACAAAACTTACGAAGATGGGAAGGTATATCCTCATTTGTCACTGGGCAAAGGACCTCGTCGAGTTTTGATTTTCGGATGTAGACAAGCATGTATGCGCTGTTGTGTCGTATGATAGGTTTGTGGGGTGCCGATGTATAACCATTTAATGGAACTTCACCACCGTAATTTTCTTCTAGAACCTCTCTCATCGTGGCTTTCGTTACTTTGTCATCATCGTACTTGTAGAACCAACCATCCCTGTTGGGCTTGATGTACGCATAATAATGGCCAGCATTAAGGTCCCCGCTATGAACAAGAACTCCGTGCAACTGGTATTCCCATGATTCTGACCTATCTGCTTCCTCTGACAGATAAGGTGCTGCATCGAAAGTTTCCGGGAACTCGTAACGATCGTTGATTTTCATCATGGCATCCCGCTCAATATCATACTGAAAGCGTTTAAGCTGCAAGTGGAGAACCTCTGGAAATGACTCGAAAATCACACCCTTCCTTGCATCCTGTAGCTTGTAATTGTCGCCCGCAAAGTACTGATTGTCACCATCCATCGTTTCGACTTGGATGTAATCCCTGAAACTTTCCTCAAGATTCTTGTTACCGCTGACATTTAGTTGAATATCCCAGAAGTCTTCGACTCGACGTGATTCATAGTCAACATTGATGCATGATATGTATGTCCGCACCTTCCCACAGAACAATCTTGGCAGGACATTTTCGGCCTCTGTTTTCTTCATCTTGATTTCCATGCGCTCCATCAGCTTTCTCGACAGTTCCTGGACATCTTGCTGTTCAAAGATATGTCTTGTTTCCCAGCCAAAAGATTTGGTCAGCTCGTTGGTGCTCACGGCATTGGAAGATGACTGAAGCTGGTAGAAAAGACGCTGTAATGTATATGCAGAGTTCGTATTGGTGTCTTCGTCCTGTGTTGGAATTTGGTACACGGCCTATTGAAGCATTAACATTGTCCTCGAAATCCGAGAGTTTGTGAACATACCTTGCGAAAGGCATTGGTAAAGTATAGGGATTGAATGAGCGAGTTCAGGTAGCACGTAGCTCCTTGATTCTTCAGTCCCACATATCCTGTCTCTTTTTTGGAGTCGTAATTGGTGAAGGAATGCCATAAAACGCCTGTCTCGTCCTTGACTATTCGTACATATGCAGTCATATTTGCCTCGTCATTCTCAACTAGTGGTCGATCAGAGCCAGCCCACGGCACATTGAATAGTTTCCGAATTTCCATAAACCGGGTGAAACCCCAATCGCCCTCATCCTTGGTAAACCGGTGGTGTGCGGTATGATGGGTATAAAGCGTTGGGTCATTCTTATTCCATAGAACCAAACCGAATTGCACACAACAAACAAAGTCATCTGGGGGCTTATTGTTCTCGAATCCATGTTCTAGATAGAAAGAAGCATTATCTGCATTGTTGCCGTAAGGAAACATCAAAACGCGCCTGAGATGTTAGCAACCGAGGCGCATAGCTTTAAGCATTGCATCTGCTCACCAAGGATATCCCCCCGCATGAAAAATAGGGCCATGTTCTCTGCGCGGCAACGACCTCCATCCCGAGATCTCCCATGTGTGATGTACAGTTTCTAATATTGGAGGTTGTTCTAGAAGTGGTGGCAACACTAAATCCGTCATAGCAGCAACTGCGAAGGACAAGTTAGCTCAATGTCCTCGTGCTTATATAACCAATAGCTCATACAATCGTTGGCCGGTGGTTGGACTGGTTCGTCCGGATTTATTATGGCGATGTCCTCCTTCTCATTCTCGGGTTGTTCGACGACATATTCGTCGGGATCGATGATCATATCATTGGGGGATTGTATATCTGCATCGAAAGACTGCATTTTTGCAACGCCCTATTGTCAGCAGAGATCGCAGGATGAGAGTGGCCGCGGTAGATTCAAGCGTGGGCAAAGCAGAAGGGATTGTGCATTCTTTATGTGTCTTCTTTATGTGTTTGGAGGGTTGGAGGGAGGGGATTGGGACTTGCTCACAGGATTCATGGTCGCCGCCAAAACACGCCTGCCTTCCAGAGGTTCGCTGAAGATAGCTTTTAGTGGAGAAGAGGGGTAAAAAGTTGCGAGGAAGAAGAAAGGAAGATTTAGGGTATTGGCGTATGTAGGAAGGGATCGTGATCGTAATCGTGAATATTATGTGTATGTGTATGTGTATGTAGGGATTTATCACATTTACCCTTTATACTTTACTTTTACCACTTGTACCGAGCAGTGAGAAGTTGGGCCAGACGGGGAATTGTGCTTGGAAGGACCAAAGTTGCTTTAGTTGCTTAGTTTTACGTTTTGGTTCTGGCTCGTCTGGGTAGCAGCCCGTAACCTTAGCCCGCCGTAGCCCACCAGTAGCATAATTCTGCCTGCGCTGCCTTAGAACAAACTTGAACTGGCCCCTGTTATTGCCGATTCGATGCGATGGTGGTGGGAGTGGGTTCGCTTGTGGCGCGGCTTCCAATGACGTTTCTTTGAGCTGGATGTCGGAGCACAGAAAGCGGCCTGGCTGCTGGAATGTTGTTTGTGAGGCTTGATTGGCGGATTGCTGATTGCTGATTGCTGATCTGCTTGTAGACTAGAAATTGTGGGCAGCGTCAAACATGCGGAGTGTGCTCAAAATGATCGCCACAGAAAAAGAAATGTTCGCTGCTGGTTTCTGGAATCAAGACCATGTAAGCCATTGATGCAAACACATCGAACAAGGCTGAGCACTAACTCACCTATCCTGGAGAGCTTTGACATGTGCAACTTTCCTAAATCAATACCAAGCAGCATTAGGATTCCCGAGTGGCATCCCATACAAGTGTTTGCATGTCTGTTGTGGTGTTCAAATATGTTCTATCCGACTGAAGTAAATGCTATTGGTATCTATTATAATCTTATAATTCTCTAAAAAAAAAAAAAAAGCAAAGGGGATATAGTAAACGCCAATTGAGCAAGATAGCCTCCCTCCATAGGAACATAGGCCCTCATCATTAAAACATGTCAGTAATATCCCATCCGTGGTCGAGGATAATCTCACACCTGTCCGAACAAATCGACGCCATTCTTAATAATTCAATGTCGAAGCCGATCCTGCAGCCATGGATAGATTCGTTCCCATCATGTCGCATTATGTAGAGGTAGCAGCTTCTGCCGCGGAATACTTAACGGTAGCACCTTCCTTCAAATCTTGTCCCTTTCCTCCATACTCCTTGGGTAGCTGCTCCGCAATTTCTGGGACTTCGCTAGCAAGATTGGTGCCATAGCTTAGAGGATGAAATTTCTTGATTGTTTCGGCGCTCAAGAAGATCTTCATTGCAGTGAAAACCCATCCCATAAGCACTGGAACGTTGACGAAGAACTTCTCCTTCAGAAGCTCGGGATAAGCCATGCTGAAGGTCTGGATTGTCTCTTTGGATGCAGCTCTAATGCTTGGGTCCATTCGAAGGAAACTGACATTGAGGTAGTCGTGAACTTGGATCATCCGATATGGATCAGGTCCCTTTTCGGGAATTCTCTCTGTTGCTGAAGCAAGGTCTAATTCTTTGATGGACAACTCCATAAGAGCCGCTCGCCATTTGAGGAATCTATCATGAACGATCAGTATATCATCTAAAAGTGTTGCTCAAGTTCATTCACTCACTCAGGGACATCGCTGAAGGTCTTCTTGACACTCTTGACAGCTCCATAAATGTTCCATGTGATAATTTCCTTGGCTCCCGAAGCTGTGGTGTAACTGGTGACATATCCCAGGCCACCAAACTTGGCATTATCGAACTCTGTGCTCTCAAGGAGTTTCTGTGGTTGCATCGTCTTGCGCCATTTAAGAGCTTCAGTTAATTGAGCTTTAGCTTTTGCGACATCTTTGTTATTCGCGCGAAGGAATTTCTCGAGAACTATGCTCGTCTGGACATGAGTTTCTGATTCCTGAAGTTCAATTCCCCACATCTCAGTGTGTCCTGCAGCTTCGAATACGGATGCTAATTCCGAAAACAACTTTGATAATGGTGAGCCATCATGAGTTTTGGCAGATTTGTCGAACGAAACCGATCGTCGAGTAGGTGTCGGAGGGTTCTCAGCACTGGCTTCTTTCGTGGACTCCGGTTTAGCAGCAGACTCCGCGACAGTTTCAGCAGTAGGCTCAACAACTGGCTCTGCCGCGACAGGATCTGCAGCGGCAGGTTCTTTGGCAGCTGGTTCTGCAGCAACGGGTTCTGGCTTCGTATCTACGGCAGGTTGTTCCACTGGCGCACTAGTAGCTACCACGATTGACTTGACATCTTCGACTGGCGCTGGTTCGCTGGCTTTTGCCGCGTTGGGACTGATTTCGGCGCTCATTGTTGATCTGATTATTGCAGCTTGAGAGCTTGGCGTGTGTCTATCACCGAAAGCTGTAACAATATCAAAGAATTTAGCTGATGAAAAACTGTCTGACAGAAAAGATAAAGGGATAAGATTTATACCTACAGATGGTGGGACAGCAACAAGACTTGTTTCTGACTTAGGAGTAAGGAAGTCTGACAGCGCGCCGTGCCCAAGCCGGAATCGGTGAATAAAAGCCAAGATTTAAGATTTGTGTTTCTGATAATAGATTATTGCACCTTCTCGAATTTTCGTAGTCCCCTTTCTCCTGCCAGTCGTGCCAGTTGCACCGAGCGCACCTCCTTATTTCACCGGTAAAATCTCAGATCATTTCGCAAGGTTCATATGGCGCGCTGAGCGGGGTTGACCCTAGAAGCGGATGAACCCCCCACGACAAAAGCTCCAAAGCTTCAATTCCTCTCGGTTTCTCTCTTCACGGAATTGATACAGAGATACAGAGAACGACCACAACAAAGTACTTTGTATAATTTGGGATTCGCTACCAGCATACTGTGGATGGAATCATATTACTCTAGGACAATATTGGTTCCTCGATACGCATGGAATCGCCGGTATGCTGCGATCACTTTCGCATAATGCTGCCAAGGTGACAAACAGAATCAGCTTACAGCAAAGTTCTAAAATCCATGTACCACCATGGAGACCTGCTTCCCCGTTGGATGAGTATGAATCCTTCCTTTCGATTGTCTTGGAAACGTTGGTTTTAACAGCTTCAGATGGGTATCCAAAGATGCCAGACCCATCAGCTTGAGACAGCTCATGGTCTTTGGCCGATCGTTGACTGAAGCTCGACTGATAAGCTCTGCAAACTATGTGCGCACCGAACTTCCCACGAGGTAATACATACTCGGCAGAACCTCCAAGTCTCTCATTAACCATTATGGCAGGTTGGCGCATCGCATTCGGGACATGCAAACGCTCCCATACGTTGTTGTCACAAATCCCCATATGAGTCAGGTTTACGAACTCTACTACAAAGCTTTTGAAAGTCTGCGGCGAGTACGAGAGGTCAACACCCTGGACGATAATGATAAGTTATGCAAAGTTATAACGACAACTCTGCAAGAGCATCTTACGGTGATCCCGACTCTTGCAATGGGTGTGCTTGAATGTCGGGACCTAATGAGACCAGAGGATATGGACAAGTTCATGAACACGATTTTACGATCGGTACTACTTCCTTCTCCCATGTGATATTAGTACGTAGTTGCTAATCACATACTCGATTATAGAGAATCTCTCGACGTGTTATCGCAGGTATGGAGTTTCTAGTATTGTTCACACAGGAATTATGCTGACTTATTCTACGTCTTTTAAGAACAGCATCTTGCTTTGACCGAAACTTTCAATTCGCACTCGCATTTGTCTGAATCTAAACCGATCGAAACCGAATTTGTGGGAGAGGTATTCCTCAAGTGCAACGCGAAAGAAGTAGTTGAACGAGTTGGCAAAGAAGTTCAAGCCCTTATAGCCGTAACATTCGGAACGACCGCCCCAATGCCTGAGATTCGATTAGCAGGGCATCTCGAAGCAACTTTCCCTTATATCCTTAGTCACCTCGAATATATAATCGGCGAGCTTCTGCGGAACTCGGTTCAAGCCGTGGTAGAACGACAGAGAAATGGACAAAAGCCTCATCAGCAACCACCACCGATCGACGTAACAGTTTGCGAAGCACCTCAGCACGTAATCATTCGTGTCTCTGACCAGGGAGGCGGCATACCTCGCGACATCCTTCCTTACCTCTGGTCCTTCAGCAAAGGACCTCGCAGAACGCAACGTCTCGAAAATCTAACCCAAGTTCCCAAAATGGCCGCCACAATGCAAGAACTCAAAGTCTCCAACGTCCCGCCCGAGTTCCGAGAAACCCTCGCTCAGCACGGCCCAACCACAGGCGATAGCTCCCTTTCATCTCTCTCCAGTCGACCGCCCAACCTACGGCTCGGGATGGGTCTACCGCTAAGTCGCGTGTACGCGGAGTATTGGGCGGGCAGTCTGGAATTACATAGTTTGGAGGGGTATGGCTGTGATGCGTTTTTGCAAATCTCGAAGTTCGGGAATAAGAACGAACAGTTGACCATGAGGGCTAGTATGGATGCTGTATAGAGCGATATTTTAGTTTTGAATATACCCAGTATAGGAGAAAGGAGGAAAGGAAACGAATCTCCCGGGGTCTAATCCTCTATTTGCGGCGTGCAGTTGATTTAGCCTGATACATAGTCGATGTTTTTCAAACAAATCTACATTTATCTTTCATGTCTACAATCTTTGCTTTGTTTATCCTAGCATATCATCGCTTCTCTCAAACAAATCTCAGGTAATCAAAGGAGTAAAATTATCATAAAAAAGCATGAATTATATCGTGGCTAAAACTAACGAAAATCGAAGGCCATGAAGCTATTTGAGAGGATTAAGGGTGCCTTCCAGACGTCAACTGTCGAAGTAGAGTAAAAAAAGAGAAGTAGAAAATTAACACCCCAAGAAAGTCGCCCAAAGGAGATCCCTTTTTCTGCAACCACCACTTCCACGAACAGTTAGCAGCTAGCTCTTCTCTCCATTCTTTCATTTAACCTTTCAAGAAAAATCCAATTTTCGAGACTCCCTCCATGACGAAATTGCGATGTGAATTCCCTTCAATTTTTTCGAACTGACGAAATAGATCCTTAACGACGACCATGACTGCGAACAGCGCTACCTTGCATTTGTTCGAGTTCCTGCTCTAAAGATTTGATGGCGGCGTGGGTGCTCTCCAAATCCTTGTTCAGTCGATCACGCTCGCTGATGAGTTTCTGCTCCCACTGTCTGAATCGATGTTCTTCGATCTTGACTTGCTCGGTGAAGCGCTTCCTCAAGCTCTCTTCCTCTTCCTTGAACTTGGGGTTATCGAGTTTTCTGGGACGGGCCTCGCCGAATTTGCGGGTTTCCATTTGTTGAGCGCGATAGGCTTCGTAGTGGGCTTCTTCAGTGGTGTGGATGAGGTCGAGCATGTGAGTTCGGATGAGGATTGAGCGGAGTTTCTTGAAGTCGCAGTGGTCTTCGTTCTCAACTTCTGCTACTCCCCAGGAGTATTGACGACCCTTGACAATACGTCCGTCGGTGGTCTTGACATCCTTCTCGGATCCGATAACGGCGAATGGCATAGCGGCCATCAGGCTTCGTGCATGTTGTGCTGCGGCCTCGTCATCCTCCTCAACTGGCGGGGTATAGATCTTAATGCCTTGTGCCTCGATAACTGCTCCAATCTACACGAAGAATCATTAGCCTTTAAGGAATCCTCGAAATAAATTAAGGATCCCCATACTCTTTGCTTGAAGCGAGCCAAATCAGTGGGGCTCAAGGTATCAGCCTTCGCAACAACTGGAATTAAGTTGACTCTTGAGCTAAGCCTCTTCATCACTTCAATGTCAAGTGGCTTCAGGGTGTGGCCTGTGGGGCGGATGAAGTACAAGCATGCGTGTACACGTAGATCGATTTTATCAGAACGACGAGGCTGTTGCTCTTGCAACATATAAGACTCATGTTGATCATCCAAGAATTCAATAATTGGCATCCAAGAATCACGGTTGTTAACATAGTCTCCAAAACCAGGTGTATCGATAACGGTCAAACGAACTAAATTAATGTCAACAAAACTATCGAACCATATCTTTCCACTTCTGTATGAAGTAAACATTGTGTATTCGTACCTTTGAAGAACTTCTCTTCTAATTCCGCCTTTGTGATTTCGATCTCGACGGTCTTGTCGACCTGCTTTGCGTGTCTGCGTTTGTGATCGGCATAGTTCTTAATTGTGGTAGAAAAGAGAGTGTTGATGAAGGTCGTCTTTCCAAGTCCAGATTCACCAGCTACCTACAAACGTGATGTGTTAGAAGCAGTCATCTTCCATAATTAAGGAGACAATGCCTACCATAATAGTGAAAGAGGCACCTCTCTTCGCGACAATTTTGTGTCGCTGATTTGGCAAATTCGCAATACCAATCGGGGAAGCAGTACTCTCCGCTGTAGGTGGTGGTGGTGCCATTGTGAGATATCAAGTATATCTGATATAGAGTAGGAAGTTCGAAGAGGCCGAGAAGGTCAAAGAATGTGGTTGAGTTGGAAAGAAGTTGCGGTCGTGGGGTGAACGGTGTGGTTTCTGAAATTAATTGTTTCCGATGTTTCTATCGGACGTGGTTCGTTCAGGAGGTTCTGCTGGTGAAATTCGAGTTGCAGCTGCCCCTGGCCCATTTCGCCTAGCTCCCCAATATTAGGCAAGCCACTAACGGCAAATATCTTGCGCTAAATCTCTAGCTTTGCATATCGGATTAATTCTTCGGATTAACTCAAAAAATTTCCAAATATTGAGAAGTGCGATAAGATCTGAAGCTTCTGAATCCCCATTGTATAATATGCAAATTCAACGGTGACGATGAAGACGGGGTTTAAGGTGAGGGATTTTGTGCAATTCGCAGTTTGATGGCTGCTAATACTGAGATTCTAGTTCTCCAACCTTTTAGGGACGGTTTATAGCAAAGGAAACCTTCTCTTTAGCCCAGATGGAACATGTCTCTTTTCCCCAGTAGGGAATCGAGTGACAATTTTTGATCTTGTAAAGTGCGAGACATTTTAGTCGGATGGACGAATTCAATGCTGACATTTCTGCAGTAATAAATCTCATACACTACCATTTGCACATCGAAAGAACATAGCACGACTGGGCCTTACACCGCGGGGCAATTTATTACTATCCATTGACGAGGATGGGCGCGCAATCTTGACGAACGTTCCGCGGAGGGTCGTTCTCCATCACTTTTCCTTTAAATCTGCGGTATCTGCCATCGCATTCTCTCCGTCGGGACGCCACTTTGCGGTAGGAGTTGGACGAATGATTGAAGTGTGGCACACGCCTTCAACACCAGATACGAACACTGAGGGAGAACTAGAATTTGCGCCATTCGTTCGACATAGAGTACATGCAGGCCATTATGATACAGTCCAGAGCATCGAGTGGTCTAGCGATTCGCGCTTTTTCCTAAGTGCCGCAAAGGATCTCACAGCCCGAATATGGAGTTTGGATCCGGAAGAGGGCTTCATTCCCACTACCTTGGCTGGTCACCGGGAAGGGGTTATGGGAGCTTGGCTCTCGAAAGACCAAGAAACTATATACACTGTGAGCAAAGATGGTGCTGTGTTCCGGTGGGCATATATCAAGAATCCTAATGCACCCGAACCGGAAGATGACGATATGGATGAAGACGATGATGCACAGATGCAATGGAGGATTATCGAGAGGCATTACTTCATGCAACAACACGCGAAAGTAAACTGCGTTGCATACCACGCTGAAACCAACCTACTGGTTGCCGGATTTTCGAATGGAGTTTTCGGGCTTTACGAGATGCCTGAATTTAACATGATACACACACTCAGTATTTCGCAAAACGATATTGATTTTGTCACAATCAACAAAAGTGGTGAGTGGCTAGCGTTCGGAGCTTCGAAACTGGGACAGCTTTTAGTGTGGGAGTGGCAATCTGAATCCTACATATTGAAGCAACAAGGTCACTTTGATTCGATGAATGCTTTGGTTTACTCTCCAGATGGACAAAAGATTATCACAACTGCAGACGATGGAAAGATCAAAGTTTGGGATGTAAATACCGGTTTCTGCATCGTTACCTTCACAGAACATACAAGTGGGGTGACAGCATGCGAGTTCGCGAAAAGAGGAAATGTTCTCTTCACATCGAGTCTGGATGGCTCCATCAGAGCATGGGATTTAATACGGTATCGGAATTTCAGAACGTTTACAGCTCCGACACGACTTTCATTTTCATCCTTAGCTGTGGATCCAAGTGGAGAAGTTGTTTGTGCTGGATCACTGGACTCGTTCGAAATTCACATCTGGTCAGTACAAACAGGACAATTGCTCGATAGATTAGCAGGCCATGAAGGGCCTGTGTCTTCATTGGCGTTTGCACCTAATGGAGGTGTAGTGGTAAGCGGAAGTTGGGATCACACAGTTCGTATTTGGTCAATTTTCGACCGGACACAAACCAGCGAACCACTTCAACTGCAGGCCGATGTCCTAGACGTTGCATTCCGACCTGATTCTTTACAACTCGCCGTTTCGACCCTCGACGGCCAATTAACATTCTGGTCCGTCTCAGAAGCCGAACAGCAATCTGGTGTCGACGGACGAAGAGATGTATCAGGTGGACGTAAAATCACTGATCGTCGAACAGCGGCCAATGCCGCTGGAAACAAAAGTTTCAGCACGATTAGGTATAGCGCCGATGGTACCTGTGTACTGGCAGGCGGCAACAGCAAATACATCTGTCTCTACTCCGTCTCATCCCTCGTCCTCCTCAAACGCTTCACAGTAAGCATCAATCTCTCCCTCTCCGGCACCCAAGAATTCCTTAACAGCAAACTACTCACCGAAGCTGGTCCTACCGACCTGATCGATGACCAAGGCGAGGCCTCTGACCTCGAAGATCGCATCGATCGTACCCTTCCCGGCTCAACTCGCGGCGGGGATCCCTCCGCCAGAAAGCGTATGCCCGAAGTTCGCGTCTCAGGCGTGGCATTTTCGCCCACGGGAAGAGCCTTCTGCGCTGCATCTACAGAAGGCCTTCTCATTTACAGTCTCGACACAGCACCACTATTCGACCCCATCGATCTAGATCTAGCAATCACACCCTCCTCTACCCTGCACGTTCTTCAGCACGAGAAGGACTACCTAAAAGCCCTTGTCATGGCTTTCCGTCTTAACGAATCACCCCTCATCCGACGTGTTTTCCAAGCCATCCCACCCTCAGATATCTCACACGTAGTAGCTGAGCTGCCCATCGTATACGTTCCTCGACTCCTCCGCTTCGTAGCTATGCAAACGGAAGAGAGTCCGCATCTGGAGTTCTGTTTACTCTGGGTGCAAGCAATTCTCACCAGTCACGGCCAGTGGGTCGGTGACAATAGGATACTAGTGGATTCCGAGTTACGGATTGTAGGGAGAGCAGTAGGGCGGATCAGAGATGATTTGAGGAGGTTAGCTGAGGAAAATGTTTATCTTGTGGATTACTTGTTGAGTCAGCCGTTGGAACAGTCAAATTCGGTTAATGGGAAAGCAATTATGGACGGGGGGGTGGGTGTTGATGTACAGGAGTTAAATGGTAAGGATGATGACGATGATGCGGAATGGATGGGCTTAGATTAGGGTTTGGGATGGTTTAATAAAAGTCAAATGATGTATTCAATATGCGCCATCTTTCGGTTTGACATATCAGAGAGTGATTGTTCGTCGAGGTTCCTCCTTCTCTATCCCTACCAGACCTTCATTTCCATGGATCATTTTATTCATCAAACAGGTAAAGTACTAGCTACAGTTTACTTTTATTACACACATATCCATCGGGTGCGATGAGTGCGTACCTACCTAGCTAGGAGTAAAAGAAATACAAAAATGCAAAAGTGCAAAAGCAAAAGTGCAAAAGAAACATACAACAGTGGGGATTCGCTGGTGGTCACCCACCCAACTACTAATCCACCGATTCAAGGCTTGTGTATGGCAGAGCGGACGGGATGCCCATTTCTCCTTGATCTATGGTCGTATGTGCTTGACATTCTTACAATTAAAAATATATACCTCCAAAAGTTTTATGTACTACAAAACTGTGAATTATTCTTTATTTAGTAACTAAAATCTAATATTCGAATCTCAATTTTTCTATTTAATATAAATCTTTATAAAGTAAATTATTAGCTTATTAGAAATTTACGGCTTAGCAGATCAGTATCGTAAGAGCCTCAAAATTTACAGAATTTATATTATTGGCCAAATGTAAATAGTCCCTTACAGCTATAGACTAGCCGTTTTCCCCCGCACCACCTCCCCGCACGCCTCACTTGAATAATCCACCGATTCAAGGCTTGTATACTCAAACTCATTTTGACCTACAAAATATGATTTCTATGCTCGAGTCTAGAAAAGAAAATCTCACTGAATGCTTGTGGCTTTGTAACCCCCCAATGAATGTTCCAACTCGGGGGCACCCACTCATCCACCGTCTTCATTCAATTTCTACCTGGCACGACCTGCATCAGGGATGCATTTACTGCCCGAATTAGGACATGATCTGCAACAAGTGTCCTCTTTCCACTGGCCAGAATTTACATGCTTTATTGGGAAGTATTGATTGCGGCTGACTGGTAATGGTTACAGCTGATAAGGTTACAGCTTTGCTCTGTTTGAAGCCATCACTCCCTACCTTACTTGCAATCCTTTTCTCCAAGATAAAGCAGTATGTACAGCATTGTTTGATGAATCTGCAGCCATCAGCATCCGAACAATTGCTGTAAATGAATTAAAAGCACCTACTGCAATTATTCGATACTAGAATATATTCGTCTCCTGCAAGACACAGCCTGATATTGTGCACCACCTACACCGATGGCCACCGAGACTAAAGCTCATAGCGATTATAACGTGGGATGGATCTGTGCCCTCCCAAAGGAGCAGACTGCGGCAACGGCCATGTTAGACAAGAGACATGGAAATCTGTCTAAGCCGCCGTATGATAGCAACACATACACTCTAGGTTCAATTGGCCAGCACAACATTGTCATAGCGTGTCTGCCTAATGGCAAGTACGGCACAAACTCTGCTGCGAATGTCGCGACCTTGATGGTTGGAACGTTTCCATCTATCAAAGTTGGCCTTATGGTTGGAATTGGGGGCGGTATCCCACCCAAGGTGCGCCTAGGTGATGTCGTAGTCGGTACACCGGAGGGACAATTTCCCGGCGAGGGTGGCAAGTTCGAGCGAACTGGAGCGCTGAATAATCCGCCCAATGCTCTACTATCAGCTTTGGGGACGCTAGAGACGGAGCATGACTTGACGGGATCGAAAATCCCTGATTATCTTGACGAGCTAAAGCGGAAGTATCCCAAAGCGGCCAAGAAGTATTTGAAGTCTGATTCGCTTCAGGATGTGTTATTCAGAGCGGACTATGATCATGTTAGTAAGGTTATTATGGACGATAATGCTACGTTGGAAGATGATACTGGCGAGGAGGAGCAAGAAAAAGAGGATGATAACGATGACGAAGAAGAGGAGAGTTGTCGATTTTGCGACAAGTCTAAGATTGTGAAAAGAAAGAGTCGAGATATGAGTGTGCATTACGGTCTAATCATGTCTGGAAACCAAGTCATCAAGGACGCTGCTTTTCGGGATAAGCTCAACAAAGATCTTGGTGGTAACTTCTTATGTGTTGAAATGGAAGCAGCTGGGATAATGAACAACTTTCCATGCGTTGTAATTCGGGGCATCTGCGACTACTGTGACTCGCACAAGAATAAAGTATGGCAAGAGTATGCAGCGGTGGTAGCAGCAGCATTCGCCAAGGAACTTCTGAGTGTTGTACAACCAAGTGATGTTGACAGAGAGCGGCTGGTCAAAGATGTGCTTAAGGAGGGTTAGTGACTTCGTCTTTGAATAACATCCATAGAGACGTAACGAATGCTGAACTATATATGTAAACAGTGAAGCAAGACCTGAAACGTGTGCACCAAAAAGTCGAAGATGGATTTATAAAAACGAGGGAAGACCTAGGTGTCCTTCTTGGAGGTGCGATTGCCATCTTACCAGAAGTTGAGCTTGTGCTAATTTCCACTATAGATAAAGAACTTGTAAAACAAAAGAATATCCTCAACATTTGGCTTATCAGCAGAACGACTATATCACAAGATGTGAGCCAGGTACTGGTTAATGGTTATTAAAATCAACAGAATTTAACGATTGGTTGGCAACAAGCAAGCAGACATTATTCTGCCAAGGTATTCCAGGGGCAGGGAAGACTATCCAGACATCTATTTTGGTTAAAGACCTAGTTAGGCGGTTCGAAGACAACACCACAGTTGGCATCGCTTACCTCTATTGCAACTTCCAGCGGCAACAAGACTAAAAACCAGAACAGCTACTAGCAAATTTGATCAAACAGTTGGCTCAGCACTAGAAGACCTTCCCCGTAAGTGTACAAGAATTATACGATCGACACCAAAAAAGAAATACACGCCCCTTACTCGAGGAGCTTTCCGCAACCCTCCAGTCTGTTGGAAGGTCCTATTCAAGAGTCTTCATTATCGTCGACGCACTCGATGAATGCCAGGATGCTAATAACAACCGTACAAAACTACTAGATCATTTATTTGGCGTACAAAGTAAGATCGGACTAAACCTTTTCGCTACTTCTCGGCCCATTCCAGCAATTATAAAAAGATTTAAAGACTGTCTATCTAAAGAAATTCGCCCTACCCGCGAAGATATTTTTAATGTCTTAGATAAGAGTATGTCTTGCCTGCCAGATTTCGTAGCGGATGATATAGGTCTTCAGAACGAGATCAAGGAAGGAATAGAGTCGGCAATTGAAGGAATATAAGTATTATATAGTGATACTTTCAGACATCGTATTGATTTAGTAAGGTTTCTCCTCGCGCAACTCTATATCGATATGCTCATTGGTAAGAGATCACAAGCAGCTCTTCGAAAAGCATTGAAAGGTCTGCGAAAGGCCTCTTCAGTATCAACAGACGGGACGAATGCGCTAGATGAAGCGTACGACAAAGCTATAGAGCGGATTCAACGACAAAATGGCGACTTGCCTCAAGACGCATTACTAGTCCTTTCATGGATTGTTAATGCAAAGAGGCAGATAACTATACCGGAGCTCCGAGATGCTCTTACAGTTGAAATTGGAAAATCAGAACTGAATAAAGACAATACTCCTACTATTGAGCATATAACCAGTGCATGTGCCCCGTTAGTTGTGGTAGATGAAGAAAGCAATATAATCCGCTTAGTCCACTATACGACGCAAGAATACTTTGAGCGAACACAGAAACAGTGGTTTCCGAGAGCAGAAGCCACTATCACGACAATCTGTACTACCTACCTTTCATTTAGTATCTTTGAGAGTGGGTTTTGTCGGACAGACGATGAGTTCGAGCAGCGGATAAAATCAAATCCGCTCTACAAATACGCTGCACACAACTGGGGGCGTCATGCTCGTCAGGCTTTGACTTTATGCCAGGATTTAACTTTATGCGAGGAAATAGTATACTTCTTAAACTGCGAGGTTAAGGTGGAGGCGGCGTCGCAAGTGCTTATAGCTGTGCAGAAGTGGTTATTAGACCCGAATTATAGTCAGCGAGTACCACGGCAAATGACAGGAATACATTTAGCAGCATATTTCGGGATTCAAGAAGCAATAAATATAATGCTTGGTAGTCAATTTCAGGATTCTAAAGACAGTTACGGTCGAACGCCGCTGTCGTGGGCTGCTGAGCGCGGGCACGAGGCAGTGGTCAAGTTACTGCTCGAGACAGGCAAGATTGATATCAACTCGCAGGATAAGTACGATAGAACGCCGCTATCGTTGGCTGCTGAGCGCGGGCACGAGGTAGTGGTCAAGCTACTGCTCGAGACAGGCAAGGTTGATATTAATTCAAAAGATAAGTACGGTCGAACGCCGCTATCGTGGGCTGCTGAGCGCGGGCACGAGGCAGTGGTCAAGTTGCTGGAATCTCTAGGCTATTCATAGTTCTTTAACTACTCCTGCTCAATACTTTTTAGATATCTTGTTTTATACAGTTTACTACCTACTATGAGAGGGCATTTGGAATTTGACCCGAATGAAATGTGACAGGCGCTTTTGAAGCCTTTGATTGGTTTAGTCGTATTAGTTATATCAGCCGTCCTACTTATCTCTAGCTTATCCTTCATCACCTTATATCGCTCTGTCGATCGGCGCCTTACTTTCTGTTTTTGGTATACCAAAGGTAAAATAAGATAGGAGGAAATATTAAAAGTAAATATATATAGTTATAGATCAGATATCGTGTCTAGACACGTTATAATATTACTATATCACTTCTTTCTTGATTAGTAAGAGCTTCCTTAATATAAATAATATAAATAATATATTTTTTCTCTTTTCTTTTTTGAAATAGACTTTTATAAGATTTTAAACTAAAGAGTATATATATTAATTTATAAAAACAAAGGGTTTATATCTTTAGAGAAATATTTATAATACTATTATATAGAAACTTCTAAAAAGTTAAATATTTATATAACTTTTAATATTTACTATATTTTGAATATCTTTAAATACTTTTATTTTTATAACTTTCTTTATTATAATATAAATTATATAATTATTATTTATATATTTTATAAATATATATTTTATTAAAATAAATTTATAATTATAAAATATCTCTTTATATATTATAATAAACTTTTTATTACTTTTAAAGAAAAAGTTAATATATATAAAGATTTTTATTATTTATTAATAATAGTTTCTAAAGATTATATAAAGAAATTATTCTTTATTAATAAATTTATAAAGATTTATTTTAATAAATAAAAGTATTTTTAAATTAAGAAATAATTTCTAAATATTAAAATAACTATCTTTTTAAATTTATTATTTATTAAATATATTAATATAATAAGATTATTAATAAAAATATTAAATAATCTTAAAATTAATAATTAAAGAGTTAAAAGAATTATAAAGATTTGAAAGTTTATATATAAAAAGAGATTATATATTTAATTATATATATACTAATATAT